>JAOWBC010000248.1:20997160-21031144 GCA_028566105.1 Hypoplectrus providencianus | reverse complement strand
CTCATTTTGTAATAATTTCCACACATTTGTCTGTTCATTTGCTTTTGAAATAAGGTATGATCTTTCCACATATAGAATACTTTTACTTTAAGTGCGTTGAATACATTTTGCTGATATAAGGTGAGAATCTGAGGTAATTATAAGAATAAAAAACTGTCATTGGGCTTCACATAGTGGAGCTTGCTGCCTTCTTACACGAGGTAAAAGTAATAGTGGTGTTCATGGCTGCCGTGCAGCATCGGAGCGGTTCTTTTGTGACGAGGCATGGCAATTTATTTCTTGTTGTATCAACTGTCCCTGAACTCGTCTCCTCTATTTTGACTTCTTTTCATACATTTCAGGAATGAGCTGCGACACCCCCCAGTAAACTCGGCTGGCCTTGCAGCATGCAGCAGTTTAATGTACAGGAATAGAGAGCGATATGAACCTCAAAAAAAGCAATGTGTTTTCTGTCAGGAAAATGGGTGCATCATTCACCTCACCCAACTGGGCCCCTTGTGGCTGCGCTACATTCGGGTTTATTGGGTTTGCTGTCAGAGGAGAAATTGCTGTCTCTTACTCTCTCTACCATTTCTCCCTATGTGATTGTTGAGCTTTAATGAAAAATGGTGAGTGTAGAAGAACTCCTTCCTCTGTCCTGAGGAACTCAAATCAAAAGCCTTTATTGCTAATATTTTACTCTTCAAAATGATGTCCTCTTTAACTTCAAAAGCTGGAAATATCTATATATTTGTGGGACATTTTATGCTCTGAGACAACACAATAAACCCAGGACTGTATGTGCATTGCTCATACCTTTTTACGGCTTTTAAAAAGAGTGTTTTTCTCCTGTCATTAAGTGTTTTATCACCAGCATTATCAAGGTTATATTGGGAGGAAAAAAACATTTTCTACCACAGCTTGGCCCTGGCAGTTGGCCTGCAATATTACTTGGGAATGTAAAATCAGAGTTGGCACACAGGAGGTTGAACATTCAGCTCAGGCATAACACCTAAATTAAAAGGAACATTTCAGCTTCAATTAAAGCCTCTTTCTTTGTCAGCCAGAGAGCTCGCCAGTAAATGAGCAATCAAACAATTTGGTGACTGATTTAAATTACACACCAGTCTTGCTCTTGGAAAGTGAATATTGGACATAAATTGTCAAGTCTTAGAAGAGGCTAATTTGGTAGGAAGATGTTCAAATATCTTTCTCTGAATGCAGCTCGTTATTTTCATAACTAGTATCCTTAAAAAGACATTGATATGTTAGTAAAAAGAAACAGCTATGACACAAAGACTACAAAGGTTTTGGCAGTAATTAGAGTAGAACCAAATGACATATTTGTTCACTTAGGAGTGGAGAATAAAAGCTAAAAACACAATATTGACAGGAACAAGTTGAGTTTATTTTGCTAATATGGCTTACCATTGATTTTGAGTCCCACTTCCTGTTTTAGCAAGACCAATCCTGTTTAGCAGCCGAATTGTTTTGGGTTGGGTATTGAGATTATATGACGGTTGGGACACAAAACAGTGTGTTGGCAAACAGTTTTCTGTTGACTGCAGGTGTTTGCGTCTGCAATGTCAGCATTCAGACATTTTGATGTTTTAAGTCCAATATACATTCTTTGTTTGTTGCTCTGTTTTGGTCTCCACCAACTTATGGAGAAAACTGGGCTCAAAAGCACCTAAATTAGCTTAGAAACAGAACACTGAAGACACGGTTCAGTGCAAGTTCTGTAAAGCAGAGAAAACATGCAAAAGAAGACGTCTCTTTTCATTAATTTTGAATAAAGAGTAGTGTCAAGTGTCAAGGACAGAAAAAATCTTCTTCCTTGGGACTGATATACTGTAGAATTAACTGTCACTTAACAAGAGGTCAAAACGCCTTTAAGCGCCAAAGTGAACCACAAACTGAGTGTGGTGAGAATTCTCAGTGGATCTGTTGAGTGAAATGAGTCATATTTACATTTCATCAGGCGTAGAGAAAGGTTCAGCGCAGTGCAACTGTTATTGCCAGTTTTAGGTTGACGCAGTTTCACATGTATTTCCCTTGGGCACACAATTCATATAGTAAGAAGCACCTCCATAGGCAGGTTCATAGTTTGTGTACTTGTGGTGTGCAGAATGCAGCTTTGTCCAAAGGCTCATTAATGAGCCAAATATGACACTCAAATGTGAATACAGCAGAGAGCGTTTCTACATAGTTGTATGTTGTGTAGTGCATCTGAGTTAATTAACCAATCTGATCCAGGCTCAACCTCAGGCTTAATGACCCCTTCAGTTTCAGAATATTTCATAATGCACTATTGCTTAATGGCATGCAATGTCACTTTTTTTCTTTTGGTGAAATATAATTAAGTTATGAGTTGTCCTACTTTCCTGCAAATCTCTTGTCTGCAGGCTTCCCATTATTATAGTCTGAACATTAAAGTGAAGTCATGACTTTTACTGCACTGGGTAAAAGAAAAAAAAACAAAAAACAACAACACACCAAGCAATTACTCTAAGAACAAAAAACACCACTCACATAATCGCCCTTATTTGAGAGGCAAGATGAATCTCACTTGACATAAGCAAAATCTAACTGGAGGCCAGTTTTTTTTTTGCTAGTTTGTGTCTTTCTCTGCTTAAATGCTATTTCTGGGCATAGGAAGCCACCTTGTTAATTGTGTTTGTCAGCCACCTATTCCTCAACTCCAACCCCAGAATTCATTGTAAAGATCCATGCTGCATGCTGACCCGTTATGTCACATTGAGTCATATCTTATTTTTTGTTTTTGCATAGGTAGGCATGTGTCAGGGTCTGTTTTATTTCCTCACATAAACCAAGTACACACAGTGGGAAGTGAAAGAAATGCAGACCATGTGAGGGCCCACTGCACAGGGATACTTTGCCACCTCTGGCTCCTGCAAGCGATTTAAATGGAAACACTTTAAATCAAGATTATCTATGAAAGGTTAAAGTGGCCACCTGCTGTCCTTCATGCTTTCCCTGAATAATTCATGTGAAATGACGAGTAAGAGATGCTGTCTTTACTGCAACTCTTTTCATTATAGATTATCATATTAATATGCATTTCCTCAAGCCTTGTGATTAAAAACTGTGAAATACTTGGGGGTATAAAACTTATTTTTTTACTACTCTACATTCACAGTTTGTAGCATTTAGCCAGAAGAGCTCGACATCGAGTTGAAGCCCAATTAACTTTCTGCAGCAGGACAGCTGTTTGTATGTAGGGGAGGTAAGTTGTAGCGCCGACAGATTCAAGGGTCCAAAAAATATATCAGTGAAGAAAAAAGGAATTTATCTTAATTTTACTTATGTTTATTGTTTTGAACTTCAGAGACAAAGCCAATTTTAACAAAAGCTGGGACATAAAAATGTGAAAATTTGCCAAATCATTTCACATATTTTCAACTGAAAACTTTGTTTAATTTACTTTTTCTCCCCTACTAATCAATATTATTTGGTATGTATGACTGTTCTCTCAGCCATTCCTCTCAATGAGCTCAGTAATATGAGCCCTTTGTCAAATTTTCAAAGCTATTGTTGATTGTGTCCTGTTGCTTAGGGAGATGATCTGACTGCATCGCTTTGTGCTCCGGGAAGACCGAAATGTCCCTCTGTGGAATCAGCTGCTGCTACAGCGAAACTACTCCCAACTCATCATCGTCCCAGCAGTGTGCAGTGTAATCACAGCCATCACCACTCCAAGATCAAGCAAGCTCAAGGAGCTAATAGCAGCTTTGAAGAAGAACATAGACCCAAATGAATGATTTCTGACTGTTTCTTCTCCCTTTTGATCGTGGGAAAGCCCAGCCACTGATTGGACTTTTACACAGGAGGCATTAGTGTAGTAGTATCGCATACCGATCATATGGCTCTACATATGATGAAAGAATAAAGAAAACAGTTGGAATACCCACATTTGAGATATAATCACCAATGCAACCAATTCATTTTGCAACGTTTCATAGTTTTCTGTGAATTCCGAACCGTCCCCTCCACCCTCCCTCCACCCACAGTCTCTCCATTAGCGTGTTCATGTGGAGTCTGTAACAAAGCAGGCCTACAAACCACACACTCCTCTTTTGTGTCCGAGATGGAAGAAATGCCACAAATGTGAGTTCTGTGTGGTTATTTTTCAAAGGACAAGTAACAAGTTTCCTTACCTCAAACCCACATTTCCAAAACTATTTCCATGCACACATGGCAGAATTATGTAATATTGTGTTTTGGAACAAAAATGCCATTGTGTACACAAGAAGAACTGCATTGTCTGTTTTGAACAGTTTCAGGGACTGTGGAGAATACAGGGACCTTACCAGACTGAGAGGGGCAGATGAAAAATAAATAAAAATTCCAATAAAGCATCAAGTTGGGTTTGGTTATTCGTTTCTCTGATGCATATTGTTGTTAGTGCTGTGAACTTCTGAACATCCCTCCGAATAAAGTTCATACTACATATTTATATACATATATTGTGCATTTTCTAAAACAAATATTTTGTAATACTTTCATTGTAATTTTTACTGTTCTATCTTTATTATTTATGCACCAACATAGCAAATTAAACTCCTTCTGAGTCTGACTTTTCCTAGCTTAGGCCTACAGTAGAGTGAGTCTGCCACCACTATCCACACACCGTTTCTTTAAGTAGATTAGTAGTGCAGCATAAAACAGTGGCACGCTTGAAACTAATCCGTGGTTACAAAACGTTACGACAGTTCCTACTTCTGCCAGAGAGAGAGAAGTTTGTCCCGAGGCGTGCCGCTGCCTACACCTTAATGAAGAGAGCTTTATTCAGCTCTGTGACTCCACACAGAGGGGGAGAGTGGAGGGGCTGGGATGGAAGTGGGCCACCATGTTGGCGACTATTTTTATACAGTCTGGAGCTGCTCAATAGACGGTGAACAGACTTGTTTTTGTAGATCCACAGTTTGGTTTCTGTATTATCCCTAAATGAGCTTAAGTCTGTTGTTCTGCAGCAGGAAAGAAGAGATGTTTATGTTTTAGAATATTTTTGGTCCATCATAGACCAGATGATGTGTGAAGATCACATGCATGAATTTTGAAAATAGTCGTAGTTCACCTTTAAGGATTTGTTTATATATATATATATAATTGCATTACAGATATGACACAATACCATTTTCTTAAATGTGCAAAAAGAAGGAAATACACAAAACATTAAAATGAAATGCTCGAAAGAGTAGAATGAGGTTGAAACACCCCATATTTTCTTTTTATTATTGCTTCAAATGTTTTGCTTATATACAAATACAAAATAAACCATATAAAAATCTGCCAATTTTACTTACTTACTGCTGAATTTCCTAAGCATTTTATTGTGTGTACAAGTATAGATTTATATTTGCACTCTATTTAATCTCATTATCAAAACTATTCCATGAATTTACCAAAAAACTGATTTATGTCCATCTACTCTTCTTTCTTTGCTGCTTTTTTCACTTGTCCATCCCTATAGTAAAATAAGGGGTTTATGACACACATAAAACCTACCAATATTCTGTGCAGCAGTGCAGACAACACTGTATTTGACATAAATCACCCTCTGATGTATTTGGACATGAGTGGCTGATGGTGGGACATCAGTGAGAGTTTCTCTGAGATAAGTTCGCAGCAGGCAGCTATCAGGGATGGCTCCCACAGTTTTCAACAGCCAAACATCGTCCTAGCATATATGCGCAGAGGACATTATGGATTACTTCACATTTAATAACACGTCAAAGTCAAAGCGGATTTGTACGAGCGACAGAGCACAAAGAGAGGGAGATGCTCGGGCGGCAGCTGATAGCGCTGCTCCCGCTCGTGTTAGCCCTGCTGAGCTAGCTCAGATGATAAGAGCAGAGTCTGCAGCCAAAGAACAGAGTTCACTGGTAGGATCCCTGCCCCTGCTGCCCTCCAGCGCCAAGTGTAAGTTAGCCACTAATGCAGTGAGGTTCAATGGAAACTCCTGCTTTATTAAATGGTTTCTGCTGCCAACAACGCAAACTTTAAACTTTCTTTACTGATAAACCAACAGGAGTATTACTAATTTAATGTAGTTGTCATGATTTCTGTCATGTTTCCTAAAAGGATATTTTTACAGTACTAACTACTAGTGATGGCTAAAACGAGCTTCATGAACCATTTCCTTTCATTCATGTGAATGCTTGGGGCAAAGAGTCTCAGGGATAAATATGTTTATTATTGATATCTTTATATTATCCATAAAAATGTTTTGTGCACATGTTTTGGTTTTCATTTGTGTATATCTACCATTTCCCCCATTTTTTATTACATATCTTATGTAGTATATATGTTTCTTTTATTAATGACATAACAGTGCCATCCTACAAAGAAACACATTTGAGTTTTTCTTCCTGCTTGCACTGATAGTGCTGTTTCCATATAGTTGCAGGACTTACTTTTTACTAACTGTGACCTTGGTTTCTTACTGCAATATATAACAGGAGCAAAAAAAAAATCCTTATGCATGCAATGTCAAAAAGATGTTCCTTACTGTGTTTCCGTTTCCATTTCCATTTAAATGTAAGCCACTGTCAAAGAGTGGAGAGGACACTCGGCTGTGATCAGTGGACGGCCCGGGAGAACCTGAGAAAAAGAGCAGAAAAGGCAACGATCTTTACAAAAAGGCCTTTTGAGGAATCACTGTTCAACATTTAGTCCTTCTTTATGTTGTGGTTTTATTATTTCGCTCCTGCAGAAAAAAGAAAAATAAGTGGAGAGTTATAGCTTAACCTCGAACGTCCTGGCTCAGTTCTGAGTGTTAAATTTTCATATTGACTTTATTCTGCTACCCTGCCTTTAAGCCGTGCAGTGCATCTCATCCAGAAGAGACAAATGCAGCTCTTTGATAAGATATTAACTTGGCGTTCGAGGACCCTCCTTCTGATTCGGTCACACTCAGTAAAGTGTGGCAGACTGCTCCTGGCCTCCCTTCGCTTGTCATTTGTGCCATGGTGAAACAAAGGGCGGCTTAGAGAGAAAATGACTTGAACCTTTTCTCGTTCGCAGGCAACACAACACGACTCACCGGCCAAACACCCTACAGCCAAACCTGAGCGTTTCTGCACCGACGCCTTCCTATGAATGTTAACTTAGCCACAATGTATGAAGGCTGGATTTCCCACAACTCTCGCTGTGAATTTGTCAGAATGAGCAAAGTTTCTGAGCCGAGCTATAAATATTCACGCAAGTCTATTAATATTAATTATCCTTCTACATTTGTGTGCTCTTCATAATTAGGTAAATTGTACAAATTGGTCATCGTGTTTGCTGTTGGAGACAGAAATGATTTATTTTGAGTGTTGTTCATTTCCTTTCTGCTTTCGGCTGATTCATGAGGCAACAGTTACGGGAGGTTTAACAGTCTGCACAGTTCCTCCTGCACAAATGAACAGATGAAGCCCCAGATGTAAAGTTCCTGTGAGCTAAATGATACTTTGAATCACATCTGTATTAGTTGTGTTAAGTGAGAGTTTAAATGAAAAGTTTGACATGATGTGAAATATGCTTTCTCGTATTCTTGCTGAGAGCAAAATGAGATGATAGAGACCACTCCGGGCGTTCGTCTGATTCATATGAAGTGAGTGGAGGCTAGTTTTTTCTCATATATCAGCACCTGTCAAGCAAAATAATGAACAAATTCTATCTTGTTTGCAAGTCAATCCAAAATAGTTGTAAAATTGGCCATGCTTTGTGCAAAAAGGGGCATTTGTTGTGACCTTACCAATACAAATTATTCCAAACTGATAAACAGCCAGTACAGATTTAATGTGTACCAATAAATAGTACAATCTACACACCAACAAGCTTTATTATCTAGCAAGGTGTACCTAATAAAGTGGCGGTGTGGTATTCTGCTGCTGTAGCCAATCTGCTTCAAGGTTGGACATGTTTAGCCTGTCTCTTTCTTGGACTTGAGTCACTGAAATCACCCTTTTGAATTTTATGTACTTGCCTAAATGCATTAAGTTGCTGTCTTGGGATTGGCTGATAGATATTTGTGTTTTTAACCAGCAGTTGAGCAGGTGTACCTAATAAAGTGGCCAGTAAGTGAACAACGCAGCATCTAAAGTTTGTGGCGTATGTGCAAAATCTAGGCCCAACAGACGAATAGGTTGTATTTGGAGTCTTTATCAGTCCCTTGACGTAAATTAAACCAATCAGAGTGATTGACAAATCCTGTTTAAATATTTTAAGTGAGGAACATCTAAGTTGCTTTCAACCACAGAATGTTGTCTTCCTCACCAGATGGCATATAGATAGCTGTGAAGACTCAGTCTGCAGAAGAAAACACCGAGATGTGGTTTAAAGCTCTAGAATAAAAGCTGGGAAGAGGTTACATTTCACAAGCAGTATTTCCCAAGATTTTAATTCCAATCTGATGCCAGTTTGTTGGGTTATTTGTCACTGTCAGTTAAACAGAGCTTCAACTAACAGATAAACGTCAACTATAATAAATCATAAACTGTGAAGCTGCCAGGTAAGCCCTTCACTGTGTAGTACTTTATCACTTCTCCACTTCATATAAAAAAAGATTCAATAGACCCTCTTACTTTGAAATTGTGATTCTTCAAAATTGCCAAACTTTCCCAAATTCACAATTTACTTTTGGTCTTTAAAGCTGCTTTGAAGTCTTCATTTTCTTGCTCCGTATCATTTTCTCACCTCTCTCACCTACAAACCTGATTTCTCACCTTTTACCGTCTCCACATGGATGATTTTTAGTGTCTTGGTGTTTTCATCCCTTCAAGCTGCCGAAGGTAAATACAGGAGCGGGGGGATTGCAGCTCTGGGTGTTTCTGACATTACTGCTTTGCCTCAGGCCACTGAGCATGACAATTTATTACTTTGAAATGAACGCTCATTTTTATCGAGCGGCTTTAAAGCGTCAAGGTGCGCGAGAAGACAATCTACCATGAACGTGCTTTACTCTTTTATTGCTAAAAATGCTCAATGAAATGAATTTATTGTGAGCCCGCGTGGCGTTCAGACTACGGGACTCTTACCTAGAGGCAGTTTGAGAAATGATGGAACTTCTCGCAGGTAGCGAACGGTGATGGTGACCTCATCTCCTGCAGTGCGCAAGAGGTGAACCTGCGGGAGAGGGAGAGCGAGATGGAGACGGGTAGATAGCAGAGAGAGAGGCAGAGAGAGAGAGAGAGAGAATGATTGTGAGTGATGCAGCGAGATAAAAATTTTATCTCATATAAATGAAACAAGCCACATTCATGTCAAGCTGTACACAGCCTGAGCAAACAACAACAGGACGGACGAGGGAGGAATGTGGAGTCGTGAGTTGAAGCCTGACACGAGTGACTTCTCTTAAATCATCAAAGGGGCGCAACTCGAAGCCCGCCGTTTCTGTCGGCGGCAAAGTGACAGCTCGTACCACAAAGTAATTACGCTCCGAACGTCTGATTATCCGATGGTGGGGAGGATAGAAAACGCATCCTCAAAGATGTCAAGTCAGAGTCTTCAAAGAGCCATTCAAGTTAGGTTAGCTTTAAAGGATGATGCATTAAATCTGTCTGTCTTCAGTGCAAATTAAGACACTTGACTGTCACAATTTAAAACACGCAAGGTCACTTCTTCGTAACCTAAATGCACATCTGCTATCTGATCCTCCTCAGCTCATGCTGCGGTAGCCCTGCCTTAGCCTGAGCATCTGTCAGCGACGGCGGTCTGACAGGCTGCCATTAAAAGCTCTGGGATTTTGTTCTACAGAGAAACTGCTCATTATGTGTTTTTGACGCTCTGGAGGTGAATGTAGTGAACAGCTGTTTGGGGGCTTCATGAGGAGACACAGACGGCAGACATGGGAAGAGAGTGTTTGTGTGTGTGTGTGGGAGATGGTGGCGGAGAATAAAGGACGTATTTAACAAAAACAGAAGCTAATTTTGAAGGAGAAATTCAGCCAAAATCCATGTGCAAAAACACTGCCAAAATATGAGCGCCCTCGCTTCCTGTGCAGCTTCTGATACCCATCTACTCCCTTTCAATTCCTTCAATTTGTCACAGGGTAAACCAAAAGGAAAACAGCCCGCTGACAAGATGACAACTCAGATTGTTGAGGCACACCTCCGTGTTGATAGCCACTGGGATTTGGTGTGAAACCTGGGAGAAGGATGGATGGATGGAGCGGTGAATTGGCTTTTTTTCTACAACAGTTAATAACAAATATACTCACAACTTCCTCGTGAGTGCAAGGCTCTACATTTATGCCATTGACCTGAAGAACAGAGAGAGTGGAAGAGCACATGAGTAATTATATAGTGGAGAAAGTTTGTAATTTAGCAACTTTATGCTAATTTGCTGCAGGGAGAGGGCCAGAGGGGCAGCCAGGGGTGCAATATGATTGGCAAGCCCTGCTACCCCCATACCACAGTCAGAGGAGGATACTCTGGGTGGCTGGCTTGTTAGAATAGTGGATGGATTAATGGAAAGTGGAGCTAAAATTCTATTCATGGTATGAACAGAACCATGACTTCTCTGGACCATAATACCCCCATTAATTGGGTTCACTGGGTGCAGGTGCATACAAAACGACCAATGAGATGCGAAGTGATCACACAACAAACATTAGCAAACGACAAAGAGGCACGCCAACATAAACAAACCATAAGAAACGACACTGGGAAATGAAATTAATACAGGGGATGCAAAACAACCTCAAAGAGATCCAAAACAACCATAAAGTGATTCAAAATAATCACAAGAGATGCAAAACAATCAAAAAGAGATGCAGAACAACCACAACAAAAAAAACACATTCAAAAACAACCACAGAGATGCAAAAAATGGCCATAAAGACATTCAAAATGACCACAAACATGCAAAACGACCAAAAGGGACAAATGAGCAGAAAAGGTCACCAAACAACCAAAAGAGATGCAACACAATCGCTCAGAGAAAAAAGCTACATCCATAGAGAGGCAGAAAGACCAGAGAAAAACCAACATGGAGCCTTTTCTGTCCAGTTCAAACAAGAAAGAAAAGATTTCCAAGAAAAGAATGGTTTGAATCCCCTTACATGATTTAATTCATTAATTTTTTCATAATCACAGCTGTCGGTCATCCGCTGTGCATTGTGTAATGCCCTCTGTTGATGACACTTCCTTGATTAAAGCAGAGCTAGTTTGTATGTATTTGTGTCCTGGTTGTTAAGTGTCTCTTTCCCACCAGAGATGTGTCCACAGGTCCACTGTCTTCTAACCTGTCACTGGCTGTGAGCAATAAAAGCTACACTTTGATTTTATTTTATTTCATATAAGAATATAAAGTTTGGAAACCTGCCCCTTGTTTGCTGCCTCTCCAGAGAGGCTTCTATGCAAATATTGCAATATAATATAATACATATAATAATACATGCAATATTCTGCAGGATGCGAATCTAAATTCACTGCAAATAAATATGAAGGACAGGTGGTCCAAAGGTGGAAACAATCAGAATTAAATCCATAATATCATTCCTGAACAACTTCAATATGATTGGTATTATTGCCTGGCCATCAAATGAATGAATTTGATATTCTAGATGAACACAATAAACCTGTCAGACACATACACGTTCATAAAAAATGGATTATAATAAAATAATAACCAAACAATAGACACTGTTGTGTTTTGATGATTATTCTGGTGAACAGGAACTATTATTTGTTGGTGACCTTGTGATTAACCTACCACAAACTCTGACAATGAGTTTAATTGAATTTGTGTGTTATGATTCAAGAAGAGTATATCTGACCACAGTATTATCTCTTCAAAAGATCACAGAGGCATTAAAAGACTCATCTGATTAGAATCATGCAGTTCAAACACTGAAACACCCTCTTTCCACTTATTAAATGAAATTACACTCTGTGGAAGCAGAAGAGGGCCGAAATTAGGATGCAACAAGTTGCCCCTCTTGTCAGTGACCCGAATCAACCTCGAAGCAAACAAGTCCCGAACTGATGTACCAACCTGCAACACGGCGTCCCCGACGAACAGCTTCCCCGTCTGATCGGCTGCGGGCGTCCGTTGTCAAGTGTCAGAGGTTAATGAAAACATTACAAAATAATTGCTCATTTCATACATGGTAATGCGGTGGAAATAGCAATCAGTGTCTCCTTCTGACTAATCTCTGGCAACGTCCTACAGCTCAGAGAAAGAACACAGGAAAAGCATGAAATTTGAAACTAATCAGGATATAAACTCATTTGCAGCAGCATGGGAGGAAACAGTGAAAGATCTGTTGTGAAAAGATTTGTAAAGCTCTGTGAAAGGAGCTCTTAACGTCCCCGGAGGATATGAAGACATGATTCTCTCGTATCCAGAAAAAGGTATTAAGAGGAATGTGGGCAAATTACAGGGGAGTGATTCACTCCCATGACGGCGTGATATCGCATCCTAACAGGATGCTGAGGGGTCAGCAGTTCTTGCTATTAAACTGACAGGCGTGATTTACGTATTTTCTTCCACAGCTAACAGCATCGGGGCATTATTCCTCCATTCTTGCGACTGTTTACATCCTGTCAGAGTTTCTTTTCACAGCTAATCCTTTCCAAACTTTGTGACCACCAGTAAGTGACCATAAGTCCAAATAAAGGCACACATTTTAAGGAAATGCATCAAAGGTCGTTTCTTTCTGAGAGTCAGAAAAGAGAATCAATTCTAATCTCATGTCATGGAGCTGGAGTCTGGACATAATTAGCCTGCACAAGGTCTGCAAACAAGGAAAGATCAACAGCTCTAAAGGTGATTTATTTACACAATGGTAACAGGTTATGCTGGAAAATGTCCATGTGCAGCCATCAAAACATGACTTTCATATTGCTGGAACTATTTCTTGATGAACAACAGGTGACTGTGTTGCTTCCTGGCTTTATAAGCTTGTCAGGTTTGATACTCTTATACAGACCAGAAAAATCACAAATACCTGATTTTGCATTCATGTATATATGCAGGATAAATAAGGCCAACTGAGTAAGGGAAGAAGATTTATTTTTGAAACCAGTCTTTTTTCTTTATGTTTCCACTCTTTATGTTAAGCTAGGCTAAACCCCTGACTCCAGCTCCATATTGAGGAAGCACAAAGTCTCACAGATTTGACACTAGTGTAGTTGACTCGTCATGAGGATTACACTCCGTCTGTTCAGCTCTGAAAAATCTTCCGTCGCTCTGGAGGCATATTTCCAAATTATAATTAAGTAATCCTGATTATGATCAGGGTCAGACATGAGATTGATCTTGGAAAGAATGCAAAATTACTTGTTGAAAATTTTAACTATTCCTCTCCATCTCATTTAACCAATTTGCTCACTCTGACAGTTTTTCTTTGATTTGCTCCTCGATCATATTGCACTACTTACTCTGACAGGAAATTATTGATGTTCTTAAGAAGCTCAAAATTTCATTGAGGACTTAAATGTCACCTGTAAAAACACCCGTGGTCTCTTTCTAATCCCATTAACATTTCCATAATCGCATTGATTAATGACATTTAACTCTGCACTGAACACCATTTCCAAAGCCACATTGCAGGAGTGAGATAAAACAATTTCTTACCAACTTGATCTTTGAAAATCTTTGAGATAACCACGGGCACGTTGTGCTCTGCACCTCCCTGTGAAGCCGGAGAGAGAGACGGGAGGAATGTTGTTGAGTTATGGTGGTGAAATTTGCTGCCAAAACTGCTTTCCCAGACAAACAGCCATCTCTGCACGCCAAAGCCTTTTTCATTTCCACTTCAGTCTCTCCATAATCAAAACTTATCTGCTTACTTTGATGCTTAAGCCCAGACCTCCAGTCGCCTGTCTCCGCAGTACAACAGTTCTGTGCTTTAGAAAGTGGGAGTTTCTTATTGGCAAAAGGATATTGTGAACATTGAAACAGTATTCTGGAGTTATGCGGCATGAATTACAATAAGAGTCTGGAGCCCTTGGGCGCACTTACATTTACTTGGGATTCACTTCCACTTGTGCAAACCACATCCAGCTTCTGTATGGTTAATACCTCTTTGGTCAATTTCAGGCAGACATCATAGGTATTGTTGGTCTCCTCATTGTACAGCAAAGCAATTCCAGATTTTGTCTGTTGAAATTGAGAAGAGCATTGACATTTTGCCAAGCAGAGCAATTATGTACACAATGAACATTTTAATCCTCTTTTCTCAATGTGCCATTTGTGTATCCCATTCTACTGGTCTAGTTTTGGGTTAATTGGTTTTGCTTGACATTGTGAAAGCGTGAACCTTTGTGTGATGGAAACAACGGATTGGATTTCATATTTTTACCTTATTAAAATACACAAAAAGTTCAGGAAATTTCACTCGAGGAGAAAAAGGATGACATGAGCCGAGTCAGATAAAAGAAAAGCACAGACATTTTTTACAGTGACGATCTGAGAGGAGGTGAAGATTCCACTGATACACACAACGCAGTGAAGTTTAATCCCACCCTTGAATGTCATGCATAATTCTCTGATCTCTCACTGCTCTGTCACTATCTGCAAAACACCTAAAGTCACACAAACAAACCCTTGAGCTGCTCTAATGAATTAAAAATAACCTGAACTTTAGTTTGGAGAATAAATGAATTATGTAGCTTTCTGGGGTTCCACATTGGTGTTAGTCACAAAGCTCAATGTTTCCTTCCTAATCTTTTTGTCACACATTTTTCTTCAGGGTATCGATCCACCCACGATAATTTTGACTGGACTTCTTGCAACTGGTCAATTTGGGGTGTCAGCTGCCAACCAAAACTTTTGTTATTTTGTCACACTTCTATAGATGGTGTTTGTGTATGTTGTCTGGGATCCTGGGAGCTTCCTTTTTCTGGATTTAACGGGTCAGAAGATCTTTGTAGGAGAAACTAATGCCCTCTTGGCCTGCAATTTATCAAAAGAAGCAGGCCCTAAATTACTACTGGATGACCTTTGACCTCCAACCAGACTGAAAAGCAGATCTTCTATGTCTGCTTTAACAATCTTTAGCCTACAACACTTCAACTAAACTGAAATAAATATCCCTATCATTCATGTCTCAACTAGATACAATCTCAGCTAAATTACTCATTGATTAAATTTGAATCAGTGCCCCGTAGAACCAACATAATTCAGTCAGTACCCTTAAAAAAAACGTGTTTGGTACCAGTGTGTCATTTTGTTACCTCCTAATAGTAGCATCTAGCTATATCATTTGGAAAACGACTAAAAAACCGTGGTGTGATGCATAATTCCCTCAAGTTTTGAAATCTCTGTATTGAAGTGGTGAAGTATATTAATTTCCAGAGCTTCATCAAAACCCAGTCACAGGAGTCAATACAATTGATGGATGATCTGACATATAAATAAATGAAAGGACGGCAGCTCTTTGTCTGATGGAAAAACAATTGCCGGTTCAACTGAAGTGACTTGACTGTGAATTACAGAAATGGTTTAAAATGAGGAGTGGGCGAAGTAAAAGGGACACAAATATATTGCACACCAACCCACCACCTCAAGAAATGTCCTCAAAAGTTACTATAAATCTAATTCAGCAAGTCTCACCTGGAATGAGCTTAAAGATCTAGAAGTACATGATTTATTGCTCTATGTTTCTGTTGTACTTTTGTTATTTTGTCCACCCCCTCTTTCATTTGCCCCTGCAGCAGGTTTTACACTCTAGGTTTTATCAAGTAAGTATTATCAAAAGCCTCAATACTGCTGATTTTAAGTAGCTGCACTTTAGGGTACCTTACAATTTACACCAATTTTTTGTTCCTGAGTTGTTAAATATATACATCATGCACAGGCATTCTCAAAGACAGTGCTTGGCCTTTGACATTCTTTTTATAGGATCATTTGAAAAGAACTAGGGTCAGGAAACACCAATCACTTTAAAAGAAAAGGGGAATTATCACCATGATTGAAAGCATGGCCTTCAGATATGTATTGAAAATGCAATTTAAAGTTAAATATGGGACCCAAGCCTGATTTAAGCTAAACAATGGAAACTAATAATATAGTGATCAGTGGAAGGAGTAATATAAAAATGTTCATGGTGTGTTGTTACACCATTCTTTTGTTGGTGGTTTCTGTAGAATAGCAAAGGATTGACCTTTTCATGGACAATGTACTCTTAAGGGTTCAGAGTGTGAGAAAAAGGTGACAGTCACAATGTAAGTGAGGTCAACCAATTCACTTTGAAGAGACTTTGGAATGAATGTTGTGCTCCGTTCCTGCCAGAGAGGACAGAGTATAAATTAAGACTTCTAGTCGGGATCTTGGAGAAAATACAGCTTCTGGGCAGCACAATAGATACATCCAGGGGACAAAAAACAAGTCAACCATTACTTTTTACCCCACAACCTCTTTGGTAACTCCCTCGTGTAACTGCAGGACCATAAACTAAACATTCTGTTCTCTGAGGTTCACAACACCAGCATTTAAAGATCTTTCTTGCCCATTATATCTGGCTACCAACAAGTGGAACAATAAGAATGGGAACCAACTGATTGTCCACTGCATAGCCAAGATTTCTGGTAGGTTCCTTCTAATTGGAAAAGGGTTAACTGACAATTGTTTTCATACACATATGGTTTGGCCATTTTAATTGTCTTACTAGTAGACAGGAGAGATAATAAATCTTATCTCTTGAACCTATGCCATTAACAAATGTTTCTGAAGGAGCACAGTCTGTCCACAGAGCCTCATTAATCAGCACCATGTCAACCAAACTCACTGACTTCCCAGTTGCTAGGGAGCTAAGTTACATTAGGTCGCCCCCCCCAATTGATCCAATGATTGATTTTCCATGGTACAGAGTTGCTTATCCTATTCACCAAGCATCACTGCTATTAGGAATCTACAATTGGAATATATGAAAGTAGAAAGAAAATCTCAACCCTCATTTCTAAAAAGCTCACCTCTAGTATTGAATGCATTCTTGACCTCAGCAGTGATGTCAAAATGAAGCTTTATGAAACAATTGTTGTATTTGTTGACCCACTAAAGGGCACCCCAATAATAAAGGCAAGAGAAATGGTAATTCAGTGTGCTATCAACCCTTCGCTGAACAGAGAATGCCATCTGGGGGTCTCAAAAAAGATGAAGAAAGGGTTTATGAGGCGTCATTAAGCTATAACTACCTGAGAAAACTTGAAAATACTTCACTGTAAAGCCATGCGGATCAGATAATCAAAACTCTGAGGCATCTGTGGCTAAGTATTGTGGGTTCTGCGTTTGAGGGGATTGTTCAAATTGATTGTTTAATTATGTGTTGGTTTGAATTCACTCAAACTTCAGTTTTTGTAAAAGTGACAGTCCTGATCAATATTCTTAGTCTATACAGTATGGCACGCTCCGGTCAGCAGTGCAATGGAGGTTGACAGTAAATCTCCTAGCAACGGCAACTCGCTCTCAAAAAACACCCACCCACAGGCTTGAAACTTAGACACTGCTTCCATTTTTTAATGAGAAAAACAAGCACAATCACTTTTGCAGCATATATTATACGTCCTTATCTTCAGTGACAAAAACATCTGATATCAAGGCTCCAACATGTCTAACACATTTGCTGGGCAGCTAATTAAACCAGCGTACTGACGCATTTGTGCTTAAATAACGGTGTGAATGACGACATTTGAAGGGAAACATTGCTTGGTTTCATAAATGAGACGTGCCTGGATGGACAGGAAGAGTTATATGGGAATCCTTATTTAATGTGACACATGTAGTATGAGGTGTTGTGGATTTCTGTGGTGGTTATGGAGTTGTTACATATTTTCAAGTGATTGGGCCCCATAGAAAGAAATCCATAGTGTGGCAAAAATGTGTGGGAACTGGGAATTCATGTCCCCCCCCTGAAAAAAAGTACCAGCTCTTGGGCTTATCATTTATCGGCTCTGTGCTTCTGCCAGCTTGTTCATGTGTGACTGTGTGCAGGCATGTGGGACCATAAAGCATATTCTAGTGACTACGGTACTGTCTCCCAACCTCATCTCATTTGTGTAGATTGAAAACAATAGATGGGATAAAAGCCGCCCTGTGGGACACCTGTACATAAAACGATCTTGTTATTCTCGCGCATTCCCCTTAGGCAGCCTGTCAAAAACTCTTTAATCCAATGAAAAAAAACAACATTAAAATCACAAAGCCGCTGCAGAAGCACATGTATTCGCAATATATTCAAAGCTGACTTGAGTTAATATCTTGTGACGGCATATATTCATCATGCTGACTATGGTCAAATTTTGTCCTCTTTTTCCTTAAACACCCCAAAGCCAAACAGTGGGGGGTGAAGAAGACAATCTAATACAATCCAGGACCCAGCTGAGCAATATATATACTGTATTTGTGAAGCTTAAAATGTCCACTTTTTATTGTATTACTGACAGCATCTGGGAGGTTTATTTCAAGTCATGGCAATCTTTGAGGCTTTATTTGTTTGTATGAGGTGGATGAATCATATCTACTGAAGTCAGATCAGTTTTGCCCTATAATGAGACCCAAGCTGTTATATTTACAAAGCACTGTGACGAACTGACCTTTGCCTGATTAATATTCTTAACAGCTGCCGAGGTGTTAAAAGGTGCAAAAAGCGATAATTGAAACAGCCATTTTATCTCCTCTCGGGTGTCAGAAGAGCCTCACAATAGAAATCTTCACACTTGATTCCAAGTATCCAAGACCGAACCCAGGTTAATCTGGTCATTCTGGGTAGAGTCCTGGAGTCATTTTCAGCTCTAATCACAGAGCTAAGGCTTAAAAACTGGGGCCAAGTCACTTTGTTGACAGTATTTGAAATACATACATTAGTGAGATTTCAAAGGTTATATGCATTATGTAATAACATTTAGAACCTAAAACACCCATGACTATTTCAAGATCTATCTATTAATTTTCTGAACTCCAAGAACTATGTGGCCCCAAATTGTTTTAATCAGTATAGGATTGGTTAGATATTATCATATAGAGTAGCTAGGTAAGAGGTCACCTGGCTTCCTTTTTATTGTCAATTCTAACCGGTTGCCTTTTGAGACAACAATATCTCGCACCTAAATTGTCAATGCCACCAATAACAATATATATGAGCGTTTATCTAAATGGCCGATATCTTTTCAAGGCCCGCGGTACAAATTGGGGATTCCTAATAATAGGACATGTATTGTTCTCAGTACACACAGCACTTTGTGGTTTCAAAAAAATACAGAAGGTATGTATGTTAGATATATAAACTCCGATTCTCCTGGGTGAAAGTCCACATTTTAATAATAATAATAATAATAATTGATTAATAATACTACCACATCAGCAAGAGGGCAGTGGAGTAAAGTCGAGATTGAAATTTTGTTGCCTATTTTTAGCCAACTAAAACTGCCATTTCTGAGGGGAAACTAGTCTCAGAGTATTCAGTGTTAATCTTTGGGTTTGAGGAAGATATCAAGTTATTCTGAGTCAAAAGGTTGAAGTTCAAATAAAATACTCAGTCACTGCTGTCAATCAAGTCATTCTCAAGTAATTGGATTCCTAACTCTAAGTCACGGCACTCAAGTCCACACCTGTGTGGATCAGATCTGCAGCTTAAGTCTGCTCTAGTTCAGTCTCTCGTAACCTCCAACCGTACCATGAAAGCTGGAAAATGATGTCTGTCCAATGCACATTTCATGTGTTTTGGGAACCGAAATGTCATTATCCTCTACCCTTAACCCCCAAATTGATCTTGGCACAGTGTTGAGGAAAAATGGAAAGTCCTGCCAAGTTGCTTCAATAAATGAAGACTTAAAGGGGGCTTAAGGTCACCAAATCCTCAGTTGCATAGATTTATATAAAGTTGTCTGTATACATTATAGATGGTCAAAGTACGAACAGTGCCAGAGGCTGAACATGTATAGTTAATTTGTTGAGTTGGAGGGCATCTTCAAATACTGTAGGTGGGCAGACTCAAACAGAGATCACAGCATCCGTCATACACATTGCTTAAGGTCTCACTTTATCTCTGCAACGCACTTCAACACAACAATCTAAATTATAAACAACTGCAGATACAAAAGTGCTCAAAGAAGGAAAGTAAAAAGAAACCTATTTACAATCATTGTTTGCCATCCTGATGTCCAAGTAGCCACTAAGAGACATCTCATAAAGGCAATGAAAGGTTTGCTGGTAGTTCAGTTTTCTGAAGTATAATAAACCCAATAAGTCTCAGCAAAGGATTCTGAAGGAGTTGAAGACCTCGTGGCACACCTGCTGTGGAGAATTCTGAGCTCACAAAGACAGAAGAAGGTCGAGGCTGTTGACGTAACAAAGGCGTTTTGGAGAGTAATCTGTTCACACTCAGTCCTCTGAACTGGAGTGCAATTTGACCTGACAGTTGGTGATTGTGGTGATTAGCCAGATTTGTCGCGCTGGCTGGAGGAGTGCTTCTAACCATGTCGGCAGTGGAGATCACATCAGTGGTGACTGAGGCGAGGGTGAGTTTAAATCTTCTTGTTGATTTGTTGGAGTTTCTTTTGTTGCATTACTAAATGATAGTCCCCAGGCAGGTTGCACAAACAGTAAGACAGATTCTATAAGATATTAAGATTGACACCCCAAGGTCTTGTCAATTTATTGTACATTTAAAGACCATAAAAAATTGGTTTTAAAATGTAAACATTTCAATCTAAATTCAGCACATTGTGTAGTGGTTTGTATGATTTTTGTGGTTTTTAATATTACATTCCTTCATCAATAAACAAAAAATTACCCAGGAATTAATGAGGAAATTAATCCACTGATAACACTTTCATTTTTTAAACCGCAGATGCATCTTGATTTCACTTTGCGCTGCCCTGAGAAAATTTGTCTCTACTGATGCATCCTTCCTTCTATACTGCCTGATTTTCCACTCACTTAATTTACCTCACAGTATTCTCATACTAGAAAACAGGCTGGAAATGTGCCAATAGCAGCATATGAATATTATTTTTCTTATATTTCAGGGATTCCTCCTAGTAAAAGAGACAGCAAGTTATGTAGTGCGAACAGTACAGTGAGCTCATGAATTTAAAAGTGGTGTAGTGTGAATCAAGCATTAGTCATCAGACGGAAATCTCCAGCTAATGTACCATTCGACTTATCCATATATTTAACATTCTTTTACAAATCAAGTAAAAGGGCAAACTTATCAAAGAAATACAGTAACTATCTATCTATCTATCTATCTGGGAACATGGTCAGTCATTAAATAAATTCTGAAAATAACGTAAAAGAAAAAGCAAAAAATATATACATCTTCACAACTAGATTTTTTTCATGTTACTGTAACATCTTTCCTTATTACTACAAGTATTCCATTTTCACAACAACAAACTTTTCAATAGCAACACAACACTTCTCTTGTTACATCACAAGCCCTTCACAACAACAGTGACTTATCTTGTTAAAAGTGATGATCAGATGAAGAGGTGCAAACAACCGTCACTTCCTGCAGTGTGAGCATCCGAACTCCAACCCGCGCCAATTAACACCACAGGAAGCCTTTCAGTGTGCTTCTTCTCTTGTATGAAATAACACTCACACCGTGCCCTTATCAGAGGCTCTTATCACGGTCAGAGAAGGCTCATCTTTCCCAACCAAGTGGAGCTTTTCAGCAGTGATAAAAAAAATAAACTCCAATCTAATCTGCCCCAAAAGCAAGTGGAACTTTTAATAAAGGCCAACGGCTGTGTTCCTGAGCGGAAAAGGGCACGTAGAGCTGTTAACCATTTGTGAGTTTGCTGGTTGATTACAACCGGATAGACTTGTAGGCTGTCCGGCTGTAATTAACACAGACTGCTGGCCTCCGTGCTGTAATTGACATTGTGCACAGCTGAACTAGCTCCATGTGAAATCTGTTGGATTTAAGGCGAGGCATTACAGGCAAAAGCATACGTCAGTTTTGAGAATCGGGGCTTTTTGTCTCCAATGTTTTCCTTCAGAATAGTGGAAAGACAGACCAAAACAATTACTGAAGTGTATATTTTATTTAGCTCAATTGGTAGAGAGGTCGCACACTGATCGAAAAGTCCCTGACAATGGCCTGGATTCTACAAGTTGAATTAGCCATAGGCCAAATACTCAACCCCAAATTGCTCACAATGCTGCTTTTATCTGTGTTTGAATGTACTCCTGATGGTGGAAGGTGGCACTGGTTAGGTTAGCCTTGGTCACCAGTATGAATGTGTAGGAATGGGTAAAAGAGTGGTCCAAAGAACACAAAGCGCTATATGTGTTATATCTTATAGGGTTATATCTATAAGTTAAAAAAATATATTATTCTCCTGTTGTGTCCCTCCATGAGCTGACAGGACAAGTTTCAAAATTCCTTTTCCAACAGGATTCAGAAAACAACAGACAAGGTTTAAGAGACATGTCGTGATTTTTAGAAAAACTAGCACCTCTAAATTGTGCGAGACAGCAACCGCAACCCGTCTCAACCATCATCTCAGCTGTTTATAGTGTCTGTACCCAGGTATCACAGTTGTGGTTCCAATGGGAGGGGGTAAAGTACACTCTTCAGAGTTAAAAGGAGGGAATCATAGTGAGATCTTACTTGGTTTGGCACAATTGAAGCAGAAAAAGTATCATTGTCTATGCTCAGTGGATTATGAGTGCCAGGGTGCATTATTTTTGCTATAAAAAAAAAAAAGAGAGAGAGAAAAGCTTTTAAGAGCCGTTCTTATCGACCAGTTCAGAAAAGTTTCACCTTCCAAGTTCAGTGGAAATGAAGCGCTACTGTCAGGGCCTCAGCATCATCAACCACAGAAGGTTTTCCCTTTAGAGCTGAAACATTTCGATGGTAGCTGCATCACGGCCTTGTCTTGCAGCCGGGCTTGAAGAAGCGGAGTGACGCTTCTCCAGCGTTTTATCACATCCAAATATTTTCAAATCAGATCTAATTAGAATTTTTCTCATTTGCAGGTTGCTAAAGTAATAAATAACTCCACCTAATCTGTAATGAGCTGTTGTTTTCTGAGAAAGCAGGAAGTGGTTTTAGTGGCAGCCTAATTAATGTCTGAAACCTGTAGCTACAATCTGTAAAAGAGAGGAGCAGCTTGAAGAGTGAAAGGTTGATTAAATGTGTCCGGTGAATTGTCAAGAACTGGAGGTCCCAAATGGAAAACTATAGAGTTGGTCAGTTCAGATTCTGATATGCTGTGGACACATATTTTACTTCAAATATCTCTTCTATCTGACATGATCAGGGAACTACCTTCACATTCTTCTCTTGTTCATGTTTGAAATTTATATAAATCCTTCATTTATTCTCTCAGTCAGTCACCATGACTCTGTCCTTGTGGTTACAATACAATACAGGACACTAGAGTGAGTTTCTTTCACTCACAAATGATCACTGACAGCAAAATGTTCTTGTTTGGCTGATCGTGATCAGGATCTTCAACTCCGAATCATCAGTCAGACTCTCAGCTGTTTTTATTTTCTACAAATTGATTTCTGTTATTTACTTGGCTCTGTTGGTTCACTAGCTAGTTTGTCTGTTTGTCAGAACGACTGTACAAAAAACAAGGGCTGAATTTTATTGGAAGTTGGTGGAAGGGTGAAGTTGGACCAAGAAGGAACTCATCATATTTTGAAGTGGATCCTAATCACAAACTATTTTTCACTTTCATTAACAGTTTGCTGTGGCTACACTTGTCAAGTTTACTTTTTTTTATGATGTTTTTCAGAGTGTTCTCCACTTAAAAAACACAGAAAAGGCAGTATCTAAAAGCTGCTCAATACAGCTTAAATGTACGCCTGAGCCCGTCCTCACTCAGCTTCCATGCGTCAAGTTTAAGATTACCATGTCACTTCTGGTAAAATGCATATGGAACCTTACAAGAAACCCAAAGTCTTTACAATAGGCAAAAAGAAAGACAGAAAAAGTTGGTTGATGAGAGGGTAGAGGGGTTTAACTGAGGCCAAAGGCCTTGGTGAACAGATGGTGCTGAGGAGTTTTTTTTTTTTTTTTTTTTAAAAGGTGTCCAGGGATGCAGCATTGCAGATTTCGGCCGGGAGAGATTTCCAAATGGTGGGGGTTGCAACACTAAAGGCACAAGCTCTCAATTAGGTGCGTGGGGTGTAGAGCAGACATCCATCAGAGGACCACAGGGTCTAGAACTGAGTGTAGGGGTGGAGGATATCAGTGCGATATGGATGGATTTGTAGTTAAAAATGAGTTTTTAGTCGATGAATGGATTTTATTGGGAGTCACTGAAGATGGACGAGTGTGGGGGTGATGTGCCGCCTGGGCATGGTGGCAGAGTTTTGTATGTTCTCGAGGTTGTTCAGGGATTTAGTTGGAACTCCTGACAGGACTCCATTACAGTAGTCCAGGCAGGAGGTGATGAAGTCATGAGTGAGGGTTTCTGCCTCCGATTCAGGGAGTGAGTGTCAGCATTTTTTGTGACATTTGAGATTGCAAGGAGAAGGTTGAATTTCAAATAATGCCCAGCTTGCAGAGCTCAGGGGATGGAGATGGAGCAGCCATCCACGGTGAGAAAGAGATCTCCGACCTCTTGGAGCAGTGCCTCAGGGGCTACAGCCAGAAGTTAAATCTCATTTCTGTTTGAATTGGAGGAGGTCTTATTGTCTTCCAGGTTTTGATGTACTGCAGGCAGTAACTAGTGACCGGGGTGGAAGCTGAGAGGATGGAACTGTGGTGTGGCTGTGGCCACATCTACCAGTAGTTTAAGATTATTGTCCTTCTTCTCTTTTGGTTGTCTTTATATATCTTACCAGAGACGTTTCTTGCCTTAAACCTAGAGAAATTATAAATGATAAGACTCACTATGGTTGGAATTGACAGATGATCTATTCTGCCGTTTAGGTTAGCAATCTTGTTGTGATTTTCTTCAGTGCACTTTACTGTATATATGACTATGAGAAGTATTATTCAAGTATATATTGAAGTTCAGCTTTAGAGCAACTTAAACCCTATAACAGCTAGTCTTTCACCTGTAAGACTCTTTTTATGTCTTAGTTCACCACATGCCATAACAGATTTCCACACAGTCAAAGTAATAAGAAGGGCGCATCCCAATCACAGATCCATCAGAGCGCACCACCCTGAGCATCTCTCCTGCCCTGCTACTGATCTCAATCACATGCTGGTAGAGGAGGAGGTACAGCCTGTCATGCTGTAACAATCTGTTACTCTAATGATGCTGCAGAAAATCAAAAGGGCAATATTTGTGTTGGTATAGCTGAACTCACAGAAGCTATGACTGTAGTTCAAGAGTGTTTATTTCCACTGATTTTCTTTTCCAAGAACAAATGCTGGCTGGCAAAAAGCAAATTAACCAGACAACAGCAAAATGTTTCATTTTGTCATTGCGGATTTATCATTAATTAGCTACAGCTGATACGATCAAGCCAACACTAAGAAAAAAGGACCTCAGTTAAAACGTTTCATACATTTTTAAAAAGGCAATTAAAGCTTTTTACTATATATGCTGAAATCCTTCAGTTTGTTTACTTGAAGGTGGCAGAATTAATCTGAACACATTGCTAAAAGAGACAGTGGTGGTTGTGCAAAGAGTCGACTGGGGCCTCCAGCTTACCGGCCTCAGGGCCCCATTTGGCCCAACCATTTTTGATCAGACAAGAAGTCACACATCTGGACTACCCTGATAAATACTTTCACCTATGTTATTTATTCACAGTCTGTATGTGGTTGTGTTCATTTATGCAAAACTATTAACACAGAGTGATTCCATGAGCCATTGTTTCCCTGCATATCTTAATGGCATGTCTGCACCCTCGACCTCTCTGCCCTGATGTGAAGATACTCGACTTTGCTTTGGCTGCAGTGGAAGGAAAATATCCAGGCGCACTGATAACCTTGAGAAGTTAAACCGTCAGGTGACACACAAACACACAATACAGTCATGACACACAAACATAGCCAGCAGCCAGAGCTATCCTACACACTCCATGCACACGCACACATTTTGTGTCTGATCAATCACCTTTCATAAACCTGTACCATACAGTGAAGCAGCTTCAATCTGCCTACAGCCCCCTCCAGAGAGTCACACTTTAGTTGCGCCAGTTCAGTCTCATATTATCAAAGTCCTCATCATGAATTTCATACATTTACTGGAATGATTCATACCTCTTTATTTGTGGAAGTGTCTCTGTGCGATAGCCAGAGATCACTCCTACTTTTCTGTCCCTGGCTACAAACTGTACTATAATAGGACAACATTAATTTGAACATTGAGGTTGTTAATGCCTGAGGGAAAAATATTGACCGGACCAAAAAAACAAATTTGTCCATTTTTGCATTACGACCCCAAAACGCTGTGACTTTGACTTTGATCATGAGGCGCCCTGCTTAGAGCGCCACCTGTGGGGTCATGGAGGCACTGTGAAATGACAAGATTTAAATGAAAAACAAAAGGTAGTTACCTTGAGTTAATTATGTGCTCAATAACTCACAAATATAAAGGAAAGTCAGAATTTAATGCATAAGAGGACCAGTCACGCTTGAATATTAAAGCAGCCTCTAAAAGTTATTTTACTTTAAATTGGACCACAATTAAAAAAATGAACATCAAGCTGTACTGAACAAGACCTGAAACTACCAACGGAGCCATAAAATATTTAGGAAAATGTTTTCAGGTGAGAATTAGGTTCATTTACTTATAGACTTTTATACAATCAGACTTCATTTTGCCAGCACTGAAATTTGTTACACAGAACAATTAGGTTGTCATTGGGAACAGTTTGGAAGAGGCACTATCAAAATTGATTGATTAGATGATTGGTGACTGGAGAGTTTGTGATTGGAAGAACCATCTGTCCATCATCGTTTACACCACCATCAACATCTGCCAGCAGTTCCTCACAGGACCTGATACTGATTGGATGCAGTGACATAAAGTGGTTGATTTTTTAAAATGCTTGTATGCTTTCTCTTTGAAGGCACAGCATTCAAACTTTCACTACAGCTCAATTAAAAGTGAAAGCAACCCCAAAAAATACCCTGGTTATGGAACAAGCTTAGCACACTTGGTATTTCACCTCGCCAAATCTGGTTATTCAGTAGTGTCTTCTATATTTGTAACTAATAAGGAGAAAAACAAACAGAAGGCAGGGTCTGTGCAGATACAGATATCTAGTGGTGTTTGAGAGTTTTTTTTGTGTGAGTCTGTACATAGTTTTGTAAGAACATCCTGCAAAGAATACATTTAAGTTGGATCCATAATGGCGGGCAGTGATGCTGAGCCTGCACAGTGTGTAAAATGTGTTGAAATCCTGTCAAATGAGGCTCTAATACCATCTAGGAGACTCTTAAACATAAAGCACCCACGATGGGATTGGAATAATAATTTATTTTTTCCACTTTTTTGACATTTAATGTTATTTTCCTCATTTCCTGAGGAGGCGGTCCTTAGAAATGGGCGTAAATTTACAAATAGTTGACAACCCCTGCTCTAAATATTGTAGCCTTAGACCTGATGATGGAACATTGAAAAGCTTTGTGTTGAAAACTCCCGAAAACAAATAGTTTTGCTTTTGAGAGCCTTTTACCTCAGTAGTTGGTAAATGGGACATTTAAATACATAGAGCGCAAGTTAGCCTTGAGTTAGGTCTGAAATGATAAATAATATCTGGATAATGACAGCTGCTATTACTACTTGTGTCAGGGTGACTACTTTCATATACGTCTTTCCTTTAAAAGGTTCAGATTGACATTAAAAATGAAAAAAAAAAAAAAAGTTGCATGAGCACTCTATTCTCTCTTTGTTCGGGTTTTTAGGTCAATTAAAATTACCAGGCCAATGTTTTACAGTTATTAAACATATTAGTATATTAATGTATAATCCAAATGTTCCTGGGATAGATTTTAGGAAAGTTTGGCTTTTTTTGAATTACTCATCTTTTTGGAGCATGACATTACAAGGTATTTGCTGTATTTATAACAACCATCAGAAATGGATGGATATGGGGCTTATCCTCATTTATTTGCAGTAGTTAATATGCAGACAAATCTGGCATCCACAGCAAAAGTGCAAACACATATTTTGCAAACTGTGAGCTTGCATTTTTGCCACCATACACTCTTCAGAAGTTGCAAATATGCAGGTTTCAGAAATGGTGCCAAGCTATGGCAAAGTTACCTCTGCTTTGCAAATACCAACATGAAATGTTGCCTCAGCTTTGGGTAAAAAGGTTAAAAATATTAATGGATTTTTAGAAAATCCATTAAAAACAGCCCAGAGATACAGCTGCACTGATGAGCATAATCCATCATTTTAAATGAGACAACTTTGGTAATTTCGCCAAACATGCCTTTACCACGCTGCTAATTGCCACATTTAGTGGAGCTATTTTCACTCCTTTCCATCAGGACACTCTTACATAAGAGTGGTAGCAGCACAGAAAGCTAAATGTGAGACTGTCTTCAAATTCACTTACTGCAGAACAGACCCACTTCAAATACCAGACACTGCAATGATTATTACAAAGTTAGGCTTTATAAAGTTGTATGAGGAAAAGTCAGCAGTCCTCTAATTCGCAGTGATGAATTATATTCATTAATGCAGCAGCATGTCTGCACAAGCTGTTTTTAATGGATTTATGGAAACAGCATGAGCTTATGAGTCAGACATGCTGGGTAAACCTGCAGCAGACTGTGATACAGTAAATACTCAGAGTGTGACTCTTCACAGACCTGCACTGGTTTCACTGGAGTTGGGATGCATTCACAGGCAATCAGGTGAGGCGGCGAATAGCAGCAGGGACGTGAGGCGGTTTGGGAGGGACACATAAATGGACCATTTTTGTTGCAACATGTTTTAACCTTTAACCTCCCAATTTAGCTCAAGTACACTTTATATTTCACAACTATTATTTTAGAATGTTTTTATGGCAGTGGCATTCCGCTTAAACTCTCCCAGTGCATTTTATGTCATTAAAATTAACTTTAGGTAAATTTTGCAATTCCATTACCTGTTTTGATTGGTTCCCGGTTGTTTTGTTAAACTATGCTTAGCTAATAGGCTAATAAGTCTGCACAGTTGTGTCAAAAATGTCAGTATTACATTTTTTTCTGTATACTGATAACGAATACCACAAAAATTCCATTCGTCTTTGTTATTTATAAATTGGACCATAATAAATGTGTAAAATTAAAAATATGTTGTGTTCCCCAAATCTCCTACAAAAATAAGAATTTATTCAACATTTTGGTGAACTATGTTCAGCGTATTTTCAATTAAAATGGGCACATTGCTGTAGAAGGAGACAGTGGATTTATACCAAGACTTTAATTAAAAAAAAAAAAAAAAAAAAAAAAAAAGTGATTAAATGTCAACCCTTAACTGGCTGCTAGTTTTTTTTATTAGTTTTTCAACTTATTCATATGAATCTTCTCATCCAAAACTTGGAAATTTAATGCATTTCCTTAAAAGTCAAACCACTCCATATTTAAATGTGTTAAAATTCCAGTTAAGAATTAGGGAATGATGTTTCATACGTTCACCAACAGCTAATCAGAACATATTTGTCTGAACAGAGATTAGAAATGTAAATAAAGGATTTGCAGGAGAGCCAGCAGAAGTGTAACAATGGAGGAATGTAGTGCTTTGTGGAAAACATGGTTGACGTGTATGTGTCACAAATCCTGGTTAAACTTGCTCTGTGGGTAAATTATAAATCATCTCATCCGTATGTATCGGTTGGTCCGCTGGATGCAGTGCGGCGCTGTGTGTCATTACTGCGGAAGGTCGATAAACTGTACAGCCGGGATGGAAGCCGTCATTGTATGTACAGAGCTCACAGAAATGTGGTATTACATCTTCCGCAATCATCCTGGTTCAATCTTCCACTCAGAGTGGCTCCGTGGGGAATCAGAGCCACTTGATGTGTTCCCTCTCTATTGTATAATCATTGTTTGAATAGCCTCGTCTCGCAGAGCTGTACCGCTCAGACGGCAGCACGGCCGGCTGACTGATCGACACAAATATGTCCAACATGTGCGACGTTGTTCCTCGGAATGACAAGATGAAGGAAATTTGTAAAACTGTTGTGGTGTGTACACTTTGTCAACATTACCTTTTTGATATCAGGGTAAAGTGGATATTTTGTGTTCTCTCATACAAATAGACACAACGCAGTTATGTATGAGTGGGGATTCGCTGTTCTTATGCTGCCACTAAGGGACGAGTAATTTGGGGTGAATGTAGGTTTTGAGGAACTAATCTGGGACTGTGAATACTTCCGAATTTCTTTTATTCCCATTTCAAGGACAAAACCCCCCCCAACTATTTCTTTAAGTGTAGCGCGGTCGTGTTAAGTGGGAAGAAAAGTGTCCACAACAATCCACTATCAGCTGCTAAAGGGACGTGGTCGATTTCTTTATATCTCACTTGGAAATGAATGGGGACATTAAAATGCATAAGTTTCCTGCCTGGAATCTAAATAAGAATGCTAATGAAACGCTGTGGGTATTAATAATGCAGAGGACGAGTTTCCTTTTATTTGCTAAGGAAACATTTCGAGAAAAGGTTCCAAACACTGACAGCGCAACTTGTTTTGATGTATCAGGATTTATGACACAACATATCCTCTTGACATTTTAAAAATTAAAAACAGCATCTAATTAAGACTTTAATTACAGCCTGCTTTTGTAGTTGGTTGAATTATGGAGTATGACTGTGCATAATGCTGTCTTATATATGTATCTTTGCACTTCCTACAGGGACTAATTATGTGATTTAAAAAAGACTAATTTATGATATAACACTGGAGTCTGCCCTTTGGCCCATTTCACTGCTCTCATGGGTTCCTCGAGTTCCTTTCATTAGTTCATATGGCTTAAAAAAAATATGGAGGTGAAACTGTGGTGGCATGTGACAGGAAATTATATCTTTATATATTTAGATCTATTCATAATGTTTTGTCCAGTATTCCTTAATTATTACAGCAAGATTCTGGGATGAAGAGATTTTCCAATTGGTTTTTAAACTTGTGAAATCTTTGTTTTTACTTAGGGTTGTTTTTTCTGAAAATAGATTCATCTGATGCTGCTTTAAATCACTTACTAAGATTGTCACCAAGTAAATACCAAACAGAACTGGAACAATTTGCCGGAGTTATTAACTTTCTTTCTTCTCAGTTCTTTTTGCTGAATCCACCAAGAGTTGCATGCTGTCAGTGCTTCAGTTGTCTTTTTGCATTGTCATGTGAAAAGATTTTTTTTGTAAATATGTTTGGGAAATCCCATTAACCATCAGCAGTAATTGTTATATTATTCAAAGCATTATTCAAAGAATTCATTACACCAAAGGAAATTGGATTTTTTTGGTTTGGAGATAGCTTCTTCCTTCAGTTTTGGTTTTCTAGTTTTAAAATGAAAATCCATTACATTTAGCGTACATGGATAAAGCTCCTTTCTAAACAGGTTCATCACTAACTGCTGATATCTTTCTCCAGAGAGCGTACCAGAAGGCCATATCTGGGTGTGCCTGCTGTTTTTCAGTATTTTTATGACTCATAAATATGATCATACTGACCAACAGGGTTATGTTGGTGTTTTAGTTCCGGTTCTCTGCACAGATATGGCACCTGGTGTCACTGAAGTCCCCTTGGATCACCAAATACCACAACCTTATTTTCTGTGGTTCATGGATTGTTCCCGACCTCAGAATATGTGGAATGCAGTGCAATGTCACACAAACTTTTTCTGTCATGGCCAGATATTAGAGATGTGGCAGCAGAGCTCTGTGTTGTGACTGTGCTGGAGCAGACGATCTGAGTTTAGACATTAAACAACATCCCTTGGCTTGAGCATTGGAACTCTTCAGGTTAAACAAATTAAGAGTAGCTTTTTTTCCCCTCATCAAACTTGAATGCCAAAACAAATGACAAAAATAAACAATTAGGCAAAATAAATGTGGGCCTCGTGGGGAACTAATGTAATTTGTGTGCGCCCAGACAACACGTTACACCGGTAAAACTGACTACCCGGCAAGTCTAATGCAGCATAAGGTGTTAATTCTCTGAGAAGTAAAACATTATTTTGAAGGACTGCCTCAATGATAGGAGCCAAATTGAATATTGTTCAGACAATGAAAGACACTAAATAGTACCTCTTTTAAGAAACTGAATTTCAGTTTGACAATATAACGTCTGATTGTTTTTGTCCTTTCCAATTACCTGAGCAGCTCTGGGAAAATGAAAAGTTAAAAGAGAATACATGTTCGTGCTCCAAAAGGAGCGATTTGGTTAAAATATGATTGACTAGCTGAATACAAAAGCATCGACTTTCACACTCCACTGGGGTATAATTATGCCTCTGCAGCTCCTGCCAAGAGACACCCTCAGGCGTGTGACCACAGGGGGTTGAAAATTTTATATGACATGCATGTCACTTATTTTTTATGCCTGTAAAAAAGGACAAGGCTTTGACTGATAGTCACACTGTGTTAAATCCCATTTGTAGTGATCTGTGTTTAGGGTGTAAAGGTTGAGTTAACCAACAAGTTGATCACCAATTCTTAATCCTATGTGTCTGTGTCGCTAATCATTCATCATTGTATATTATATTTTAGTATCCGTATAGTTTAGCATATTTGCTAAGGGAAAGTTGTCATTGCTACTTCCCAGGAGGAGAGTATATGAGAAATTGTTACATAGCAGAGTGAAATGGTACACAGAAGTCAGTTCAGTTAATACTCCGGTTTACAGGTCACAGTTTGGTTCAGCAGAAAGAACAAAAATGCTCAGGGATCCATTTCTTTGTATTTATTTTAGCAGAGTGTAAGGCAAGTGTCAGAGACATACAGCTCTCCTGCCGGGGACTGAGGTAACACTTTGCCCTCTGGTAACTTTAGTAAAATATTTTCATTCCAAAAAATAAGCAGCCTCGATTTTCACAACACTTTCCCTGAAGGTTACAGGCAACAGTAGGTTACACAACTGAAAAGTGGTTCTCTTATGTTATGAAATTATACATATGTGTGCATGAGGAAAAGTATATTAATTTGTTTGCCATCTTGGCTACTTTGACATTTTAACCACCTTAATAATTATCATCCAGGCGATCACATCTTCCAGCTTTAGCATTTTATTTGCAATCGCCATAATGTCACTGATTCAAGCCAATCAGCCTGATGTTGAATGTGGACTTTGTCCCTCTTTATACTATGTCACCTAACCTTCTTAAGACAGCTTCCAGAAATTACCAACTGACAAAAAATGTAAATATTTCTCACAATAAGCTTACACAACAGAAAATAAGTTTTTTTTTTTTTTTCCATCAGACCAACTCAAGAAGTAGCCCAAATCATCACAAACCACCCAGAATTGTTTTACTTACCCAATTAAACATCAAATAGACCATATGGGTGGAATTGGGTGAATTTCTTTTTTACATTGTATAAGAGTGCATTTATCATCATTTACCAAGTATGAAAAGCAAACATCTGGTGCAAGCGGCTACAGGTGTTTTGGAGCTGTGAGTAAACTAAGTAATTGCTAGAGTGGAGGTTTGAATGGTGCAACCCAATTTGGCAAATCACTAGTTTGAAACTAGCTTGTTTGTTACTAAGAATTGAGGGGATTCACACATAGAAATACACCGACTCTTTAAAGGATTTACAATCCAGGAGAGATTTATGTCTACAAAAAAATGTACACAGTGCACTTTAAAGTACTCACATGACAAAAATACTGCTTGATCTAGGACCGGGATGGAGTCTCTCCTAATGTGGGAAGGCAGGTAAACACCCAGCCAACGCCACCTGTCTGTCACAGCACTAATATACCCTGACATACAATTCAAACACAGAGCGTGAGCCAGACTCGTGCACATACTGTAGACACTGAACACCCTGCTGGGGTTTGGACCAGAGGAACCAAAGAATCTAGACGCCTGTTAAACCCCTTTAAAACCAAATCGACCTTCAACACAAACCCTTGAATACTTTTCCAGTGACCTGGACGACTGAGAATCCTCATGCTACCGTTCAGACACTT
>JAOWBC010000248.1:20985196-20997060 GCA_028566105.1 Hypoplectrus providencianus | reverse complement strand
GTGTGTGTGTGTGTGTGTGTGTGTGTGTGTGTGTGTGTGTGTGTGTGTGTGTGTGTTGCGGTCCGGTGATGAAGCTGTGTCAGTGGCGGCTGCGGTTTGTTTTGTGAACCCTGCAGACTTTATCTCTCGCTGCCAGAGATAAATGTGACAAGTGCCACAGGTGAGAGCGGTCAGTGGTGTGACATGCCTTCTGGCCCCGGAGGCGTGTAATTTCCTGTAAGATCTTATGGTTGGAAACGGAGTGTGTCTCCAAATGCCGAGTGTGTGCAGATGTAGAGTGGGAGGGCTCGGCAGGAAGTAAACTGAATGGGTTAGATATAACTCATAGCTGCTTTAAACTGTTTTGCAGGGACTGTGCTCCCCTTAAAAGTGACAGTTCTACCTTGGTTTGACAGGAAGGATGTTTTTACGCAAGTTAACAACGAAAAAACTATGACAAGTTTTAGTAATTAGAAACAAACAAAGCAGGTAAAATGGCTTTAAAAGTGGCGTGCTATTTATGTCTTCCCGTCAGATTGATATTGAAGATATGGTGGTGAACAAAACAAAGCTAAAAGGAGAATGGATATTGGGATTGAAATGGCCAGGCAGTTAAAAATTTGGCTCCATGTGCAACGCCCCAAAGAGGCCAAAAAATGTGTTCATGTAGGTTTTTCCTGAATGGAAATGTTATTTTAAAAGCCTCCTCAAGCTTCAGATAGTTGGTGGAAAGTTTGGTGAAGGGCTTGCTAGTCTGATGTCATTTTATTTGAAAGCATGGTGGGTGAAAGTAGATACTGGATTGATGGGGAGGAACATTTTAAATAAATGTATGCTCTAAAATGTAAATGTGAATTCATATACATTTTAAGATAGACATTTTTTTTCAGTCAGGGTAGAGAGACGTGGAATAACAGTTGTTTATTCGCATGTAACACACGTTGCAAGCTTGCCTGTAAGCAACCACTGAATTGGAATAAAGCTTGTTAGTTAGTCATTAAGGACTTATCTCTTAGTATCACACATCAGTTTATACATTGCATATTTGCAATATTCCCTTCCATTTTTGTGAAAAACCCTTCCCAATTTAAGACAAAATGTTTCCCCTTGCTACAGAAGGCATTCACATTATCTTAATTTGATAAACATTATTTAGACCTAATGGGCAGGGCTTCCTCAATGCTGGTATTTTCTTGAACAGTCCAGCTAAAAGCAGATTTCTGAAGGTGTGGACAATCACCCAACCCTACCCACACCCATGCATTCATTTTTTAAAGTTTGCAGTTTTTTCAGGCCCACCCAGTTTCTTTGACTGTTTATTACACTTAGTTCTACTTTATGCCCATTTTTTTTGTGTGATGCATGCTAAAAAAAAAAAGCTTAACTGTGTGATTCTTTATGTATAGGGAAGTTACAGAAGTTTCCCTGCTCTCCCTGAGGAAGAAAATTGACAAGCTGTGTTTCAACAACATCTGACAGCCTTGAATATGCTGGCTAGTGAGCCCACAAGGAGGCTGAACCCACTACCTTGGCATTAGTACTGAAGCATATTCAAGCTAGCACACATAAGAGAGCTGCAGCAGCCATGGCAGCTGTTCATGGCAACAAGGTTCAGACGACGTGGCAGTCAGGGAGGTCACCACCGAGAGAGTAAACACTGATGTATTCTGCGTCGTGGCAGCCATTCACAGCTCATGCAAAGAGCCTGGAAACGCAGCATTACGGCTCTAAACTACCAGCTCCTCCTTTCAGCATTTCAGCCATATTGTTATTAAATCAAGGTACAGCTGATGAAGTGGAACAAGCAATTAGAAAGTCAATCAACGAGTCGCTCAAATCTCAATCTGCTCATTTGTATTAAGACAGTTTAGTTGCTGTACATCATAACAGCGCTCTGCGGCATTCGAGTTAATGCAGTTCAGTTTATTGTCCCACCTGGGCACATTTGTTCTGTAGGGCAAGACTTGGAAGACAGCTTTGAAGAGGTTTCAAACATTCATAAAGGTATCGCGTCTTTGCTCTTTCCATCCATCATTAGGCTAATGAGGACCTTCATACCGGGGTGATAATTTGTAAAAGATGAGTAAAAATATTCCTCCTCTCCTAAAAAGCCATTATCTGGTATGACGGTAAAAAAAACTCGAGATCGTTAATAGTTTTTGAAGACAAACTAATGTTGCGTAGGTGTATTTTAGGCTGAGTGGAGCTGAGCACAGGAGGAGAATTAAGGATGTCTTTGAAAAAATATTTTTATGTTAACAGTAAAGAGATAGTAAGAAAAGGACAATACTTGCAAAATTGTTTTGAATGAGCAGTTGATGCATTTCCCCGTCTTTTAAAAGCCTTTTTTTTCTTCAAAAGCAGTAGCTCTCAATTATGATATTTCAGTTGTGTTCAAAGCTTAAACTGAATTTTCTAAATATGGTCTGATTCAATGTAGAAAAGAATACAATTATAATACAAATATTTTATAGGGGTCTAATGTCTCCTGACAGCAGCTTCAATCTGTTCTTAATTTCACTGCATTTGTTTTTCAAGCCCTAAAAGTGTTAAGTGTTAAAAGCATTCAAGCATAAGAACTGGCTCTGCTCCTACGAGGTACCGGACACTTTATTTTTTGTTTGAGAATTGAATAGCTCGACAGGGCCGAGCTAAGCTAACTGTTGGATGTAGCTTCATATTTACATGACAGTGGTAGCAATCTTCTTGTCCAACTATCTGCAAGACTAGCAAGTCTTACTGAGGAATTGAAAGCAAAAGAAAGGAAAATCTAGTGAGAAATTGGAGCAGGACAAACACCAGCAAAAGGGATTTTTCACAACAAGTTGTTCTCATCATTGGCCGATAATGGAACTATAAAACATCAGCAAATTACTTAATTAGGTCCTATCATTGATGAAGCCATTAGTTCAAACCTATAAACACTTAAAGCTGCCTCATTAGAAGGTGGCACTGAACTCTGGGGTGATTAGATTTTTTTTTTGTTCCTATATGGGAAAATATAATTGCCAAGCAGAGTAAAAAGGCCTCTTTGACCAGGTTTAAAACATCCTTAATGATTTCCTGTCTGTTTGGTTTTCATACACTGTCAGCTCCCTGCTAATGAAGACTTTCATTCTAGGATAGAGAACATGCATTTTCCTAAAGCTGCATATAGGAAGCTGTCAAGAGCTCAACCAGTTTCACTTCAAAGCTTAAAAAGCCTTTATGTTGAAAAGTTCTGTATTCTGCAGATAAAAAATTCCTTTTCCTGCATGGCCTTCTAGACTGTTTTAACTCTACCTCTCCCACATTATCATTAATGAAGACTGTGGCTGTCACATGCTGGTCATTCATTCTTTCATGTCACTTTTCTATGACTCTGCAGTCCAGAGCTCAGCGGAGACTGTCCGAGCGCGGGCTGATCCCAGGCCGGGAGGGAGACAGACGGGCAATTTAAGCTGCCCGACATCTCTGGCCACTTCATGACTTTTTAATGCTTTCTATTCTGTTTCTATTTTATAATTCAGCAGCAGGACAGTAAACCGCAGGGAGCTGATGTGTCATTAAGGAGGAGCCGAGGCTGTGGGAGGACTGGCTTTTGACTCCATCTACTGGTCACTCACTCGGCTTTCATATTCATGTGTGTACAGTGCGGCTCTGTGAAGTGGAAGAAATAAAAGAAAAGCAGTGTAGCGATATGTAAAATAGAAAGCGACTTCAAAGGAAAGCGCATGCGGCAGCACAGAATAAAAATCAAAAATAATGTCCGGCCCAGGCGAGCAAGAGCGAAGCCTTGAGTGCGCACTCACACTGAGCTGTCTGGGTTTCCTCAGGTGACACTGCTGTAATCTCGCAGCACACATCACAGAGGAAACCCGCAGTTCTCTTCCTCTCCACAGTGCCACCGCGCTCTCCTTCACCCGCCAACGCACCATCAAAAATGCAAAACCATGGCATGGAAGCAAAAAGTGGAACATGGCTCGTGGTGAGGGGGGGATATCACAGTGGAAAAGATTAGTGCAGTCTTACAGTCAGAGTCCTGTATTAACAACACCCTGCGGTGAGCACAGCAGGCTTTCAGGGAGAGGTGGGGGCGACGTATTCTGACAAACTGTGCAGGAAACTAATAGAAGTTGTTATGAATTACTAAGTGAATGTTGAAGACTTACACATGCGCTCATTAATTGACCTAAAAAACCAAGAACAGAAACAAATGACTGCCTGAAGAAAGAAAATGGATTACTGCTGACGCCATTAAAGCTTTGATTCAAACAATATGAGACATATTCTGAAAAGAAAAAAAAAAAAAAAGAAAATCCCATAACCCATTCCAACTTCATTAAAGTTTCATTTGAAGTTCTGAGCACCTGTCTGACAGCCGTTTCCTGGGAAAAATCCTTCGCCACATGAATCACAGATTGGAATACAAATAGTGGAAGACACAGTTGCTTTAAGATAAGAAAAAGAGCGCCGATAATAGAAACCAAAAAAAAAAATCCCCTTTACTGTAAAATGAATGAATGCATAACTTAATGAACATTATGTTGTAGAGAAGACTTGAAACTAACAACTGACTAACTAACAAGACAAAAAAATGAAAATGCTTACTGAGGTAATAAATAGAAAGAAAAGAAGGGTAATTTTCCCATAGACTTCTATACAACTGGACATGCAACCAATGGAAATTGCACATTATTGCGTAAAAACTTTTAAGCACATTTTCTGAAAGCTTCATTTGATGTTTAGTAAAAAAAAGCAAATCGTTGATGGAAACACGAAAAGTGACATAATCAGTTATTACTCCGATTTAGAAAGCTCCTCCAAAGCCATTGTACAACTTCCTCACCTTCATGCATGAAATCAATGACGTGAGCTTCATCTAAAATTGAATGGCAATATTTTATTAAGTTAGGAAATCAACATTTTTAAGAAATTTAATTATATACACTGGTTCTACTGTATGGATTTAAAAAAAAGGACAAAAATAAGCTTGACACACCAAGCTAATACATGTTACAGACTTTGCGTTTCACATACCCATAAATAGTGATCTTGGTTCAAATTATAATTACAAGTTCATGTCATCCTCATGAATGATGTGCCGTAACCTGCAAGTGTTTATTTTTATTTGTTCACATTAAAAAAAAAAAAAAAAATCAAGAACACTGTCACTGAACTGTTCTTAAATATCTTAAAACTACACTATAAAATACATAAAGCATACCTACCATGTGTTCCATGGGAAACAAAGAAAAGGCAATGGTATAAGAAATCATTTCTCATGAAATATTGGTAAGCCTTAAAATAAACTTTCAAGCGATTTCAGTAAGGTCATTTACAACAGGTAAAAGAGGCTGGGTTTTACCATTAAAGCGGTCAAATTATTCTAACATTTGCTACTTTGTTCAAAATATACAGAAAAAACAACAACATTGGTGCAAAATGCTTCAGTCAGAGCCGCTAGTGGTTTGCACCACAGGAAACAACTCTGCTGAAATTCACAGGTACGATGGGTACGTGGACAGGTGTGTGTACAGTAGTGGCCTTGGTGATAAAGTAATCCAGTGTGTGTGACCTGTAGCTGTCATACAGCGCTGGGACCGCTGTCCTCAGTGCTCCTCCTTGTCCCGGCCCTTCTTGTCCTTCTCGTCCTGCAGGGCCGTGCCCAGCTTCTTGATGAGCACCGACAGCACCTTGTCCAGCGGGTCCATCACGCCCCTCTGCAGCCACTTGGGAATCGTGGTCCGGGCGTGGTGGAAGCCCAGTTTCTGCAGGATGTAGTCCACGCCCACTGGGTCGATCTTACGTCCGGTCCAGGAGATTAGCCTGGGGACAGAGGACAATGATCGATGCAGTTCAGAAACCTAATTTACAGCTTTTTTTTGTGGTGGAAAACAACTCTGTGAAATTGCTGAAGCACTTAGGTGTAATTTTGAGGTATTTTCACTCTGAGACATTTTTCAGGTTCATACTTTTGTTTTTGGTTTCTATGAGAGTATGTGTACGTGCTTTAATTTTCAAAATATATATATTTTTTTCATACTGTCTATCTGAATGTACGGTGTTCATTACCCACCTCAAATGCTATGTTTATTTCTTATTTTTTGACAGGGGCAATAATCAGTGGTCTTTGGGTGTAAGTTTATATAACACACTAAATATATGTCACTCTTAACTCAGAAAATTTCAAGTGTGGGAAAACATTTTAATGTCATGTGCATGGCGTTTTTTTTTTTTAAATTCTTCTCCAGTGACACATGTCATCCTTGTGTCTGCAAATTGTGCTCCATGCGTCACTAGAAATGCGCGAGTGACAAGGTCAGGGAGAATGACGCTCCCACAGTGTCACAAGTGCTTCTCTCTATTTTGTCCTCCGCTGGATTCCAGTGAGCATTATTCATGACTGAGCACTGTGACTCAAATCAGCCCTGCCACGTGAAAAGGCAGCGAGGAAAGACAAATAAAACGCTCCCTGTGTCAGCGGTGCGGCGGCGCTGAGCTGACCTGAGAGTCGGTTCCAAGTGCCAGGTGTTGCACATGAACTCCCTCCAGTCCACCGTGGTGTAGTTGATGCCGTCGTCCTTGTCTGCGGAGCTGTCGTCGTGCAGGGCCGTGGGGCTCTTCTGGCCCGGCCGAGCAGCAAACATCCGCGGGGCGAAAAGGGCTGCGGACACAGAGAGAGGGAGGGGGGTGGGGGGTAAAGGCATTAAGGTCGGCGCTCTGCACGCTCTGCCGCCCTGTTGTTGGCTTTTTAACACGGCGGACACTTTCTCTGAAAACAACGTGCAGAAGTAGAACACAATAAACATCCATTACTATCAGTGAAAGCACCGCCGGGACCTTGATAGTATAGATCGCGATTCTATTCACATTCAAATGGCCGTCTGGCCTACTTTAATTCACCGGGATGGATCACGCTGATGAAAAACTTTTCTCTCTCTATTCAGCCACAGAATCAACTGAACAAAGTCGTAATTGTCACGAAGAATTCGAGGTTGCCAGCATAAAGGGTGCTAATTTGTTCCTTTGTGACAATGGGGAAGCCATTAAAATGCTGCCTGCATTGGGTACTCTGACCTCCCCGCTGTGTGTGGAAATAACACTCGGCTGCCTGCGTTTCCTGCTGCTCTCTCAAATGTGTCTGACAGCATACAAACAGCCTCACAGGTACAGACTCACTCAGATGTCGGCAATATTTTTGTTTCACCTCGGACCATGTGACGAGTCATTTTCTCAGAGTGCTGATGTCAGAGTTTTTTCCCTCTTAAAAGACACTGTTTTTATTGTTTTCACCTGTTGTTGCTGATGCATGTTGTGCGGACGGCTGAGATAGTGGAATATTTTCTCTGTGACTGACTGATTTTGAGCTGAGAATGAATGAATGATGAAACCTTTCTCCTTCTCCTTCAGGTAGGCAGACACCAGGTCATGGAGGAACATGATGAGCTCGGCGTCCATGGTGACACAGATGTGGTCGGTGAATTCTGTCACCACGCTGCACTCCACTTTGGGCTTGCTGTTGGAGTCTGGAACAAATCGAAAAAAGGAGAAATAAACGTTTTGGGGCACTGCTGGTAGCGCCAAAAAGTCTGATAAGCTCTGATGGAAAAAACAATTTTGTACATGAAAAAAAAAAAAAAATCTGGGCTACAGCTATGAGTGTAAAATTAGAATATACAGAAAGTTTCCCAAGATAATGACTCACCTGTCCTGAAACAAAAATCACCACACTTGTTTCAAAATGGGAAACTTTTGAAAAGAAAAAGAAGACATAAAAAAGATGTACTTATCTCAAAATATTGTACTACTTCTAAAATTAATGAGACTCTTTCTCAGATATTATGAGAAAATTAATATGAAAAATATGCCCCACTTATCTTGATTTTTTTTTAGATTATTATTATACTATATTTTCTACTTATATCATGTTATAATGTTTAAAGTAGTTCCTCAAAATAATGTGTTTATCCCCAAATCATGCCTCATTTTAATATTTGACATCACTTATCTATTATTTTCTAATTACATCAAAATAATGAGATGCTTCCTGAATAATAATAATGACTTACTTATATGGAAATAATGACAAACTTCCTCAAAATAATAACTTGCTCTTGACTAGTTTCTTTAAAAGACGAGGTAATATATCACAAAATATGGTCCTTTCCCAAATATGGTCCTTTTTTTCCCACACTGGTAGAAGAAATTTGCAGCTATAAAAATCACATTTCTTGATATCAAATTTACAAAAAATGAAAACAAAAGAAGACTTTATACAGCTGAACCTTGAAATCAGACAGAAAAGACATCAACAGATGTTTTTCTGCCTTTGTGTAATTTCCTTTTGGTTCCAGTCCTACCTGTCAGAGAGGGCTCATCAGGATCCTGCACGTGGATGGACTTGAAGTCCAGTTGCATTCTGGGAAGAGCGAAGATGGTCTCAGTTTCATGGTTGTAGCTGGAGGAGCTGCGGAAGCTGCTCAGCAGACTGGAGCTTTTGGCAGCCACGCCGCTCTCCTGGTTGTTGGCTTCCACGTTTCTGAGCAAGTTCAACTCTGAGGCGGGAGATAAGACGTGTCAGAGCTCTTTAAGGTCAGGTTCACGCTTCTCTACTTCTCCACTTAGTTAAATACTATCTGCACCTATTTTACATTTAAGATAACAGGCAGCAGCTTTGAGGAAAGGCAGACAGAAAGTGGCTCTTTGGGAAAAAAAAAAGAAAAAACGCTGTGTCTGTCTGAAGTTGAGGAAAGTTTGACAAGATACTTCAATGAAGCAACTTTTTATACTCAACCGTCACTTCATTAGCTAATAACTCTGTGTAATGCAGCAACTCTGCAACTGAACGTAGCTTCATGAAGGTTATCTTGATTAAAGTATTGATTGAATTTGCGCTGTTGACCTGTTCTGCATTACACCGAGAAATACGATACTTCAACCAAATGTCTATCCAGAAGGGCCACGTATATGTCCTGAAACATGCAGCATGTGAGACAAGGGATTTAATTAGATCCGTATGCAAATAAATAAATTAAAAAACGGAGCTGCAACTCTGTGTGTGATTACACCATAAGCTGTGTTTCCATTAAAGTTTTAAAGTGTCGCATTAAGAAAAAATGCAAGTTCAGGACTTTTCAATCAACGTGTTCAGAGTGAATAAACAAAGCTGCAGACTAAAGAAGGCAGTGTAATGTATCGCTGTAGGCTGATCTGTCAGTAAACAGTAGAAGAAGAGATAGCCCGAGAGAGAATTAAAGTAGTAAAAAATAGGTTGCTTTCCTTATAACTTTGGCTTCCCACCACAGAAAATATATCTTTAGGAATTAGATTCAAATGGACTTATAATTGTTTTTTCATGTTAACTTGTCTTGATCAACAGAAGTTAAACAGCTGATGCGTCATGTTAGTTAAATGTTTGCTATTTCCATTTCTTCTTTAGAATATTACCAATTTTCTAAAAAAAAGAAAACAAAAACCAGCTCAAGCCAGCCTAAAAACTTCCCATCAAGTTTTCCTCAAAACATCACATTTAAATTGCGGCCGTAGATTAAACCAACATGGCTACCTTCGTTCCTCATGGCGGTCACGTAGTTGAACCATTCTTTGACTGTGGCGACTCCGTGTGGGGGGTTCTCGTGCCGCCGCCGGGTTATTTTGGTGATGGTGGCCATTGGGCTCTCCAGCGCCCCGCAGGGTTTCGTCACCATGGTGTTGTGGCCCAGATGGAAATCCAGAGTCTGAACGATGTAGGTGGAATCATCTTTGGAGCCTGGATGTGATAGAAATAAAGGCCGGTTCATTTAAAAAGAATTACTTGGGAAACTTTTTTTGCTTTCTCTTAAAAAGTAGAAGAAAAGACTTTTCAAAGCTTTGTCCAATGGGGGTCCCACAGTTTGAGGATTTAAAAAGCTTTGCTGCGAGTCATTAGAACCTTTTTATCATTGTTTCTGTGATCGTTTGCCCTGTTGGTCAGCACTACCTGCTTTCATCGTGCTCAACGGGCACGTAGGGATGAGCTTTCATAGGCATGAGGGGGCGGAGCCTTCAGCAGGCAAAAGTAAGTCTGTGTCAGGAAATAATGAACTGGTGTACCAGTGAAGACTTGGGCGTAAGAACAAACGAAAGGAAAATAGGAAACACTCACTGGTGAATGTTCTGAATGTAAAATATACAAAACGGCAGTGAAATTACATTTGTTTGATGTTGATTGTTCTGTTCAGGAGAAGCTTTGAATACTAACACAGCAGAGAACCAACTGACATCAGAGATACTGTTTTAACATTAATATTTGTCTGGTAAGCTGTTTCAAACCTTATTATTATTGAGCTTTTCCTTTAGAAAACTGTTCAGAGTGAATTTGAATTTTACTTCAGTTACAAACTATATAGCTATAACGATTACAACAGTTACAGGCTATAAATGTGCAGGGCTTTTATTGTGAATAATAGGAATGAATGGAATGGATCTGTATGTGCTGCCGTGTCAAAGTTAAACAGAAATAGAAATGCACTGTCTCTGTACTATAGAGCCTCCATGTTGTTGTTTTATTATCCAAAACAATGCAAAGTAAAAAATAATTGAATTAGCTTCTGTAAACAGTAAAAGAAAATGGCCCGTCTGACTGCATCCAGTACAATAAAAATGGTTTCCATAGATTACAGAGCCACCGCTACTGTAAAAAACATTTAACATTTATACAATGGACATTTGTGTCTCACCGTCCTCCCAGATCTTCTGTGCCTCCGTCCAGAAGGCGATGTTGGGCTCCTCCAGGTGGAACAGAGCCCACGACTTGGAGCGGAAGTTGGGCCCGTGGAAGCAGGCCAGGGTCATGTGGTTGCCGTGGAGGCTCATCGAGCCACCCAGCTGCACCGCGTCCTCCGGCAGAGGCATCTGGAAGAGGGAGATGTGGCAGCCAGCGATTACCTTCAGCACCCCGGGCCAGTGGCGGTGATGGGCCGCGTCCATGTCTGCGTGACAGAGAGGGCGAGGATACAGAAAATGAGAAAAGACAGATCGATCCTGACTGGAACATGAGGCCCGCTGCCGGCGCCGACGGGATCTGCTGTGGTGTGTTCTGTTGTTTTTCCCCTTATATAACCTCCAATCGTTTTGAATGCATGCTGCTTTTCGTTTGTTTTTAATTATCTCATGAGCAGGTTTGATTACATTCAGTTGTTGAACCACCTTGTCAACTATTTGAAAAAGTAGTATACAAATTAAGCGTATTAGAATTACAAATCAGTTCGCTTCCTATTACCAGCACGACTGCCTGAGACACTTGCTGTGCATACCTTATTATTCCACAGTAAATAATTCTCTCAGCAGTAAAGAAAGAGGCACGCTTACAGAGCTCTGCAGATCCTTTCTCAGTGTTGATGACGGGGGTTTTGGGGGGCAGGTAGGGACCAGGTCCCCAGGTGGAGAGCGCACGCTTGCTGGTGTCGAACTGCTGAGTGAAAAACTCCTGCAGCTTCATGCCGATCTTGATGAGGTCTGGTGTTGTGGAGCGTGAAATGATCACCTGGAAAATGTCCCACTGCAAGTCTCCATGGACGAAGATTTCACTGGAAGGACAGACGGAGGGAAGATTGGGAGGGGGAAGGTGAGAAACGGGAAGACGGGAGATTAAAAAGTTGAGATTGCAGGAGACATTAAAGAAAGGCAAAAAGCAGATTGTAATAGTGTAGATTAATCGCGGCTGCATCTGGACTGACAGATCTGTATCGTCATTTCACTACACTGGCTTTTTCGTGTAATTAAGAAATCCATATTGTATGATTCATTGGAAGAAAATCATGGTCTAAATGTAGATATTTGTGATTATGTAAATTCAGGTGGTATGAGATTCACCAGATGACAAAGTTGACTGGTGTTTAAACCAAAGTGGTTTTGACATATTA
>JAOWBC010000248.1:20969593-20981796 GCA_028566105.1 Hypoplectrus providencianus | reverse complement strand
ACTCTGTTTGTCTGTGCAGCAATAAGCAACTCCTCTAAAGTTAAATAATGTACAAGTGATTTTTTTTGTGAACACAATCCTGCTGGTACATTTTCTTCTGATTTAATCTCTATTTAAAAAGTTTATTTTATGTGAGTGTCTTTAAAAGGTTGTGCCACTGGGACACATTCTTGAGAGAGACTAGTTAAAATTAGCTGTTAGTTGTTTTCAAACATTTTCTTCATTTCAAACTCTATTTGTCTTTGTGCTAAGCTAGGCTAACCATCTCCTGCCAACAGCTTCATATTTAAGGAAATTGTGATCTTCTCTTCAATCTCTTGCAAAATAACTCACTCAAGATCTGAAGATATTAGAAATATTGGGAGCTCAGCAGTTGTGCAGAGGCTGATCACTTACGTGTTGTTCCCCATGACGTTGCTCATGTTCATTTGGACGGTGAGCTGTTTGAGGTTGATGGCAAACACCACCAGCGTCTCCCACGGTGCCCCCTGCTGTCCGGCAGCCTTACCATTTTTACTGAAGGAAGGGGTGGATGTTTTTGTCACTGAATCTAAGATGAGAATGGACGAAGATAAGGTGAAAGGCAGCAGAGGACACGTCACGTAAAGTCATGATATTGGCTGGGTAATTGTCATTTAGTCCTGTCATGTTCAATTTTGATGGAAGTCCTCTTTCAGAGTATGCAGTGGGTCAGTGGTAAGATATTAGTACCAAGCATGTCATTGCATCTCTTCAAGAAGTTGTGACATAACGCTCAAAGGTTGGCTGAGGGGAAAAAATTAACATGGCTGTTTTAAGAGGGGACCTTCAACCTCTGACTTCAAGATATCTGAATCGAAACTGGTTCTATTGGTATCCCCTAATTTCACATAGTGTGAGGCAATAAACATAGTTTTCTCATATGATGTAAATGTGTTTTTGTTTATCACATTTTAGTATTTCTGCAAACAAGAAGGACTTTAATTGCTGAGTTGAATCTCAAACTAAACTTCAGGTTCCTGGCTATCAGAGAGTTTATGCACTTTCAAGTAGCATGTAGAATTAACCTGCTATCTTCTTCTGCAAATCCAAATCCCCACACCCCCAATTCTCCATCAAAAGTGGTGGGATGTTAAGGAGTAAACATTGGAATTGTGCTTCGATGTTAAGACTCAAAGTTTTGAGCATCACAGGGGATATTGTTGTTCCATCTGGAGATGGAAAGACGGTTTGTAATCACCTCTCCTGGGAGCAGAAGAATCAGACACGCTTCTGGTGCGTCCAGGTGCGGGGGATTTGAGGTGGCCCAGGCCGCCCGGGGACATGTTGCTTCCGGCGGAGTGCTCTGAGAAGACGTTGGGGGATTGGGGCATGTGCTGCGTCCCGGTGCTGCCGTCCCACGTCCTCCAGTAGGCTTTCCGGCTGGACTCAGGGGACAGATGTTGGGTCACGTTTTCGGCCGAGTCAGGGGTGGCGGGGCCAGACGCTGAAGTACGGAAAAGGTTGAGAGATGTATGTTAAAGGACAGCCTCGCAAATGTCAACATGGAGCAGTGGGAGGAAATGTTGGCTGAAGGAAGGTCAGTGAGATGGGATATTAAAAATGAACATGAACCAAACCCGTGGAGATTTGTTGGTAGACAAAAGCTGACATGTTTATAAAGCCTGAATATTTTTCTTCTACAATTCTGCATACAGAGAAAAAAAAACAATATTTGAATGGCAGCAATGAACAATGACAGAAAAGTCATTGTGTATGTAGTATAGGTAGGTATAAATAGGTCTATAATAAACTATTTAGACAAAAATACATCCACTCAGTTTTTATTGAAGGGAAATTACAGCATAAAATCATATGTTAATGATTCATTACATTCTACTATCCTGGTTTGTACAAAGGTAGACCATAGAGTTCAGAAACTCACCTGGAAGATTTATAGTCTGGTCTCCCAAGAAGAGGCGTCTGGCGATGCTGCGACGGTACCAGGCTCTCGGGAAGGCCAGGATCTCACTCAACCGTCTCATGTCGTACTTGAAGGAAGCCGAGCCGATGTCACACACAGCTGGAGGGAGAGTGTGACATTTGTTCAGACATGAGGCACACCTTAAAGTGTAAGCTAATTTGTCCTTAAAATGTTTCTACAGCAGGAAAACAACTGTTCATCATGACATTCAGAGATTGGAAACTGAATTTTTTATCCATTGAGCTCCCTGGACTCATTTCTAAGCTTCATTGTGACAGGAAGACTTCAAACACTGCCTTTGTCTTGATCTTGCCCGCATCAAGGCCAGCATAGAGCTGCTGAACCAATTTTATGACTGAAAAAATGTGTTTCATATACCCAAAAGACCCTGCTCCGTAAGTGCTCAGCTCAGTCCATTTCAAATTTAAAAAATCCTGGACTTTTTTGCATGAAAGTAAACCTTCACAAACTCCATTCCGGGAATTACAAAATATCTGAACTCTTAACAGACTTTCTCATAGAATGAAGTCTTATTCTGTGTTTAATGACGCACCTGAGATGTTGATGAGGGTGGTGTCCATTTTTCCACCTTTAGCAGGAATGAAGCTTTCAATAAAGGTGGGTCCTCCGGTCCGCCTCATCCTGGATAAGCTGACCTTCACAAACTCCAGATTGATACTCAGAGAGTCTTTCCTTCCTGTCACCGAGGAGGGCTCCTCATCTACTGTCCCTTCAGGGAAAAACAGAAATAGTTAGGACCATCAACAAACTTGGAGGCAATTTGTTAGCATATTACTCTCATCTCCACTAGATTGAACATGTTTGTAGATAAAGAGGACAATAAGTGTCATCAGCAGCCACAGTAGAAACTGCAGCCCTGTATTATTAAAAAATTAGCTAAGCATTCCCTCTCCATACCTAGTGGCCCTGGGCCCGGAGGCAAGCCTGTGACAGCAGATTTCTGCTTCCCGGCGCCGTAGGGGTGGAAGACGTAGAGGGAGAAGTCAGACATGCAGGCAGTGAAGCTGAGGCCCGAGGAGTTACTAGGGGGGCCGGTGAGGTCGGACTGGCTGCTGCTGTGGCGGCTCCTGCCCAGAGGGCTCCCAAGTAACGGAGATGCTGGAATGAGGCAGAAGGAAGGAAAAACATGGAGGTGTTTAGTCAAGCAGTCATTTTCTATTCGAATAATTAACGACAGTGTGACACCCATCAGTAGCCTTTATTTGACGCTAATGATAATGTTTCATAAGAGCGCTAATTAGAGCAAGGATCCAAATGAATCGTCTGCTAAGACGTTAATGCATCACATGCAAATTAGTGCCATTCTTTTGGCTTTAGAATAAACTGTACATTTATTATAGAAACCGAAACAAGGGAACTTGTGATGAATATAGCAATTATGAGAAACTTTTTGGAAGTAACAAGTTGGTATCCCGAAAATAATGACATAGTATCTAAATCATGAAAAAAACAACAGTCCTGAAGCTCAATATGTCAAAAAATTAAAAAGCATCTAAGACTAAGGCCAAAGTATCTTCATTATTATAAAATAGTATCTTAAAACTTATCTCAAAATATAAATATTATATCCCCTATTTTTGATAAATAATACAATTAAAAAAAATAAAAATACCGACATAGTATATATATATTACTATAGTACGTAGTAACCGAGTTATTGTGGTTATGCCTGGACTTAAAAAGAGAGATGCTTCATAAAATAGCAAAAAGAAAAAGCCATGGCAGCAGTTGCATGATCTTGCAAAGAGACAGACTGGAGAGCAAAGTAATGAATTTATGAGAACAAGCTGCGAGCAACATTAAATCACACAGAGCCCAGACATGGCATGGAGTGACAGCTAATGACATGCTCACAGTGTCTGAAAAACTAGAGAAGAGCTTGGCTGCAAAACTTTTGCTCTACATACATCTCTGTGCACATTAAAGCGTCATTATTCCACATGGCGAGCTCCGCATACCTTTGCTGGGAGGCGGTTTGGGGATGTGTTGCCCTGGTGGGGTGGAGGAGGGGGGGTTAGATCCGTCAGTGGGGTGGGGTCCTGTCGGGGTTTCCAGCTCTCCACGGTTAGAAGAGAAAACCAGGTCCAGAGAGGGAAGCTTGAGCATACACTCCACCCTGGACATGGGTAGGCAGCTGAAGCGGATCTGGGAGGGCTGCAAACACAGAAGATAACTCTGGTTTGAGTGTGTGACGGTTCTCTCTCAAAGAGCTTCACCTGCAGTTGCTAATCATTTAAGTTTGGAAAACATCAAAGCCAATATAAGCTTTTCAAGAGGTTTAAAATATGTTGAAGATAGTCTGCAACACTGATTATAAAGCTCAGGGTAGTCATGCATTGAAATGATCAACTACTCCATATTTACCATGGACTGACATTTATAGAGATAGCTGCTGGCTGTAAATGGCTGTATTTTTTCACATGAAACCCACATTTACATATTTCAACTGCGTACAGAAACTCTCTCTCCCTGACAGCACTGCTCCTGCCATGTGTCTGCATTGACAATAATGACTGACACATGGCTTGCCAAATAAAAACACAACAAGTATCCAGGCTCTTAAAAATTCCCTGAAATTCCTGAAATAAATGACTGTCAGGTTGTCAGTACCTGGACTCTGACGTATACGACCACGTCCACAGGGAAGGAGGAGTAGGCCGATGTGGAAGAGGAAACCAGAGAGGTGGTGGATTCCTCCAGCTGCTCCACCGTATCAAACTGACCCATGTCCTCTTCCTGGGAAGCCACAGCTGATAGGACAGACACAAAGACATAACACAGTTTACTACTGATTGCTACAAAGGAAGATCAGTCCCATAAAGATCACATGGTGTGACAAACCAACCTGCATAACTCCTTTCCACTGGAGTGATGGGAATGGTTTCCAGTGCTTTTTCCAGGAAGTCCAGCAGGCAGGGGCTGATGACCATCTCCTCTGGCAGAGTCTGGAGGGCCACCCAGGCGTACAGCTTGGCCGTCTTCACCCCACCACTGCCCTTACCTTTGGCTGCAATGACACATGGGAGTTAAAATCATGTGCAGGCTGGACTTTTAGGCGACAACACTTCTGAAAGATCATTTCTTAAACTTTAAATAAACTGGAACCGAACTAAAAACAGCTTTTTTAAAAAATTGTCTTTGGTGTCTTCCCCTCTGTGGTATGCATTAATATGCATGAGCCCGTTTTGATCAAAGGTGCCCTCTGGATTCATGCCTTAAAATAAAGGATGAAATCACATGCATTTGATTCGCTGGGTCCACGTGTGGATGTTAAATCATCAGATGGGAGCTGCCGCGGTGCTCAAGTGTCACTGATTACAGATGGTGCTAGGGCATGCAAGGAAAAATGAGGGAATGCTCAGTACCTGATGGAATAGGTGGGGGCGGGGGAGGTAGGAGCGAGTTAGTCTTGCTTTGGACTGCATTGGGAGGGTTGGGAGGGCCGCTATCTTTCATACCATACAGCTTGGACTCTTTGGAGAGAGTGCGAGGAAGAGAGGATCCACGAGAGGCGTTGGGCGACTCCGTCTTCAGGGTCTTGGAGTTGTAATGCAACTGAGGGGAAGGAAAATAAATAATTTATCTTTTAAAGTACAAAAACATTACAGAGTGGAAAGGTTTTACTGTCTACTAATAATAGGCGACTAATTAAAGTAATTACAATATATTCAGACATTAATATGCCACTACAGGTCATCATATCATATCATTTCTTTTCAGTCTAGTTTTTCTGTTATTTGATGGCACCAAGAAAACTCAGGAGAGAAACCATGAATAGTATGAGGAAGGAGGGGAAATAAAGTAAGAAGAAGCTGACCTTCACGTCTACTCCAGGAATGTAAAAGACTGTGGTCTCCATGTCATTTGATTTGGTCTGCAAAGAGGAGGGACATTTCTTGCCAGCTAAGAGGTGGGTGGTGGAGGTGTAGGTGGGCTGCAGCTTCTTCTTCTTGGGGGGAGACTCCTGGTCCAGACTCCGGAGGCTGCGCTCACAGCTCCTATAAAACCACGGGGGACACATAGAGGTCTGTTATATGAAAAGATGCTTATGTGTTCAGTTCAGCTATCTGCATAGACAAAGTTTTATTCCTTGTGTCCACTGAGGACCAGCTACAGCATAAGATGCCTTCTGGCAAATGGATTTCATAATGTAGAGTTTGATTTGACACCTTACTTGATGTAATCTCAAAAACAGCAGGAAAGTGAGTCAGACTTTAAATAAAAATCTGTTCTCTCTTCAGTAGTTATGAGAAAAAGAAATGGGCCTTTCATCGTACCTCCTGAGGGAAATGTCCTCATGCTCCGGTTGCTGAGTAGTGGGGTGAAGGACACACTTCCCGCTGTCGATCTCCACGCGGACATCCAGCTCAAAGTCTATGTTTCTTTCAGTTGTCGGGCCACTGAAGCTGCGGCTGGCAGGTGTGCTCGGCCAGCGTTCGCTGAACAGCTGACTCACAGCGGAAAACCCTGAGGACTTCCTGTGAGACGCTTGGCTGAGAACAAAGAAGAAAGGGAATGTTTAGTGAATGCTGGAAACTGTGCAGCTTTATTTATAGTACAAGAAAATAAATGATAAAAGAAAAAAGCTTTCAAGCAATTGTAATGTGAGATTAATGGTGCCTCCTTTCATCTAACATTCATCACAAGAATGTTTGAGGAGACGAAAACAAAACAACTCACAAAGGCCTCCGATAGCTCGGCGGTCTCTCCCGTTCAAACTCGTCCTCCTTTTCTGAGTCTTCGGAGGAGGAGGAAGACAGGTCGTCGCGTCTCATGTCGTCATGCTGGAAGGGAATTGCGGGTGAGAAGACAGCAGGGGTGCCGGGAGCACTGAAAACTGACTGTGGGCCATCGGTAACGGATGGAGAATGAAGATGATGGTGATGATAAGGATGGGATGTCTCATCAATGCTGACTGACAACAGGTCCACCTCTGTCTCCTCAGGAAACTTCAGACAAGGACAGAAAGTCAAACTCACACAAAGACACAAAAAACTCTTCCTACTTGAAAACATGACGTCTTAAGTAGAAAGGAATCATTACTTTGAAGGACAGAGTGTTCTGTTTACTGGACCAAAAGGTATTCTCTTATTATTATTTATGACAAATGATAAAATCAAATGTCCCAGGGCTACTTTTATGACATGTCCAATGACAGAACACTACTGGCCTGAAGCAGTTCCCAGAGGAGCTGAGAGGTCATGCACTTTCTTTGGGGAAGACTGAAAGAGAGACAGTGTGAGGCGAGGAAGATGATGTGATACCCCGACAGGAGGAAAAGGTGAGACACACTCTGAAAGGGTGACAACGAAAAGATGCCCAAGAAAGTATATAAGAGTAGTGTCCTTGACAGCAGCTGGGAAAAAAAAAGCATAATAGCTGTGAGCACCCGAGCATGCAGCCACGCTTTCATGCACTCCCACACACACAACCGCACAAACTGTTGACCTCCATGCCAGATTCCATCCTCCTGGCTGAAAACTGTGACCATCACACAGTGGGTACATTTTGACCAACCAACTGACTGACTGCACTCTCACTGTGCCTCCTGCTCAGCTGTATGGCTACAATTTATAAGGGACAAAATGTTTTTGTTTTTGATGTCATCTGAGGTCAGTTTAGCCAGCCACTATCCACAAGTGAAAACCAGCTGCAAGGTGAAGCTTACAGACAGACCGGGAGCCTTAGTAAATCAATTAACATGTAAAGAAGTTCAATAATAACTATATCTATGTGATTTAAACAGCTGTCTATGCAAATTACACTTCACTTAACATGGTGGAAAAAGTAAGTCAGTGGGAAGTGCACAATCGAACACAGCGCTGCTCAGGTCAGGCTCCCAATGGGGATCCCAGTACAATAAAAGCTTTATGAGTTCAGAACAAGGCAGGAATTGCTACTAAATGGTGGTGACACGTTTGTGGACCAATTGACTGTTTAACTTACTGACCAACCGACCAAAACAAACCAATCAGGCGACCAATAGAGCTGCTGGTCGCAGCTAAAAAAGGCTGTCAATAGAAACAACAGATCCCAGATACAGGGACTAACAGAGGCTGACTGCTGCTGAATACGAATAAAAGTGTCCAAAATGTTTCTTAACTGCAGCTATGCAAAACATATCTGCTCTTAAATCTGTTGGAACAGTAACAATATTTGTCTTTGTTTGCCGTTTATTTTCACTGACTGGAAGCATGTGGGTGTTTAAGGCTAAATGACCCCAGAAGAACAAGTGGAACACTCAGTCATTTGGCCTGAAGCAGAGACAGTCTGAGTCTGCCATCATTAGAGACTGGAAATTGGAGGCATTGCAAAGTGATGATTTCATCATCCTGGCAGGAAAATAACACTGCAGATAAATTCATCAACATTCAATCCAAGTACTGGGAAAATGAACCCAAACCTCCACAGACGAAGGTCACTTCTGAATTGACTTACTTCTCTTAATAAAGAAGGTGCATTTTCAATAAGCATTGTCTGGTGTAAAATAGCTTTTGTGTTGCCTGATATCAGATGGAATTGTCATCGGGTTACACTCATTTCCATCTCAGTCTGATACGCCTTCACTCTTGGAAGATTTCTGTGGCAGTGGAGGATTAGATTTTTCTAACCAGTCTCTAGAGACCAACATATCCTCCTGAATCCAGCTTCATTTAAAGTCCTAGCTGACGTGCAGCTGACATGCTGCAGGCTTTCCCCTGGGTTTTTAGAGGCTTCAGGTGCTGTGCAGCTCCTGGTGATGCTGAGGGGTTCTGATTTTGGGGTGAACTGGGATTATTTTGAGATTTTGATTAAAGTTTATTTAATTAAGTTTTACTTTGCTATACAAGGTTATGTATAATAGTAATTATTTTACTAAAAGGAGGTTCAGAGTGGAGCAAATTAAATAATTCTTCAGTGTTGGTTGATAGTGATAAGACATGCCATCAACCTTAAACCAAGAAATAAGATAAGTAACTAAAGTAACCAGATTAAAATTCTTTTTGAATGGACATATATGACAGGGGTAGAAAATAATATTACCTGTCAACAACAGAGCAAATAGGTTTATATACAGTAATGTTGGCCTATTCTTTGGAAGTCTATTGAAGGTTCAGACTTGCGTGGAGATGACTAAATGAGCATTAAACAACAATTGATTCTGGAAGAAGAACTTCCAGTTGGAATACTTTGTAAGAAAAACAAAGTTTATTAGTTTGAATATACTGCCTTTGTTCAGTTTCAGTTTTCAGATTCACAAATAATTGCGTTCTGTTTTATTTACATATGGACAGAATCTTAACTTCTTTTGGAAATGGCGCTGTAATCACCTCAAACAATCACAATCATTGCTTTTTGTGACACTAAACTTCCTTCACACTGTTCTTTGTAATTGAAGCTTTGATGTCCATCTACATAATCTGTATGTGATCTGATCTGGTTGGGTGTGAGAGACAAACTGCAGCCAGCAGACTGTGATTCAGAGCCTCAACATGCATAGCTGTTAGAAACCAGTCAGTATATTAAGATTAAGATTGAAGTTGATTTGGTTTTTTATGCAGTTTCAAGACAGGATGGAACTGGTTCAGATTGGGTGAGTCTTAACATAGAAAAATATATTTTCTGAAAAAATGTTTGCATCAAGGTTACTAAAATAAAAACAGGGAGAAATTACAATGACACATGTCTCTGTGATTGATGCAGCACTACTGGAATTTATCCACAGAGTAGTAATAAAGACTGTTCATGATGCATTTTAATCAAGTTTCATGTACACGTAACATAAATCACAGTGTAAATGGGGACACAAAGAGCTGAATTACAGTATATTATCATGCAAATGTAGAAACTGTTGTTCAACATAATATTGGCGGATTTTATTTACACAGCAGAAGCAAATATTTCATCATCCTGTCTTGATTTTGCATAATCATAGGCCTATCAGCACTTTCAAGGTAATCACAGAGGAGAATAGGAGACAGAAGCACTTGTTGCTGTTGGTTAGGTATATTTTAATTTGTTAAATTCAATTTTATTCAGCCATATACCTTAAATACCTCTCCTGGACTGACAGGTGCATTTGCAGCATCCAAGGCCTGATTATTGATCTTCAATTAAACAAAAGAGTTATTAAAAAAAAGCTCATCAAAATTAAAAAAAAAAAAGGGAAAAAAATCCTCAGAGAGAAATTGCCTCTCCCATTGAGCCGTCTTTCAAAATAAACTGCAAAACCCTTCAACATATGGCACCTGAGCCACAGTATTATGTAAATATCAGGTTGCAAGGAGAACAATAACAGTGACAAACACATGGATGCGACGGATGATATGATGATCTTTAAACAGTCAACATAAAACAGCACAAAGCTAAAAATATCTATTCCTATTGTCTCTATAATAGTTGATTTAGTTAGAACAAAAGTGCATATTATCTATGGTGCAATCAAATCTCTACAAGGCTAAGATATGCTTCTAGGTTTCTCTGTTTTGTCATTATTTGAGTAAAGGAGGATTTTTTTTAAAAGTCTGTTTACCGTGTCCTGGATGTTGAAGGTGACTCGGGGTCCAGGTGAGGCAGCATCCACTCTCATATCTGGTAGATCATCCATGTCTCCTATTCTAGAACTGCAGACAAAGTGATTTAGTTGTTTTTTTTAAGGCTTATAGATGGTGGTCGGCACACCCGCAGTTTAGAGAAGCAGGCATAAGTCACACTAAAAAAACTATAATAATGTTAAAGCTTAGTTTATTATAGCAACCTAACAAATTACAAAAGTTCTAAGTTTACACTGTATTTAGTGTGTTTCTGCCCTTCCACCTTGTTGTCCCACAGCCCTTTCCATTGGGGAAATGTAGTCTTCATCTATGATCTTTTCCAAGCTACCAGATTCCAGACAAAAACTTTTTTTTTCTTTTGTTACCTCCCTGAGAGCTGGAGTTAATGGTCTCCTGCTGCCTCGATCGATTAGTTTTGTGTTATTGCATGACTTTGGTCTTTGGTTTGACTTTGAAACTCAACTTCCCCTTAAAAAACAACAGTCACACAAAAGCACACAAAAACCATTTGAGTAGTCAGGTCAGGGGCAAGGTAAAGCGGTTACCTATTCTCAAAAAAGCACAAACAAACTGATATTGATTGTTTTTTTTGCCATCTAAATTACTAAACGCTGCTGCCCCCATCCACAGCAGTGCATTCCTTACATTCTGTGGCTGCATCATTAAACTTTAGCTGTCTTATATTAACCCCACCTTGAAAAACACAAACTATCCCTCATCTGGGAGAACATATTCTACATTTTTGGTTTTCAGAAAATAAACCTCTCAATTAGAGCACAAACTGTTACTCATCAGATAAATTTCCAGATATTTTTACTCTGCCCCAGTAAATGTTCCCAGTGCCACACAGCTTCTAAAAGCGTCAACTGTTTTACCACCATTACTACATTAATTCTGAGATATCTGCATAATTACGATAAACAAATGAGAAAAGCACTTCCTCTCCTCTGCACTACAGTCTAATTTGTGAGTCACTGCACCCTCTTTGTAAGAAGCGTAATGGGAAATGTGTTTCAAAAAGGTGTGAGACAGGGTCAATCGGTCTTGTTTGTTTACAGTAAAAGCTGGCTGAAGCACCTTTAACAGTGCCATTACTAATACAATATAACACTGAGCAAAGTGGTTACTCCTGTCCTTATTTTTATTTATTTTTTTTTTACCTCTGTCTGTCCATCCTTTTCAGAGGGGGCCTGCCTGCTGCTGCTGAGATGCTTTTGGAGCGGTTGTAGCTTGGTTTGTAGCCAAGACCCCACTTATCCTTCAGAGAGGCCGCCTGGTGAGGAACAAACACAAAGTCAGTCACAGGTTTCATTAATGTCTGAATGGGAGACAGTCTGGTAATTGGCTGGGTCCAAACTTTCTTTGTTGAATACATTGCTTATTGGAGGAGGTAAAAGGATGAGAATTCACCCTCATGCTGGAGCGACGCAGTTTCTTTCGGACGTCTCTCCTTATGTCGTTGACGGCCACAGACTCCAGCTGCTGATAGCGCTGGATCTCCTGGTTGATGGTGCCTTCACTGGCCCCCAATTTCCTGTTAAGGATGGAGATAGAATTAATAGCATGGCAAAGAAATATAACAGTGGCATGGAGGGTAGCAGATATTGTACTGCTAACCTAGAGGGCAGTTAGTCACATTTCCTCCATTTAACGTCACTTTAAGGTCTATGGAGTAATTACTCATGTTTTCAACCACGAGATGATAC
>JAOWBC010000248.1:20905757-20950513 GCA_028566105.1 Hypoplectrus providencianus | reverse complement strand
TGAGCAACAACCCCTGACCGTCTTCTGGACTGTTAACTGTTGACAGTGGTTGGTACTGGTATTGGTTGTCAGGAGAATCCAGCAGCTCTAACAAAACAGCAACATTATAAGGACATTTAACTGAAGTCTGATCAGTAACAGCTACTGTACAAGGTGAAGTGTTACAGTGTTACTGTTAAGCAGAAATGCAAACAACTTTAAATGAAACATTTACTGATAATCTGTTTAAATAAATATGTAATGAGGAATTCTCCTCCATTGCAAACTTTGTCTGACCTGTCTGCAGGCTGTTGTGCTGGGAGCGGTTAACAGGGGAGTCCTGGGCCACGGCCCCCGTCCTGTTGCCCACAGCGTTGGACATCCAGTTGTAAAAGCTGACAGAGGAGGGCTCCGACAGCAACGGGTGCTCCGTCAGCATGTCTGTTCCTAAACTGTTTCCTGAGCCCCAGAAGAAAGAGATTGATAGCACATTACATCACTGAATAAAAAATACTGGACATCAGACAGAAACTGGCTGCTGTTCATGGATCGTTTGTATCTTGCATCATCAAGGTGCATGTGGTTAATGTAAATTCAAAGACATCAAGAAGGATTTTAACATTGGTGCAAAGCTTGGATGTTTTTTTCTTTCTTTCATGGAGCAAAGGGATATAAGCAGCAGGATTCCTCCGCCTTTTTAAACGTCAAATTTAAGAACTTTTCAAAGACTTTCCAGGCCAGGTGCTTTCATAACCCAAAGTTTAATCCATTTCAATCAAAATCTGATTGATTGCAGACCAAAAATACCTGTAAGTGAGGTCTGATGTTGTGCATATCTGGGCCATAGTTTGGAATAAACACTAGAGCCGGATTATGACCTGCAGAATCAGAGGTACACTGGGTGTGTTAAAATAAGAAATACTGAGTATATTTCAAGCCCTCCGGCTTAGTGCTATGAAAGCATACCAGACTAAATACAAAAAAAGTACCAAAAGCAAAATTTTAAATTTGATTGCGAAAATTTCAGAATAACTTGAATTTGTATTCTTAAACTAAATGTATACTTCTCAGATTGGGATGATATGGAAAAAACTAAATAAAAACAGAATGTATCCTGAATGCATTATTTTGCAAATCCTTTCCAAACTAAATCAAATTAGTATAATGACAAAATATGTAAAGCTCAAACCGGGACTTTTTTTTTGGTAAATAAGTTCACTCATTTTAAGGTAGGAACCACGCAAGAGGGGTTACTTAGTGTTGACAGTGTAAAAAAAGCCAAATAACTGATTTCACACTGATGCTGCACATTTTCTCACTGTGTACATGTGCTCAGAAGAGGCAGAGCTGTTGATCTGTCTTTTTTTTATTCGCATTATCAGACGATAGAGGTCCCCCTTGCAGCAAAAATGACAAGAAGACATTTGGTAAAGGAACATCCTTCTGTGGTTAGCAGCAGTGCAACACAACAGTGGTCCGGGCACGGGTACCTGTGCGAGTGAGGGAGCTGCTCTTGGCTGCGGTGGCGGCAGACGGCTCGTTCCTCTGGGGCATGCCCTCCAGCAGGTTGTGCAAGCTCCGAAAGCTGCCTGTCAGATTACTCAGGAGGCTCTCCTTCCTGGGGCTGTCCTTAGCTGGCAGGCCCGCGCGGCTCACGTGGGCGGGTGAGTCAGCTGCCGTGTCACCGCTGGTGTAGCTCAGCGACTGGTATGGATGGGAGCCCTGGGTATGACAAACGTATATACAGATTGTGATCACGCTATACCAGCTGCCTGTGGCTTTTCACATTTCAGAGATGAGTGGATACAAGGTGACGGCCGAGAGCCATTGTGGGAATGGTGCAGTGGCTGAGGTAATACGCTTTCAACAACAAGGCTGAATAGCAGACCCTGAGATTATAAATATATATGTGTGGATTTATCGGTGCTCAATGTCAGCTCCTCCTGGCCCTCTAACAGTGAAATCACCTTCACTCTACCATCAGGACAGAACACTCAGAGGAAAAATTCCCTTTCAATAAAGTAGCAACTGGTGTTTTTCCAAGTCTGTAACTGCCTGATATATATTTCGGTGATTAACTGATTGCCCATTTTGTATATAAAATGTTAAATGTTGTCAGTGTCTTTTTCTTGTATTGTCCAATCTACAGTTGCAACAGGTAACTGTGGCACTATACTGGGGATTTACAATAACAGTTAAGTACATTTGCTTAACTGTGGTATTGACAAAAAATAGTAGTAGTTGTAGTTGTCTTACACAAACTTCCAATCAATTAATCAGTGGACTCCTGCTCCATGTGAAAATACCTTTTGTCAGACATAAAATTTTTTAAACTTGTTACTTCTATCATTCATATCAAAAACTGTACTGGCATCTTCCAGGAAATATCTTGAGTTCGAACGTGGGAATATAGATTTCCCTGTATATTATATATATATATGTTAATCCCAGCTTCCATTCACACATGACCCCTTGCAGCAAATGTTCCTGAACATTCCAGGGATATACTGAATGTATGAAGCATGGCTTAAATAGCTGCTGAATTCTTGCTAAAAAAAAAAAAATTCAATTTTTGTAGTGGTCATGCCCTCCAGAAAAGGTGAACGCATATTCCCCACACAAGAATATATCATCTTAGTTTCTCTGATGGCCCACTATGTAATCCTCCTCCTTAGGGAAAAGGGAAATAACCCTTGCCAACACACCCCAGCTGCTTCAGAGTGTGTCCTTTCAAAAAGTTGTTGCCATGATGGAAATCTTTTCATGTCCTGGCAAACTCCCATTTTTTTCTTTGAAACGGTCTCTGACTGGACGAGTAGGCTGGTTGGAGGAAAATAAAAATACTTTTGGGGGCTTTAAAAACATTGTGGACAGAATAGTTACAGGTATAGAGGTGTGTAGAGACAAAAGATTAGATTAGCACGTCATGAACTGGCAAATACCCTTGGTTTGTATCAAATCCAAAACCAATTTAGAAGAAACATCGGCAGTTTGTTGGACCGAAAAGGCAGTTGAAGACATCCCAAAAAACTCTGAGGATGGGAATTATGAGATTTGGAAGAGGACATGGCTGGAGTACAGGGGGCGGGGATAACCAACACTAATAAAACAATGCAATGATGGCAAACAGTTCATATGTTTGGATGTGTAATGTGAATGAATTTACAGGATATGCATCGTTTTGTGGTGCAAACATGATTGTAAAGACGTGTGTGAAGCTTGGTTCAGGCAACACAGGGTTTTTGTCGGTTATGGCAGTCACTTTGTCAGATTAGGTGATTATTGAGTCATAAATTCTTCCCCAAACAACAGCTCCTTTAAACTTACAGAAGTAATGGAAAATATGGTAGCTGGGTGCCAGAAATGTGTATACATAGCATTTGTTGTTGGGTATAAATTCATAATATTTAGCAGAAAACTGGGACATGAAGACAAACTTAAAGCTGTACCTTTATCCTGAGTGCAGACTCGTTGTGTGTGTGGGACTTGGACAGCTTCCTCATGATCTCCACTCCGCTGACAGGACCAGAGTTGGCTTCTTTTGGCGGGGGACGACTGCATGCTCCCTCCAGCAACATGGTGTGTTCACTCACTGTGGCTTCACAATAATTACATCAAATAAAACTCCTAGAAGAACCATGTGACTGCTGCAGAAAGAACGTCTGAGCATTCATACTACACTTTAAATTAATATGATAAATCACCTTTCTGCTGAGTGATAACAGTCTATTTATATCTGAGCAAAACAAACAAGTAGTGGTGAGGAGTTTCACAGTCCATCTGCAGTAACAGATTGGGGGGTCAGAGTAGTATTAGCACACTGAAAGCTGTAAGTTCCCACCTGCGTCAAATTCAAATTCAGCTCCGTCGGCACTGGTGTCGCTCTGCAGTGCGGCACCGTTGTCCAGGCCAAGGATGGTCTCACCCAGGCTCTGCTGGGGCTCCTTGGGTTTGGCAAGCTGATTGGGCCTCATCAGACCGATTGCTTTGAAGCCCTGAGTTACAACTATAAATTTCATCCATTGTCTGGCCAAAGCAACCAGACCCTTCTTTAAAGTCACGAGGGCTGGAACGCCATCATTCTGGGACGGAAAGGAGAAGAGGAAAGAACTGGATTAATGCCACCGGGAAGGGATTCATTAAAAATAGTGAAGTGGAGCCAAAGGCACTTAAGACCACTTAAAATAATTGGCAGTTATTTCTGTAAACCTGAGTCCAAATGAGACAATATCAATTTTAGTAGCCATCTAATTACACACGGTCAAGTTGGACAGTTTCCTGAATTTCAAGGAACAGAAAAGAAAAGAATAAGGAGTCACCATTGTAGCCTCCTCAATGACAGAGTAGTCAGCCTGCTGCAGGTAGCGGTGAAGGATGTTACAGAGCATACAGGAGGGATTCTCATGCAGGTAGCGGGCTCGTTTGGTCACACGGTTGTACTTGCTCCTGATGGGAATGTGGATGCTCTTTTTCTGTAAGAAGAATGACAAAATAATATGTTGCATATACAGGATGAAATAAAGCTGGTTTGTTTACATGGTGATTTGTGATGCAATAAAAGGAGATAGCAAACATTCTTCACATAAGAACATTTGTTTGGGTCTTTTGCTCACCTCCAGAGCTTCGGTCATGATGCAGCCCATAACAGCACATACTCGCAGGGTCCCCTCCATGTCCAGTTTGCGGAGAGAAGATTTCAGCTGGTCGATGGGAACCAACCAGGCTCCAATGGCCGGTGTGGCTGTGCTGAGCAGGTTTAACTGCCTGTGAACACAACACAATATGAGGATATCTTTTGATTGTGATATCCTGAATTATACTGTATAACCAACTGCAAACATGAGGTGTGAGTTATGACTGATTAGTTGACTTCTAATTCATCTTAGCTCTGCATAACAACACTTGACAGGTCTGCATCAATGCAGACGGTTGCTAGAGGGCACAAAAGTTTTCCTTTTTTTATTGGCTGGCAAGATTTTTTATCAAAATCCTTGTGAGCAAATAATATTTGATTTAAAACCACTGCCCCACCACTGGCCCTTAAAGGGATACTTTGGACTTTATAAAGTTTGGTTGTATGAGGTACTTATCAACAGTCAGTGAATATCTTAAGCATTTATGTCTTCAAAACCACCACACTACCTTATTTTACCTCACAGAACCAGATAGTTTCTGATCTACGACTGCCTTGATTTGTAAGTTTGTTCATGTTATTGTGTGACTTTTGTGATTTGAAAGGTTTGGGCAAACCTACTGTTTTCATGAAATGAGTCTAGTGGAGAAGAGAGCATAGGTACCAGCTTCAGTTCCCCATGCTTAACGTTAAACGGTATGTTGCTTAGCTTCGGTGCCAGAACTCCTAATTGCCAGGATTGATAAGTACCTCATATAACCCTACCTTTAACTATCACTTTAAATCAGTCACATGATCCTAAAATGTGGACGTCTTTTTGTGAAGTTGTCCACACTACAGTCATACCTGGAGATGGCCTGTGAAGGTGATCGCACATTAGTTGGAGCAGCAAAGCTGAACCAGATCTCCCTGATGGTCAGCTTCATGCTGCTGGAGTCAGGTGGTGGAGGCATGAGGGGGAGGTCTTTCTTCAGGTCGTCTGACTCCACCCCTTCATCCTACAGAGCACAAGAAAACAGGATTAAATAGGAATTCACTTCTGTATTTTAGCTTTTGAAATAAATCCTCTTTAACTGGAGCCACAGCAGATCACTGTCACCCTGATAACAGCTTTGATTTGGCTTATTGTCAAGATCAGAGAGGATCTTTTCCAGTTTGATGACTTTAATCTCTTTCTTCTCTCTCTGATCAAGCTCAATCTGATTATTTGGAAAAAATGTAATGTTTTGAAACACATTTGCACCAGTTTTAAGAACCTAATTTCATGTGAGCGAGACAATTCCTAAAATGCTAATCAAAGCAGGACAAAGATAATAAAAAAAACGTTGAGACAGATCTCTTATTAAGATCTTGCCCTAAGTCGCGTTTGAACACAGTAAGCCAACAGCTGCAGAGTAATGAAAAAGGGATTGTCTCAAAGAGAATTCATTTTGTCCTCAGTCACATAAGTGAGAGTTTGAGGTCATTGTCAGCAGAGATAAAAAGGCTCTCATGTGTTTGTCGACCTCATGAAAATCGGATAAAAGACGTGGAGCTTAACTCTGCAGAGGACTGTGACATTCAAATGCAATAGTAATATATCAACTGGGTTTCAGCTCATACGATAAATACAGTGGAGGTTCCTGTTTGGATCGGGTTACAGCAGGTTCAACGATTGTTCCAGTCAAGTTTTTATTTCATCAAAAAGTGCCTAAAAGAGTGATGCAGGTCTTTTAAACCACAGTATGACAGTTAGTATTTCCCACCTGGTCATCTGAGTCCGAGTGTTCATTGATATCAGAGGCGGGGCTGATGGCGTCATGCGGCAGGTTGTCATCGGAGACGTCAGTGCTGTAACCGCTGCCTGTCTGAGAGCCTGTGGAGCCGTTGGACTTGGACATACCAGTCTTCCCCCCAGTGTCCGAGCGGCCCATCACACCAAATGAATTGTAAAGAATGGCTCCTGACTGACGGCCGCCTGTGACACAAAGAATAATACATTCACAAATCTGCACATTCACACACATTTCATTCATCCCTCTTGAATAAACTCATCATGTCCCTCTGGCTAAGTGAGGATTCTGTGTTTTTACCTTTGACTGTGAGGTTCTCGATGCCACATTCAAACATGATCCAGCCCCATTTCTCAAGAGACGACGCAGCACGGCCGAGATCGCCTGTGGTGGCCTGGGCGTCTGTTTCATCCACCATCGAAAACTCCTCCATTTCCTCCAGGCCAAACAGCACTTTGGACTTCTCAAAAGGGATCGCTGTGATGGCACATGTGCCAATGTCTATGAAAGGATAGGAAAAACACAGCTGTTAAAAAATACCACTATATTCGGAAGGAGTGAATGGGTAGAAAAAAAAGCCTGAAAGAAAAGTGTTGATGCATAAAATGTACAGAAAAGGTCTAAATACTTTTGCTTGGTACGTTACTGGAGGTTAGTCGGGGCATTTTCGCACAGTCTAGAAACAAGGGCTGTCCATGTAGGAGGAACATAATTTTGTTAAATCATTTTGTAAAACCATAATTCAAAAAACACTGTGACTCTAAGGAAAGAAACAAAACTCAATAAATGTATTGCCAAACCTTTTTGACCTAAATACATTGCGAGTACAAGTCATGTAAGAATTATTTGAAAGTAATGTTAAGACAATTTTGAATCCTGCTATAGACGCTGTGGCCCATATGGTACTGAGTGGAAGGTCAACCAACATGTCGAAGAAGGCCTGTGCTGTCATCAGTGTATGAATTAATTTCTGATGCTGGCAGGTGGCACATTATAGGGAAGCCTTGGCCCCCAGTATGAATGAGTGTTAAAGCACCTTGTGTGGTCGCAGAGACTAGAAAAGTGCTATACAAATGCAGTCCATTTACAATTTAATACAGTAAATAAACAAAAAGGTAGTACATAATTGAAAAAAAAAATATATGGACAACTTCAAAAAATGTCACAAGGGCTCAAACAGGGCTGCCATCCTGCTGAACCGACCTGTGGAGTCGAGGCCTCGCAGCTGGCTGTGGATACGGTGGATGTTGAGCCTGGCGGCGATCTCTTTTCCTTTCTCGATGCCGGCGTTGGAGCGCAGCGAGCCAGACGACTGAGGCTGCATCTTGGTGGCTGAAGCGTACTTCTCCAGCATGACGGATGGTCGGCCATGTTCCGTGGTGTTGGGTGTTTCCTCTACGATACCCCTGAGAGGAGCAGGAAGAAAATGAGTTTATATTTGAGTTTGGCTGCTGAAAAATAAAGGCATGCTGAAAGAAACACAATTTGTTGATGTATTACGCCGACAAACACAACAGCTTTGGAGAGTTACTTTTAGAAACAGGTGAATAAAAATCAATTTGAATTATTTTCAAACAACCCTATTGAACTGGTTGTAATAGTATTCTTTATAAAATTACATAAAACCAACTCTGACTCTGAATGTGTCTGCAGGCATTTTATAGCATGTGCAGCAGGTATTTGTACATATTGATTCCAAAATGTATATGTTTGTAATGCTTGTTATATATTGTACTTTATTCTTTTGCATCAAAACACTTCATTGTATTTTCTATTCTATATATATTCTATTTGCCAAAAAAGCTTAGTCACTGTATACACACATACACACACACACACACACACACACAGATAATGAGATGTGGAGAAGTGGATGTGTTACCTGTTCATTCTGAACTGTGTGGCAATCCTGTCGAAGCACAGCGCCACCAAAGACACATGTGTGACACACTTACTGGAGCATGACGGTGACCCCTCCTCCACAGAAGCCTGCAGGAGGCAAAGGTTCACCTGCAGGGAAAGAGAACAAAACAAAAAGGAAACTTAACCCCACTGTGCTAAAAAAAATATTTCTCTCTAACAAATAACTTCGAAAGGGGATGCTGTGGCCATAAACAAAAAATCTCTTTATTCCTCCAAAGGGAATGAAGACAGTAGTAAGTAGAATATTGTGTGTGAAGCAATTTTTTCGAAGTGTAGGATTTTAGTATTTATCTGTATGAGGCTGCACAGAGAGCAAGAGAATGAGTGGATAGTGCAATTCCATTCAGTGGAATAATAACAAGTTTGGATGCTACATGCTATTGCTACATGCTAAAGATATTATTCAACACAAATGCTGAGCACATTGTATATTCATTGTTTTAATGTAAATTGATCCACCGCAAAGCTCCTGATTCTGTGCTTGCTCTTGAACCTCCCTTGGTCGGAGCACACTGCTGGCCTCTCATTATTCGGGGTCACAGGTCTCACCTTGGGGATGGAGACGTTGGCTTGGAGGCCCTTGATTTTCACATTATCCGGTTTGACGGACAGGTCTGTCTGGCCCGGGGCGATGTTGAGGGAGCCAGGGGTCGTGCCCTCTGTCTTGGACAGCTTGTGCTCCTGCTTGCCTGTTTGGCTCTGTGTGGAATCAGATCCAGATCAGCAGGACATCAGTGATCAGGCAACAAAAGACACTTTTCGATTGGAAAGCTGATCTTAGTTGGATCTCCAAACATTTTGAATATCCTCCCATCCATTATCTGTTACCCATTCAATTCTTATAAAATTAAGATCAATTTGCTTTGGATATTGGATGAATATCTAGAATGTTATAACTTAATCGGTCTATTTCTGATTAAAAATGTGCTTGTATCATAAAAAAGAGGGTCCTTAAAAGTAAAGCCAGTAAAACGGTCACTGGTCCTTTACAGGAAAATTGTTTGACATAGTGCCTTGAAGCTCTATTATGATGAAGAAAAAAAGAAAACACAAATTTAGTAGTAAGAAAGTGTGTAACTTCTAATCTTTCTGTACATAACTGGAGGCCAACCTGTGAAATATTTACAAAATTTCTACAATACTTACAGACTCAGTGACTGTGGACTTGCTGATCTGATAGGCTTCATTCAGGACTTTACCATGCAGGTCATCCAGGATGGCTGCAGGGTGACGGATGCTGGCAAAGTGGACCATTGATTCAATGTACCTGGAACACACAAAACAGACAGACATGTAATAACATTACAATTTCATTCTTAAGTAGACATATATGTACAGGAGGGACCTGACAAACAAACTGTTTCATCAGAACTTGGAGGCTGGCCTCTCTTTGACCTTCGAGCTACGGTTTACCTGTCTCCACCCAGCAATAGCCAAAAGCTAAGTACTTGTGAGGACAATCTGAACCCAGCACAGTTAGCCCTTGGCAAGCTAATGATTCGCACTGGTAGACAACCAAAAGCGAAACCAGACACTAAAGCACTGTCAGCAGAATATTAGATCCAAGATGCAGAGCAAATAGGGAATAAAGTGTCTTAAGGTCAAGTCTTACCCTCAGGCTAAAAAAAAACCCTTAACTCAGAATGTGTAGAGTGAGACTGAATGTGTCGGCCAAGTTATCACATTTTTCAAACCGTGTTCTTGAAAATGAGATTGGAAAAAACTGTTTCAAGGGAGACTGGGTCAATGAAGCAGCATGACAAGCAGGCAAACTAACTACATTAAAAAAACAGGATATAGAAAGACCTTAGACAACAAACACAGATTAAAAAAAACAAAACAACAACAACAACAGCATTACTACCTGTCCAAGGATTCAGCCACAAGAGGTGTGAGCACCACATTGATGGCTCCCTTCACCTCCACGATAGCAGTGGTCCTGGTCTGAGCTAAGGGCTGCTCCAGAGTCCAGTCATCGGTCGTTGTGTCCTCATCTGTGTTCTCCATGGCCCTCTTGTCCAGTGGGGTATATGGTGTACTGTGAAGGCACAAAGGGATAATCTCTGACCATGCACAAACACAGCATTGGGGGATAATGTAAATTCATTGAGCAAAACAGGTAAAACAAAACCTGTTGTTGTCTCCCATCAGCTGAAGTCCTCTGTCGAGTAGAGAGCTGGCTGAGAGACCCTGCTTTATCACCTAGAATGTACAAGAAAATGTTACAAACAAGAGGAAAGACTTCCAGATTTGCTACTAGTGGCAAAAGGAACAAGTTGCAAAAGGAAGTTGATTGGATAGAAGACCTATTTTTTAGTTTCCCGAACAGGAAAGTTATGGCCGCTGGCTAAAAAAGGTGAGCAAAATGCAAAACTACCATTTTAATTCATAAAATTCACTTGCCCCTTGATAAACAAGCAGGTTCAACTGTAAGCTACACTGCCTCATCTAACTTCTGGCTCCACAAACAACCAAGAGGGCGAAAACCAAAATGCCAAACTTGAGGCTTCAAATTGGGACATCATGGTGGCCATATCTACTTCTTTCATACAGTCTATGGTTACACGAGAACTGATGTCCTTAGTGTGCCGTAGTATAGAGTATACAGTATACTACATTTAAGTTAAAGCATGTACCTTAAAGCTGGGAACAGAGAGCTGGTCAAATGAGGCAGAGCTCTCCTCACTGGTGGGTGTGTCCAAATCTAAGGGGCGGTGCAGAGAAGACTTTGAGGTCCTCTTATTTGTTGGCTGCTTGACAGACCAATTTGAAACCTGGTGAAGAAAAGAGTGTTTTAATTGGACAAAAAGGTGATTATTGTGAATAAAAACAGGCTTGGCATCACTGCAGTTTATGGCCTAAAAAAAGCATAATATGGAGTACAGTAGTGCCACACATACTGATGCAACAATTGGTTTTGAAAATAAATGACCCCCCATAGAAGGACTTTACCTGGTAGTGAGCTAAGTAACTTTGGTAGCACGCCATGACATGGGGCTGGCGGGTTACAGGACCGGGTTCGGCTGTCTTCTCCGCCTCCACTGAGCTCTCCTCCTCCATGGCCAGAGCTGAGACGAAGGAGGCCTGGGATGTGTGGCTGGGCAGGGGCTGGGGCGGCAGCGGGGGCAATATAGGAGGCATGGGCAGGGGACGTGGCTCAGTGATCAGCTCCCCGTTGAGAACATAGGTTAGGGGGCCCTCAACACTGTGGTAGATGGAACTCCGGCTGGGGAGAGGCCAGAATATTTACACATAGGCATCAGTATGAACATGTCATGATGTGGTTAAGCTGTTTTGTTTCGTTTTGGTGGCAAATCGTCTTTTGTAGCACATAAATGACGCTCCTGGTATTGTCACATAAACTTAAAAAACTATACTAATTCTTCCCAAATTTCCAAATACATCTCTTTTAAATGGCATTTAAAATAGCAATTGGTACCCCCTACCACACTTTCCTAAATAAAGAAATTAAAACTTTTAATGTACCCACCCAGAGGATCTTGTTTATGTATTTGGGTGTATTGTTTGTTCAATTGACTATGCAAAACAAGCTAGTTATCTATTTGAAATCTTGAAATTTTACCATATAGCCTTAATTTGGTACATTCTTAAAAATATGTACATACGGTCATCACGTCAGACTCGATCCAGGTAGCCCATCTTTTTAAAAAAGAATTCAATATCAATATTCTGATGATCTTTGCAAATCATGACTCGATAGTCTACAAACTGAATGCCCCTGAGTGCTAAAAAAGATTCAAGCAAAATGTAAGTGGTTACGTTTGACCACATATTTTGTTATCTAGATATAAATGCGTCTGGATGCGTTCCCGAGAGGAATGTAACAGGAATAAGGATAAACACGGGATGTGGTGGTTCTTTAGGGAGCAGTACGTCATTGCTCTCTCACTTACTCATTGTTGTTCATTGTTTGGCCCTATGGAGCGAGACGTGTTGCATTCTGCTGACTGGCGAGAGTAAGAACGTAATTACTGTCTGCTGGTGTCTTTGACCTTGCAGTCAAAGTGGTGTCTGCATTAATGAAATATATACAAGTAGTCAGCTGAAAAACATGGTCTAGACAAAGTCTGAGGTGCCTATTTCCAGTAAAAGTTTCATGTTCTTTAATGTAGCTTTATGTCTCCACAAGCTGGTGCCTGTTGAGGGCTTTCATGAGACTGAATTGATTATTTGTGTTTGTGTGGAGGCTGTATCAATCAAAAAGCGTGTTGAAATCAATGTTAGAAACATTTTGGGGTAATAGAAAAATGACAAGGTAGTTGCCGAGCAAGACTGAAATCCAATTTGCAAAAACACACCAGCAGTAAGTGGCTGCCCATGGATCAAACATCTCATTTGCTACAACACTTCCAGATCACATCCATCCTGGAATGATCGAATCAAAGTAATAAAATGAAAAAGCTGCTGCGTGTTTCGCTTCGGGGCAAGTTGCTTAACACAATGAAATGCAAAAACTCATTGGGTATTAAACATAAAAATGCCATAACACAGTTAATGTATTCCTGCATATCGTGCCATATGGATATTTTGCAATCATTGCAAAAATGTCTGTGTTAGTCCTCAGATGTAATTTGACCAAATTGTTTACTGCCTGATTTTCATTCAAATCTTTTTCTTTCAATGGCTTACAAGTACATGCTGTTAAATACCTTGTAATTCCTTCTTAACACTATCATAATACCTTTAAAATTTCACACTAACGTTCCTTTAAGGGAACAGACAAATTGAAGATGATGAAAAAAAAAATGGAATTCCTGCTTTCATCACAATCTAAAAATGTAAATCATAAATCACAAATCTGTCAGAATGGCCCCTTTAGCATTATTTAAAAGGGTAACACTTCAAGCAATCTGGCAAAGTCAGAGCTTGCTAGACAGGTCATTAATTCATCTGCTCTTACAGATGAGAAATGAGAGACTCTTTGATGTTAGTGTGAGCTGTCTAGACTCTACCATCACCTTAATCCCGTGCTTAGCTTTGTACTTGATCTGACCATCTGCACAGTCTCCTCAGTTTTTTACAACCCTTTAACTTTGAGAACTTTTGTAAGTTCCACTGACGCTGAGCTCAAATTGCCAAATACTCCACGCTCCGTTTTCCTAAAGCACATTATCATTCAAGCTGACCTGTAGTTCTCCATGTGATACGGAGGCTGCTGCGGCTGCTGCATCTGCTGCCTCCTCTTCTTCTTGCGACCCGGGTACGTCCCGGGACCCTCATCGGCGCTGCTTATTGGCTCAAAGTCCTCTGCGGCGGAGAAGTAGGCCTCGCTGTCGGCCACGGACATGCTGGAGTCGGCCGAGCGGTACTGGTGGAAGGTGTTGGAGTCAGCTGAAGGTGTGAAGGGGAAGGAGCCGTAGCTCCTGCGCTGGCGCGGTGAATCCAGGACGTTCTCATCGCTGCGGGAGACCTCACTGCTGAACTGGACGCCCCCAGACAGAACTGGTGGCGGTTTGTCGGTGAAGACGGCGGCTGACAGGCTCTTGGTGCTGCCCAGTCGGCCTGAGTGGACAGAGGACTGCCGCTTCAGAGGGGAGCAGAGAGGGGAGCGCACTGAGGAGCGGTCCTGGGAGCTGTTGGGGGACACTGGAGAGACTTCTGGGACCTCACCCAGGGTGCTGCGTGGGGAGAAAAAGTTGTATTTTATTCCTATTTATTCTTCTTTTTCAGTAATATATTCTCGAATGGGTTGACCATAAAAGACATTGCTGTTATAATGTTTAATTATGTATAACAATGGCAAATATTATTCAAGTTCTATGATTGACAAGTAGTTCTTTGGGTGCATTTGCAAAATGGTCAATAATTGTTGTACAATCCACAAAAATAGCTATTTTGTACTGCTGTTTTACTGTTATCACTGAATTTTCCAATCTGAAATCTGTATCAGTAAGGGCCTCAAAAAACCCAAATCGGTCAGGCTTTATGTAAGATTTGAATAAAAAAGAAGTTACAAACACTCAAAATATCCTTCTAACTACTGTACAAGCTCTGCTGTTATTCACAGTGTGACACTGTTACTCACTCAGCAGGGCTTTTGCCGTTCACAGGGAACATGCGTTCTTCTGTGCTTGGCGAAGGAGTGTCCCGCTCTCCAGCCAGTAGGGGCAGCGCAGCACTAGAGGAACTATTTTCTTCCGAGGAGGATGCAGAGCTGTGGGAGCGCTGGGGCACCTGGAGACTGAGGTGTTGCTGGCCGCGCCTCTCTGGCAGCTCTGGAGGCAGACAGGGCGAGTGTGTTCCCGTCTTCAGTCCAACAACTCTCCCTGTACAAACATACATTGTTTTCATTAACTGTGATAGAGGGTGATAGTCACACTAAATTAAACATTATCAATAAGGCAGAAAATAAATACAAATAATAAAATAATGATAAAAACATCAATATATTGTTTCTATTAATTTTAATTAATAATTTTGTAGTAGTAATTTTTTTAAGTATTTATTTTTCTCTTTACTTTACTTTCTTTATTTACCTTTATATTGGAATAACATTTCCGCACTGGCTAAAAAAATACACAGATTTAAAAATACAATAATTTGTGTTTCCCTTCTAATAAAATATTACGTTAACAAAGAATTATTAGATTAATTATTAAAATAATAATAATATAATCAAAAACAAAAATAAACCCCTAAATAAAGAAAGACTCCAGCATCACTCCCAGAAAAAAGTAAAAGTAGCTGTTTTTAAAAAAGAATTTAACATTACCGATATTAATTTCTTCTCCATTTTGCTTGGGGAGGTACAAAAAAACCCTAAAGCAGCTCTGAGGAGTAACAGGAGATCTTTAATAAATCTTTGCAAATGCATACCATCCACTTTAGGCGTTTCCTTGGTAATAATCCACTCTGCTGGCTGTAGCAAAGACTGGCCGTAAGACATGTCTGACTCTGTGCTGGAGGAGGAGAATGCAGACGAGGACGACGGCGTCAGCTCTTCCAGCTTGAAGAAGTCTAGGCCCATGTTGGTGCCTCCGAAGAACCTGCAGCCTCCAAGGCAGCCGCAGCGGTTCCTGCTGCGCTTGTTGCGAATGCAGGCCTCCTCTGGCCACAGGAACCAGAGTCTGAGGAGGAGAGGGGAGAGGAAGTGGTCATCAAAGAGAATAAGGAATAATGCAGAAGAAAAGCAAACACAATCATGGACATACTGTATTTCCTTCATATAAGTCCTGTAAGGAAAGCTTTCAAAAATTTGAATGAACAAATATTATAATGAAGCAAAGGCTGAATATCCTCTAAATGATTTTATTCAGCATTCACTTTAATGTACATTTTTAAGATGTTTCTTTTAAAAATTTAAAAACTAATTTGCCTGCAGGTATAAGCAGAGGGAGGCGGACAGAGGACCGGATGAATACCTGATACTGATACTGTCTTTGTTCTTTATTCACTCTAAAATTCAATCAGTATTACCTTGGGAATAGATTTACTTTACTGACATTTAAGATTTGTTTCAGGTGAGACATTGAGTGTATATAGCCATTTTGCTGTTGTTAACATTACTGTTGCTGCTCCAAACTTTGAGGGTAGTTTTATAATTAAAATATATATCAATTCTTACCCTGTTGTCATTTATTCTTTCTTAAAACTGATACAGAAAAGAACAATTGCAATGAAAAAGCGTATTGATAAAAAAAATAAAAGTCAGAGTAAGATTCCAAATCCTCTGCTTAGCTCCAAGAACTTGCCTGCATTGGTGTACAAATACACCAATGGACATAAATGCAAACCCACCTACGGCACAACTAATAAGAAACCATCATGTCCGATTACAAGTTTGACAAGAACATCTGTACTGATAATTGGCTCCATGCAGACCTTTTATGAGATCCTGAATTATGCTGAAACCGTAATCACAATCGTCTACCTGCTGATAAACATGTATCATGAGCTGGGTGACTGTACATGACAGAAAATGACTCATCTCCTTTTGATTGAATATGCATTCTTTACATTACGAGCTGAACCTCTCTTGACTGCATTAATGAGTCATTATACAGAGGTGTGACATGGCCAGTGAGTCATTTTCACACTGATAAGAACTTTCTGCGTTGATATAAACAGTGTTTTCAACATTACCGTTGTTGAACAACTGGAGCTGGTGATATATACAAGGAATGCCACAATGCTGCTTAGGGCGAGCTGAGGGACAACAACAGGAACCTTCCTTCGCTACACACACACACTTGGAAGCATGGAAAAGTAAATAACAAATGACATTGTGTGTGTTGTCTACCTTTTGGTCTGAGCATCGTGTAGCTCCAGAAATTGCCTCTGGACTTCGCATTTGGCTGGGTGGTCAGCAGCCAGGGCGATGTCTGCTGTGATGAGGTTCAGGTTGACTGAACCTGCCTCCAGCCAGACAGAGCGTCGCAGCAAAGGGGGCTGACCGAGACCTAACGGCTGACCGAGACCTTGACCCTGTCCAGCCGGCTGCAGCCTGGTCGCCTCGCTGTGCTGCTGCTGTTCAATGTACTGTCGGATGTTTACGTCCTGCACCACGGCGCTGATGCCTTCTCCCACTGCCTGGTTGTGCAGGTTGCAGTTGGCAACGCGAATAATAGCCGTCTGGCGAGGGAAAAGAGAAAGGAAATGTCTTTAAACATCCTACAAATCAGGTTGAAGTCACACTGATTTAGATAATTATCTTTACCTAAAGCTTCCTATGTTTAAAAAGTTAAAACCCTTCCAAAAGAATTGGGGTATTTAAACATTGTTTTTTGTAAATATACATTTGGAATTATCAACAAGATGCATGTTGTATTATTTACATTTTACACAGCCTTTCAACTTTCTAAAAGTTACACGTTACCTGTAAAATTCAATATAAACTTGGCTGGTGCTACTTACCTTGATGTTGGCAGCACAGCCATGCTCCACAACAAAGAGGTCAACTCCATCCATGGCCAGTCGAGTCATGGTGTACTTGAGCTCCTCTGATGTGCGACAGTGCCCTGGCAGGCAGCTCAGCTGAAAGAAAACCATCATTTAGTACCAGAAACTTTTCAATGGTTGAAAGGAAGCAATCTTTAATTTAGTCTGGCTGTGCTTACATAGCCTGTGGACACGGCTGAAACTAATGAGGGCTCTCAGGCAGAGGTTTTAAAAATATCCTTGTTAGTATTCGCATACAAACAAGACATTTTGTGAAACAGACTTGTTTTCTCTCAAAGTTTTTCATACATCATAGCGTTGTGTATGTAAGCCATGTATGGTGAGAACATCAATAGTTTTGTGTTAGAGGCTGCTGTTTCAGGCAGTTCCTTTAGCTGTGAAAAAGTGTCCTTTCTGAGTCATGCATCATTACACAGAAGTTCACACTGGGCTCCTTTTATTATCTGGTGTCAGTCGCTCGTTTTCAGTTCTCACTCGACAGTTCTGACCAACATTCAAATCACACCAGAAAAAAAATAAAGCCTTCAGCAATAATGAGCTAATTTGGTAGCTTTCAGTGTGAGATTCAGACAGCTTCTAACTAGATCAAACCGATGCTGGACAAGGACAGCACACGAAGTGAAAATGTGAGGAATGAGGCTCAGCCTGTGCCGCATTTCATCGTTTACTTCCCGTGTGTACCTTGGCATCACAGATGCGGCGGTCAACACCGTGCTGGCAGATGACAGACGGCTTTGGTTGCTCGAGCTGGAACTCTCGGGACACACCGTGGAAGAGGAAAGTCTCACCCCACTCTATCATACTGGCCACCTAATAATCACAAACAGATGCATTAGTACCTCAAAACAATCAATAAATACATTTACTGCTAGGAAAAATGCACAGAATAAAATACAGCAGTGGAAAAAAGACAGCCATTGTGGAGGCGGACAAAGCACAAAGAAAACACGTTTTGGAAATACTTTAACACAGTCAAACACGCTCCCACGCATTTGACCTTAAGATCTATGATGTAATTATTATCTAAGATCGCACACATTTTTTACATCCACATCAATATTTCTTCTGCTGTTACATTTGGGGGAGCTGTTAATCTGTTCATAGTTGTTTGTCTTTCAAAGCCTTGTAAATTAGGAAATCCAGCTAAATTGTGAGAGAAATAACTTGCAGGTGCAAGGAGGAAAAAACATCCTGCCAGTGAGTTACATATTTCAATTCTGGGCAACTCTGACTACTCTAATTGCACAAATGAAATTAAGCATTTGTATCACTGTCATCATTTGTAGAAACACCAAAATACAAGTCACATAAACTTCACTCAAAGATGGTCTTAAAATTTTAAATAACAGCTATAAGAAATAATTGCCACCCCCCCAGGACAAATGATCTAGGGAAATCAGTGACTCCGAATCACTCAAGCCAATCAAACACACGCAAACACACACCTGTGGAACAGTGACCCTGCCGGTGAGCCCCCCGGCCTGCATGTCAATGAGCCAGGCGTACTCCAGTGTGTCACTGCCCAGGGGGAGGCCCTGGGCGGAGAACATGGCATGTGCTCTCATCTGCAGGCCAGACAGACTCAGGTGGCCGTCCCTCAACACCCCGTCCGCTGTGGGACGCTGTGGACATACACACAAATATTTTAAATCTGACATTACCACCTTGTAATGTGTAGGAGACCCTCAAAAATGAACATAACAATGTTCATTCCATAACATCCCTGCATGTGGAATAAAAAAAGAAACGTGTTATCTCACTGGAGGAGAGACACATTCTTTGTCGGGGATTAAGGAAAGATATTCACTCTGAGCAGTAAATAGGATCCAACTCATGGCTAAAGCTTATAAATTCAGTGGTTATACAATATGCAGGTGCTTATGCAAAGATGTGGCTACTGAAACGCATGTTTGACATTACGCAACTCTAAACCTGAAAGCTGTATTCAGGGTATTTTCTAAAGGCTGACTCACCCCTTCAGTTACCACATTCAAGAGCTGTTGTTTGTGTATTAATTACTTTCCAAGAAGAGATGAGCCACATAGGTTAAGTTGTATAACTGTACTCGTTTACAAGGTCAAACCTTCAAATTTAGAGATTAATATTCCTTTTACATTTACACTTTAATGAGGGTTATTTCTATTTTTGTGTTTCTAAAACAAAAAGACACAAAACAAGTGACAATAATTAGTAATAAATAAAAATAATCATGATAATTTCATATTCATCATCATTTTATCTAGATCATTTTATCTAAATCTTCATTACACCCTTAAATTAAAAAAATAATGTCACTATTACATTTAAATTTTATGAAAATATTTGTAATTTTTTGTGCTTCAGAAACAAAAATAAGTTATAATAATAGATAATTAATAAAAAATAATGCTATTTGTTATTTTCTGCGCTTGTGAAAAAAGGCAGTGTTATAAGTTACAAATAAAATAATGTAAATAAATATAAATATTTTATATATATATTATAAATATCAATGATAATATTCACCATCATCAATATAATCATATTAATAATAATAAACACAAAAAAGAATAATCATAATTTTGCAGACAGGACTTAAGTGATTGACATGCTTTTCCTATTCTTTCAGTAGATTCACTACTCAGTGTCAAATTATCAGCACGTCACAGCAGGCACACTTGTTTTTGCATTTCTGACCTGGTAGTTGTCACTGATGAAGATGTGAATGGGAGACAGGAGCAGCTGAAGCATTGTCTCCTTGTAACCCTTTTTCATCTCAAAGCACAAGCGCTCCAAGAAGCCGGATGGACCTTCGGGACCCTCGCTGCTGCAGTGCTGGAGGCAACAGAAAGGATGAAAATATGTAGACTCATGCATCAAGTTGTTTTTCGTAAACATAAACATTTCAAACAGCTCATAAAGCATTGCTGCCAGCTTTAAAATAAAAAATACATTCCTTGGAAGCAAGGTAAGAAAAGAGGGGAAAAATTAAAGTGGAATGAAACATACATCTTAAAGCTTTCCTGAGATCTCTGCTCTGTATTTTTCATGTCTTTCTTTTCTCATGTGTTATATATACATAAAGATAGATAGATAAATAAAATGCCTATGCTTGTATTGCCATGCATGAAATCTAAGTTATATATATTTGTTTCCTTTTCTTTCCATTTCTCAAAGCCATGTATTTGTGCACATTTCTACTTTTTGTATTTCACTCTGTTAGGATAGAGTGATAATCTCTGATTGTACACCATCAACTTCAACACTGAGCTCTCGAAGCTGAACTATTGGCAGTGATCAGTTTTACCATTGGCAGTCGGCCGTGGACTTTGTAGAGGTTGATGAGCACGGTGATGTCCCAGGGGCGCAGATCCAGGGGATGGATGTTTGAGCTTTCCTTCTGCTCGCTGTCCTCCATTCCCAGAGGAGACCAGCCAAGGCCAGACGAGGTGGAGGTGGACAACACAGGGCTGGACACTGCCTCCTCAAAGTCTGTGTACATGTCGTCTTCGCCAAAGTAGTTTTCCTTTGGGAACAGAGAAAAGGCATTACTGGGAAAGTTTTGGACTTTATAATGCAATTGTTTTGGCTGTGCTAATGCATATCGCATATATTTTGGTAGTAACGTGAGTCTTGTGTTATCTTATTTTGGAAGTTCAACCTCAGCTCCCTTAATAAATCTATAATTAACTCTCTAGCCAAATTACACACATTTTGGAAACCCTATCAAAACCAATGAAGGCCTATTATTACCACAGCTATTCCACCAGTTTTAGCCATGTTCTAACTATGACAAGTCAAAACATTTCTTCTTTTCTTGGTTCTTGGTGCTTGATTATAAAGCACTGCAACTTAAAACTGGCATTTAAAGGGTCAAAGGCAGAAAATTTAAAAATAAGATTGGCAGCTGGGACAAAAACTGATATTGCTTATAAGATTATCTGAGTAAAAATGGATAAAAAAGACATTTATATTTAATTTTATAGCAGTGTTTTGTCAAGGACATTTTTATCCCCTGAGGAAACTGAAGCAGGACATTGCTGAACAGGTGTTGTTAATAAATTATTAACTATTAATTACTCATTGCACAAATGTTTTAATTGCTATCCAAAATCTCCATCAAGCATCAAAACTTTTACACTGAACTACTGCACACTGAAAAAACAAGTAGGAGTACAAACAGTGACGATGACCAAAGGTGTTTTTAAAAAGAAGAATTTTTGTTATCAGATTGACTGGAAGATTTTCAGACCTTGATGGAGATCAGCGCTCGGAGCAAAGGCCCGTAGAGGATGATCTGTGAATCTGGGGACATCTCCATCTCAACATGAAGTCTGTCGGGAGGGAGCTCCGAGGGGTCTGTGGGCACCCGGCTGTGAGCAGCTGAAGTAGATGTGGAGGTGTAGCGTGGCGGAGCGTTGTGGTGAACTGAGCTGTGCTCTGGGGGACGCAGAGCTGACAGCATGGACTCCTCCATCTCCGACACTTCAGAGACAAATCACAAGCAAGGTAGAAAACTTAACTCAAAACAGCTGGGAATTGATTTAAATAGTTCCATTTCTTTTCACACATTTTGTCATTTTGTTTCATGGCTGGCTTTAGAAGAACAACAAAGGAGTGATAGTAAAGCAGCAAGCTTACGCGACTGTTTGAGTTGCTCATCAGCCTTCTGGGGATAAATGGGGTGCCAGGTGTAGTCAATGATGAGCAAAAAGTTGGGTACACTCCAGCAATCCACCCAGCCAGCTCTGATGTAAAGATGATAAACAGAAAAACACACAGTCATAATTCTGTGTTTGTCATCATTTTAAGTGGATTTTCCACTACATCATTCGCTTTATGACCCATTCAATTCAAGGACGTACAGTAGAGGCAAGAGACAGCAAATGTGTTGCGGCTGATTTCTCTGCAGCACAGAGTGCACCGGTCCAGACAGAATTCGATCGTTACCTCCCGGGGGGTAAGTTGCTCTCTAGCAGTGCTACATCAGTAAAGTCTGGATCTGGGCTATACATTATAAATGATCTAAATGTTGACCTCTCATGTACAGACTGCACGACGCATGTGCTAACCGAGTAGCAAAGTTCAAAGAACCCCTTTGAACTTTTTCTGACCTTTAGGGTGGTGCTCATATGGTTGAAACAGATCATGTTCTGCAGCAATCTCCAAAGGGTTGCAAAATAGAAAAGTTCTATACATAACGGGTCTAAATTACAGATGCGCCAATTAAGCAGCAAGAGACTGGCTAATTTTCAGCTTGATCACCCATGAACGGCAGGATGTCTTTGTAGAAGTTGCAGAGGAGAAAGTATTGCCACAAGCATAAGCCCTGCATGTTGATGTTTTTTTTTATGTTATTTACTGAAACCTGTGAGGCTAAATGAACCATACAATGCATACATGCTTCAAACTGTGATAGGCAAACCAAATGGTTCAGATTTTATAGAAAGAACCATTCCATCCACACTGTATGCTGTCATGAGTTCTTACAAAGAAGAAAGATAACTGCAATCAGTCCTTCAAAAGTTTAAATGGAAAAAGTTGTTATGACGTCACTCCAGGAAAAGGCAGAGTTTATACTTCTTATCTTCATCTCGAATAAGAGACACCAAAATGAGCCCTATAACACAGGCGATTGCATCTCACTTAAAACCAAGCAAGGCAGCGACTGCTGAACCAAGCAAAGCATAAAAAGTGAAGGTTAGTGGTACATTTACTTTAAATTACCACCTACTACCTTGGCAACATTTCCTTTCTACCTAATGTGAGTCAGTGTTACGATGATGAGTCACCCTGCTCTTTGCTAACACACTCGCCTTTATGCCCACAACTAGAGAGACATAATTCCCCGGTTTAACTCACTCTGCGTGGGTGATGTTCCTCCATCGGGACTTGGCGGGTTTGGGAGGGGGAGCACCTTGGTTCTCCCCCGGCATGAACATGTCAGGGGGCAGCTTGACGTTCTGGTAGTCTTTGGCCAGCGTGAGGAGGGGGTAACGGCTCGGATGGCACTCGGGCAGGGAGAGCCGCATGTCTGTATCCTCTGCCTGAGGAGGATGAGGCAATACTATATAATAACTCACATAATATATCTAATTCTAAAAAAATACTGAATAAAGCCAAGATGACAATTCATCATGTTTGACATGTGCAGTCAAACATGTGTAGGATCATTTTCCAGACAGAAAAAAATAATTCCAGCTACAGCAAACAAATGAAATGGATTCCAGGACAAATCATATTTCAAGCATGACTCACCTTCAAGCTGAAGCGGGTATGGCAGGTGGTGGGAACGAACTCGTTGAAAGGCAGAGTGAAGTCTATATTGAGCGTCTCGCCGCATGCTGCCAGGTACACTATACGAGATCAATAATGCAATTGATTAGTCTGCCCTGCTGTGGGATTAGGTGGGGGATAGACTGTGTATAAAACATATCATGACGTGATAAGAGTTAAAGTATCCTGTCATGGACATCAGCTTCCAGAGTTAAAGAGGCATTAACTTATCGATCGCTTTCATGGCTGGATTATCTATCAGTGCAAATGCTAAACACATGTGTAGCACTCTGTACAGTCTTACATGGCAAAGCATCCACACTGCTGTATCACCCATTGAGATGATTGTTAAGCATTTTAAATGTTTATATGTTTGCATTGAAATTCAGTTTGCTTTGCTGTGAACATAAAACTAAATCAATTTTTTTGAAAATAATTCAGTCTGACTCTATAGCTCTTTGCATCTCGAAAAGCCTCTTCCTCACCATTCTCCTGCTGCTTGGTGGAACAGTCAATCCAGTTGTGCTGGTTTGCCGCCCAGATCATCTCGAACTGGTGGAAAAGGACCTTGAACTTCCAGGAATAGGGAACAAAGGAGTAGATGTCAGGGGCGCTATCGCTCGCCCAGTCCTGAATCAAATCTAAAAAGGAAAAAGGAGCAGTCATTAAGAAAAAAAGTTGTTATTTCTGCTGTTATTTCTATGTTTTAAATGCTAAATGCTAATACAAGAGTCATTTCTTTATTGTGTTTGCTGGATTACTCACCAGTGAAGAAGTTTTTCTGGGCGTAGATGAAGTGGTATGTGGCCTTATACACCTCAATCTCACACTGCCATGACTGAGGCATGTTCCACACTCGAGGGTAGCTGGCTATGACGTGAAACTGAGAGAAATGAAGAGAAAGGAAACAATTTCTTCCTATATGAATATATGCACATTTCACATTGATGATACAAAGATTTTTTCAAATGTCCAAAAAGTGAAAAGCTTCTTGAAGAACTGGCTGCTTCTTACAGCCAGCATCTCAGCCTCCAGAAGCGTCCTGTACTGCATGCTGCTGGTGGTGTCCACGTGGAGCAGCTGGCCTTTGATGGTCGGAGAGTAGCCTGGGGGCAGGAGAGAGAGAAGAGAAGCAGGGCCATCAATTCTCAAACTCCAAGGCCAGGACAAAGTTCTTGCAGATAATGTCATTTACCATCCAAACTTGAAAAGGCACTCATGTTAACTACATTTCTGGAGACAGAGGAAAGCATTGATTGATGACTGGCACAATATTATATGCTCAGTGTGATAAATTATTACACATTTTCTCATAACTATCAATGTCAATGTTCCCCGGGGTCACTTGTTTTATTCTGGATATGGCTTTAAATCTAATTTCTGATAGTTTTACTTGATCTTTTCGCTGTATTACCATTCAATGGCGGAAAACTTCAAAACTGACTTTAAGCTCACTGAACTCCAAATGCATGTGGAGAAGGTTTTATGTGAACAAAGTCAATAGCTTGTCATGTAAAAGTGTTAACAACTTTTACTGACATTTAAGTGTGCTACAGCAAATACTAGCAAGACATTTCCACTGGTCTACAATTCACACTGCCAATGATGATAAGGTCTTTCCTCATTCACAGTATAAGCAAATTTAGCCCTCTATGAAACCTGATTACAGAGGGCTTAGTATTAGGGGAAACATTGATTTTTAACAGTTAAACTTTCGTTGTGTACAAGTAGAGGGACATTTTTAATTTGGGGTTATTGGTAACACACTCCAGTGTTCTACCAATCCCTTGAGGAAAATAGCTGCTCATTAGCAATGATTAAACAAACCTTGGTAACAGAGGTCTGGGTTTTGTTTTGGTAACATCATTTCACTTGTTAGCAAACAGTTGCTTGTTTACACATCCAGTAGTTACAGAGCAACATTATTATTCATCTGGAGCCATGTTTGTGGCCATCTGATGAATTATTTACAATGTTTTAGCTCTGATTTTGGTCTCTACCGACTCCTGAGGGACATATTTGTGTCTTCCACTGCTAAACATTCCCTTATGTTCAATCTCTAACTGTGTCTCTGCCATTTGGTGCTGAGAAGGTAGTGTACTGGGGACTTTTAGACGTTTTAAACGAACAGAGAAAGATGATGGAGCGATGGGAGTGGTGGGTGTGAACCAAGTCAGTATAATTTTAAGCCACTAAATAATGAATACTGTTTAACCTCTTAAAGCTATGTAAAACTGATACGTTCCTTTCACATGGTAGCCTTTTTTCTCATTGCCATTTGATACATCAGACTTGCATGTTATACAGCCAGGTATTTCAAGCTGAGACTGGTGCTGGCTTTGATTTATAGTGATAGTTTAAAAAAAGTTACGCCACTGTCCGGTGGACCATCAGTACAAGCAGAAAATCTCAAATCATTTTCCACAACCTTTCCTGGACAATTTCCAAGATTTTTTCAATCGCCCACAAACGTTCATATAATATACAACAGACAGACCAAGTATTGACATTTTACTCTACTTTTCCCCCTCTTTTATTAATGTTGCAGGGTTCATGATGACGTGTTTCAGGTTCAAAGCAGGTAATGGCAACACCAATGTAATTATACATTAAGGGAATCCGGCCTCTACATCTTATGAAAGTGTGATTCTTTTCTCTCTTTCAGTTTGCTGGGAAGTGTCTTCAGCAAGAAAAAATATATTGTTTGTTTTTAGCTCTGGGAGCTGACTGGAGTTGAGAGGGTTGAAGTTAAACATGTGGTATCAGTTATGCACTTTATGTTGATGATGCTGGCCGGCACTTTTTTTTCTCTCCCTCTGTTGCCTTACTGTCAGACAGTCACATAGATGGTCCAATGAACCAATTTCAGTAAGCTATTTTGCCCCAACAAAACCATATGAAAACCTGTCAGTATAACATAAGACAGCCAGCTAGTGGATGGATTTGGACTGTCTTAATGGTCATTTCACAATTTTCGAAGACAACATAGACTATTTCCAGGATATCTTGCCATTTTAATCCATTGTTTAATCCAGCGTGTCAAAGACCTGTGAGAACCCTGGCTGACAAGCTTGTCTTATTTGTGGTCTGACAAACAGAGAGAGAGCAGAGCACAGAGTGGCTAAGCTGATCAATGTGCTCTGTGCAGTTCCACAATGAAATAAGATTTTACCCATTATAAATACTACAGAAAATAGAAAGTCAATATGACCAGCTTGTAAAATTTTCAGTTCTCTTTGTTCAACATGTCTTCACATTCAAAAGTCTGTCTCCATCTTGACTTTTGATAAAGCTTCTTCAGCTATTCGTCACTGCAGCAGATTATTACCAAATAATGGCAAAAACAGATGATGTGTGGTTCTATATGAACAGATTTGTCCTTTAGCCAGTGGGACATCTGCTCTGGGAACCAATCCAAATGCTCATATTTTGGTCTACTCGTCTTCTCTTATTTCATTTTTCAAACACACACTTACCATTCTCTCCTACAGTCATGGGGATGTTGACTTCTAGGTAAGAGCCGGCACCTACATTCACATGGATGGCATTGGTTTCCTAGTAACAGGGATGAAGGCAGAGCATAGGGGAGGAAAGAGAGACAGAGCGAGAGAGATAGTGAGAAAGAGCAAACAGAACATGCTGTCAAATTATTAGTTAAGGTGCCTTACTGCCTTAAAAATAAAAGAAAGTCACCTAATCTGAACTAAAATATGTTCAAAAGAGGTAATAACATGACAATCTTCCCAGACTCAAGCTGATTTATGTTTTTATTCAACGGGCATTAATGTTGATGTTTAGTATGCACTTCACATACTTAGCTTTGTGAAATTCCCTGCACTGCTCCAGGAGGAAAATTTGAAAAAGCATAAAACATGAAGCAATATCGACAGCTAAAACATGACGAGGCATGAAGACAAAGAGAGGCAGAGCAGCGGGAAGAGGAAGACAGATCAAAGACTTTGGCAAAAAAGAAAGAAAGAGAAAAAGGTGAAAAAAAAGAAAGCAAAGAAAAGGAAGAGTCACCCTGTTTTTGGTAAAGAGCAGATCGATGGTGGCGTCAGCGATGATGTTCATGCGAAGCTCGAAGGCCTGGATCTGCCTGGGTTTTCCTGGCTGAGCGACCTCGGTCACTTTCATGGCCTGGTAGTCAGCCGGCAGGAAGAACTTCCACAGACAGTCCCTGTGGATATCCAGAGGTTGTGTAAATCCAAGATCATATCTGTAAAGCCAATCTAAAGCCCTAAAAGTTTCAGAGTCACTTGACCAGAACAGAACTCAACTTATATCTATGGTGGTATGTTGTTCAAGTACTTTGAAATTATATAAGAACTCTGCTGTGTTTTCTGACTTCATTTCATTTAACACTGCAAGAAAAACTGAGTTTAACTACAATGATCAGTCCTTCAAAATCTCAAACAAGAGGTTCTGTAACTGTGTAGTTTTATGCTGATTTCTGTTTCAATACTTGATGTTAAAAAAAGCTGCTGTGATGACAAAAGCGTCAATCTCGTAAATGAATAAAACTTTATCCTAAATAACATAAATATATAAAATATAAGTAGTTTCACATATTTTACATAAAGCCTGTGTTTATTTCTAAAAACAGAGTTTGTGTCCTAGATCACGATCACTGCTCACCTCTGACGATCTGCCCAGGGGCCGTAGTTGAAGTCGGTTCCTTTCCCGCAGACAATGTCCAGACCCCAACACGGAGGCAGGTCCTGAAGCTTATCGCCCTCACTGCACGTCTCTGCCTCCTCCCCAGCTTCCTGCTCCACAGGCACCAGACCTGCACAAACACATGAAAACACATAAATAACTGATTTCAGGATACACTAATCCTTAAAGCAAAACCACAACTGTAGAAAAGCCCTCTAGCCACTGTTCATGCTCATATTCTGTTAGCACAAAAGTGTACAAGCTGTTTAACAGGAAAAAAAACAGTATGAGTATAAACAATTATGAAAGTTCTTCAAAAGAAAAATAAAACAATACCCCAGCAGTATTCTTTGTTTTGCTGCAGCGAGTCGGGTTTCTTTAGTTATTTTTTAACATTCTGTGTGCGTGCATACATACCTGGTTCATCCTGGTAATAATAGATGTCAACATCATTGGATTGCATGACCACAAAGCCTTCACCCATCAGTCTTGGGGGTCTAGATGAAAATAATCCACAGGGTCACAGTTTAAAAAGGACATATTATGCTCATTTTCATCTTCATACTTACAAGTCTGCTCTGGTGTATATTTTAAGGTCTTGCTCATTTGTATATCTGCACCATCACTGCAACTGGGGAATGACTTCAACCACGCTGGAGTCTCACTTTCGACTAATTAAAATCATGGTTTTGTTCATTTCAAAGTAGACTGAGTGGTTTGACATTTATTTATGTATATATATACAAATTAAACGGGTAAATCTCATGTTTTACAATATACGACCTTAAAAATGTAGGGTACAGATTTTATGCAAAGGTTATGAACTCCATTCTAAATAATTACAAGTGGGGCCACAGCAGTTTGAGGGCTTCTAACAGCACCAAAGCCTGAATTAATTATTCAGTCCTCATTGACGCTTGATTCTGGCACAAAGAGCCCTTTTCAATCCTATAAATGCAGTGGCCTTCCTTTTACATATTTTTGCTTCATCTCGCTGGACATTCCAATAAAGCTTTAAGACACGTCAAGGACTGTTGGAGGTTGAAATCACTGATGGCTCTGACCAGAGGCTACAGCTGCCAAGTCTATATTGAGAGTGACTCCTTAATCACAGAGGGTAAACGAAATTTTACTCTCCAGGTCATTTCATTCAGCTGGAGTGCAGATAATGGTTTATGATATCCCTGCTTTTAATGCAATCGTCCTAAAGCTGCCAGATAAGCAATTACAGAGGAGGAAAGTGGTTTGTTATTCAAACATTCTGCCAACATTTGGACGTTAAATCATTCATTTCCTAATTGAGATATAAACATCCTTATCTTTGTTTTATATCATACGGCTCATACTTTAAAGATGCTACAACTCCTCATCTTTGCAAATGGACACAAACGCTTACTTTCATCTAAATTTTTACAATCAAGCACAGAAAGAGTAAGCAAGCCCTCAGCCTGTGTTTACGATTCCCACCATATCACACATTGCATGATAAATAGGATAAAAACATAGAGAGAAGTGCACCAAATTATCCGCTTCAAACTGTATAATGATCTAATTTTCTGCAGCCATTATGGTATGCTTCAAAAATGAGTGGCGACAGATATTTTGAAGTTATTATTCTTCAGGCAAGAGCATTATCTCCAAACAGTTTTAGTACTGACAGTTTCAGAAATCATTTTGAATAAATAAATACCAAATTTACAGTCTACTGCATTATTCAACCTCTTTGTTATTACATCCATATGAATTTCAGCCTTTAATTTAAACAGCAACGCCTCTTGAACTACAGCTCCGACTCCCCAAAAAAGTTGGGAAGGTCTGAAAACTGCAATAAACACAGAGTGCAATGTTTGTCAAATCTTTTTCAAACTGTGATGAATATAATGCAGCACAAAAACAATATATTGAATGTTCTTTAATGCTCTTATAAACTTTATTTTTTTGTTATTATGTATACGGTCCTTCTGAATTTAATGCATTAAATTTTGTACAGTGACAGTGAAAAATAATTCAAATGTTGCCCCAGCATGTTTCTAAATCAGGAAGTAAATCGGACTTACTCATCGTTCTGCATGCCAAGGTAGCGTGGACTGGGAACCAGCATGACGCGCACATTCTCCAGCGTGCCTTTGACAATGTGCATGTACTGGTCCAGGTGGCTGGATGGAGGCTTGGTGGCATAAGTAAGGAAAGCATCCTCAAAGTTCACACACAGGGTTTGTGGGAGGTAGTGGTTCCCAAATGCCAAACGACCCTACATAAGAGAAATCACATACAATAAGACAGTGGTTCTGGCTGTTTTTTCAAACATTTTTCATTTTTTTTTAAAATTGGATATTGTCCTGTTTTGGTGCAATTCTGCAATCTGTCAGAATTTAGATTGGTTTGGTAAACAATAGCATTACTTACGCAAATCAAATGAATCAGGTCAACTGAGCTGATTCATTTGATTTGAGTATACCTTGCCCTGGACGAATGAGAATATGCACGGAAATAGCATTAATTAGTTGAGTAGTGAGGTTGAATGAATCAACTGTTAATCAATTACTAACCTATTTTAACCCTTTATCCACTAATTTAGCTTACTATGTAAACTGTGTATTCATTACTTTAAGCTAACTATGTCAACTATTTATCCGTAACTTTGAGCTAATTATGTTAATTGTTTAAACATTACATTCATTACTGTTAGCTAAATGTTTGAACTTCTGTGCTCGCATGGTTGCTTGTGGCTTGCTGACTTAAAAAATGTTGATTGACTTTTTTAATAAAATCTTTTTTTCAATTTTTCAAATTACTTGACTTTCTCCATAATCTTTTCACACAGCTGCACAGGTACCCCCTGTGGTTCAATTACCCCTGGTTGGAAATAAGTGCAATAAAGGAATGAGGCCTAACTGCTTTAAAGATGTCCATATCCATTAATAATCACTTGTATTTCTCAATGATGTTCCAAAGACATGTATTAAAGCAGAATCAGACTTACTTTTTTAGATCACCCACCAATCCCATAGACTTTTTGTTGAATTTATGAAGTTACTTACAGTGCTGATGTTAACTTTGATAACAGGAATGAGGGAGCGCCAAGATGAGGTGTGGTCTGGACTCTCAGCTTTGATGTTTACGCTAACAGGAAACAGAAGACATTTTGTGTTAAAGCCATGTAATAATGCTATAATTCACATCAGCACAATTCATGTGGCTCTCCTCTGTGCAGAGGCTTCCACAGCAATAAGTGATAAGATACAAAAAAAGACTGCATTTGAGCAGCATTTTAGACTGCTTGTCATCAAATCTCCATTCATCAGTCTTCTTTGATGGGAATTTGCTGATTTGTGTTTTTTGCAGTTCTGCTTGCTATTCAAATTTGTGGATTATTTAGCGAACAATAGGCAATTTACCCAGTGACATTGTCATACCAAGTTAAGACAACTTCATAACCAAGATAATGTAAACTCAGCAATAAGGAACTTTATTAAAATGTAATTTTAAGTTTTTAGCAAACAACATGAGTAGGCACTATGAGCCGGATTTTCCAAAAAGAACAATGTATAGAAAGACACCAAAAATAATCCCTCTCAATAATTACTGTTGACCCACTCGAGCTGCATGTACTTTCTTTTTTCTTTTCACTCCGCTGTTTCTGGATGTTTGCGGGCTTTCTCTTCCCCTCGCACTGCCTCTGCCTCCAGCTGTCACTCCTCAGCATCCTCTCTCCCGAGGCTCTGTTCTGCCCTGGCTGACACTGTAATCGGTGTCAACTGAGTTTGAAGCTCAGGAAGCTTCACTAAATTCTCCCGTCTCGACACAGATACCGTGCCCATTAGCTAACTAGACCAAAGATCATTAAACTCCCTTGCTAATTAGATATATTGAGCCAGGAAGAGGGACCAACTGTGAAACCAAACCCAAACAATAAATCTTGATCATTGGTGTTTGACAAGGCTTTGTACCTTTCTAGTGTCTTGTTTCTATCCTCTCGTCCCCTCTCATCATCTTTTTTGGGCGTTAAGAGTGTAGGGTCGAGGCCAAAGGTCTCCTGCAGTCGGGCGTAGAGGTCGGTGCGGTTGTAGACGTGAAACTCGAAGCCGTTAACTGTCACGTAAAGCCTGGTCTCTGCCTTGGGATCTGGTGACAAAACACAAGGAATCAAACTTATGTGGATGTGTCCGGCAATAAATTGTTCATTAAAGGTGCAAGGCAAAATATTTTAGTTTGTCTATCTACTAAATAAGTAAACTAAAAACACACTTGTGGGTAAAACCTAAGACAAAAAAACTGAAAAGCAAGTTTTCAGCTATTTTATTTTAATGAACACAGTGCCATGGATATAAACTGCAATGCCTCTAGCTTGATTGGCAGGTCAATCAGAGACTTCTCAATCTCTGCTTCATCATTGATTTTTCCATAAATGTAACCAAAATGAGCATCAAGCAGTATCAAAAAAGACTTGAAATGAACAACACAGACCATAAACCCATAAGAAAAAATGTTGACTGGTATAATAAATCAAGTGAGAAGTCTCATTAACCTCTTGAATCAGACTTTATTTTGCAATCAGAGAAGTCACCCCCTGCTGGTCGGTAGAAAGAATGCAAAGTGGAAGCTCTTCCACATTAGCTCTACTTTCAGACTCCTTAACAATATTCTACAATGTTAAATTATATTGTATTTGTTGTAGATATGGGCTGATAATTGTTTTAATCATCAAGTCTAAATGGAAGGATAGCTCATTAAGGCTTCAATAATTCATAAAGGTATCAAGCTAGCTTACTCTTACACTGAACAAGTATCACTCTACTCACCATGCTGTTTCTGTTTTGGGTTATACATTTTCCACCAACGAAATATGAGGAAGCCATCCTGTATCCTGTAACAAAAAAAAAAAAAAAAATCAATCAGTGAGCAAGCTGTAGGGTTATTAAGGGATGGATAAGAAGCAAACAATGCAGCACAGGTCAGGTTACCTGATAGACATGTCTTGATTGATGTAGTAGACATCTCTGAACATGACTTTGCCTGACAGCACAGAGAAGGAGAAGGAGCCTGCGGAGGGTTCAAACAAGAAGAGGATGATATATCCAGAAACAATAACAGTTCAGTATTATATAAAGTTATAGGATTACACTTTCCAAAAGCAAGCATGAAACTGTTTGGATATGATCACTGCGGTGTGAATTCAAACCAACAAACGAGCTAATTAAAATGTTAAACAAAAGATGTAATTAGATGGTTGTGTTAAAAATAAAAACAGTCGGGTGTTGCTGGCATATTTAATTACCATGTCTCCTTTCTCTGTGAGAAAAAAATATCTTAATTAGGATCTAATTGTACAACAAGTAGGTCACAGTCTGTCATTGAGCATGAAAAATGAACAAGAAAACTGAGCACGATTTTCCATCATTAATCCTTTTTGGCTCATAACACGTCTTTCTCTGTTTCAATTACTGCATGCCAAGAGAGACAACAACGGAGTGGTTTAACTGTAATCATCCGAGCTGACACTTCTGTCATGTTTCTGGTATTTCTCACTTTTCCTCTTCTTGTCTGAACACAGGATGCGCAACTCATTTCCTCTTACTAGAGAGTGAGATTTTTGGTCAGTGCCTTCTTGTCAATCTATGCAGGAACTTTTACTCAACCCTGGTGATGACACCATCAGGCACGTTCAAACCTGCTCAGCACATTTCAAGCTGTGTCTGTAAAGCAAATTTTAAATTAGTATTTCTTTGCAGATATTGATGTTCCTATGTTTTATTCCAATCATTTGAACCCTAACATATTTTTTATCCACACCTAGAAAAAGAAACAAAACAATCTCCTTAAAGCTGAGAGGGACATTTGTTTGAAATGGAGGTTGTTTGAGGTGCATATACACAGTCAGTCATGCAGTTTGAAGCTAAGCAGCAGAAGCTAGCCAATGTTCAGTTGTGGACAGGGGTATACATTCTTTAGCTACCTAATCAAGGCCCACCTTGAAAACATCAATATCTGTTTAAGTGTATGCTATATTTGGGTACTTTCCCTGGTTTACCTGCCGGACAGCCCATTCTAAGAAGAAAAGGAAGTTATTATATATATCTATGCTCCCTTTCAAAGCCATTATGCTCCTCAGAAAAAAAGTGATTTTACCCTGCAGAACACTGGGTGAAATTGATACTTTGGGTTTGGTTTTTATTTCGCCTGGTTTGCTTTCACAGTTCATAAATGTAAGCAAACCATACTTAAAAAAAGCTTGGCAGAGGGGTAAATATGAAGGTGGAGAGCTGGAAGTATACTAGCTGTATTATTTCTTATTGTGTAGAAAGTTGGTGGTGAAAAATGAAAACAGAAGAACAAAGCGATGAACCACTAGAACCTTTTAGTACTGGCTGTAACCCTTCTTTAGCGCTCCTAACAAATGACCGCCCAGATGTCAAGCAAACAACAGGTCAGGTCAGGTACAGGTACAGGTCTCAAACTGGTTGTGTCCTGCGTACCAGAGTACAATTGGGACATTTACAAGCAACTACATGAACATTAACAAGCATTTATCTTCACCAGGCTTTGATTGAAACTGACTAAACTAAACTGACTATGGGTTGTGAAAGCGCCCTCTAAAAAACAAAGTCTGAAAGGTAAAATGAGTGTTTCTCTTAAGGGAGGCTGGTGTCTTCAAAGGGCTCACAGGTAGATATAAAAGCTTCAGTTCCTAGTCATAAATGGTGAAAATATTCTAAATACAGCATACATTTAAAAGGATATTGATTCTTTTAGGTGGCTTAAATACATACAACAACCCATTGCTGGTTCCAGCCACTTTAGTAAATATACTGACTGTGGATAAGTAGCTCATACAATTCACTTTAAAAAAAAAAATCAAACTATTCATTCAAGTTTGAATTAATCAGCATATTTTTAAAAATTGATTAGCGGGCACACGGGTGACTGCTCACTTTGTAGTGACATGTTGGCAGAGAGACGTTAACTAAACCATGCCTTCCTCATTAAACTTTAATGCTGCTTTGGTAATCATGCACTTCCTATTTACTCTGAGCCACTAAGCTGCAGGTTTCTGTCAACACAATTTGTTGACTTACTGAAAAAAATGTTTATTCTAAACATGTCTCATTGCGAGTACTTCATGATAACATGCTCTATTTTTCATTAAAAAAAAATTTTAAGTTCATTTTTGGAGTTTAGAGTTCTTGGGTTGTCTTAGAGTGGGTGATCTGGCGAGGTCTACCTTTTTGTAAAAGAAATTAATGTTTTGGAGGAAACTAATCACTTGCTATAAAATAATGGTTACACTTGGGTTTATGGCCTCAAGACACTTTATAAATTAGGTTCTGTGTCATTTATGTAGAGAAATTCAATCTGGTGTTGGTTGCCGTTCAGACTCAACGGACATAATCACTGAGGGAAGCCAGCTCGTCATGAAATATTCAGCAGACAGAGTTAACGCCTTGAACTGAAAGCTTTGGCAGTGTTCCTCTCCCTATTCATCACTGTGTGACAGAGCTCCCGATGAACACACCAATATGAATGTAGCCATCCTTGTAGAGTCTGTTGATGATGAGGGTGAGGATGAGGCCAATGTTGCGGGAGTTGTAATAAGTTAAATAGATGATCCATCCACAGGACAGAATGGTGGCTGAAAGACAAAAACACAACTTGGTCAGGTTTCTTAATACAAGACAATAACAAAAACGTTCTGATACTTTTGAACTACAATGAAGTTTGTGAACTAGACAGCAAAGTAGGCTCAAACTTGCATTTTTGATCACTAATGCTGATTAATGTTAAATATAACATCTCTGCATTAATATTTAAAAAAATATATTCTATGCTATAAATTTTGTTGTGATTGTGTTGCATCTAATTCAAACCCAGAGAAATCTGTAATGTTATTCAAGGTACCGTAAATTTACATTTTATCTCATCACCTATCAGTGGCGTCAAACGTTTGAGTTCCTCTAACTTCACAGTAATAAGAGTCGTTCCTTTCAATTGCACATACCACATAACGTTAACTGACTTACGTAACGTTAATTAGCTGTTGTCCACTTATCTAATGATAAAAGTAACAAGTTGAAATGACAATAGGCAGAGTTACTTGTGGCTATTTTGTTGGAATTAAATTATATTATGTTAAGTTAAACAAACTGTGACTGGGTCTTTAAAAACAATGTCCCTGATGCCACTTTACCTGACATGGCAATAACCTATTCTTACAGAGAAAAGACTGCAGCATTACTATAGCCTGTACCCAAAATGGGTTCATTATTCTTCAAAGGAATTTCGCAATGCAGATGGAATTAATCCAGGAAACTACTTATTCTTTCAAAGCTGTGCTGACAGCTGGATTTTAGTGGTACACTTTATGTATTATTTGTTTTTATTTCTCTCTTTCCCCAAAGAGGTTTTTTTCAGCTTGAAGATGTTGCAGCTGTATAAAAGAAAACAGCAGCTTCATTCTGTATGCCATTCGATATCTTTGGTCTACCGGGAGCTGCACCTGGACTGAGAAATAATTGGAAACTATCACTTGTCATACTTTAACTGAATTACATCAGTTGGTTTAACGTATTAAAATGCTAATACCAATTAAAATATTTCATGAGATTAGATTTTAAACACATTAGAGAATATATCAAAAAGCTCAAAGCAACAAACTGCGGTTTATTTAACACAATGGCAAATGTCAAAAGAACTTATTATAAACTAATACTGAAATTATTTCTCATATCATTAAATGTGTCATCATCATTCACTAAATGAGACAATATTATGGCCTCCATATTGAATTATACCTTACATAATGAGTATAAAGGCCACAGAAAGTAATTTAGGTCTCTGTAGAAAACTTTATCACCGAAGGACTGAAATAATATCATCATCCCTAGATAAGATAACATGTTACCTCTGTTTAATAAATGACGTATGAGTGAAGTCGTTTTTGAAAAGCAATTCCACAATATTCTAGAACAAAGGAAGTGATAACACATCTTCTATGAAGTTGTTAAGCCACTAAAATCAAACTTGATCCAGTGCTGACAGGTCTGCACTTTACATATGACAGGTTACTTTAAGTCTCAAGAAAAACATCCATTGATGTGTATCTTTTTCCCACAGTGCAGACACAGAGCACTTACCAACGAGGAGCCAGATGAAATTCGAATTGTGCTTGTTAAGAAAGTCATCCAGGTCCACGAAGCTGGGGAAAGTGCTTTCATTGTTTTTGGCAGCATGCCCATCCATGGCTACAGGCTTTCAGTCTGACACCTAAAACTACAAACACAAAACATGTCACATTAATTCAATGGCAGCATGTTCAGATAAGTAAGTCACATTATTATGATTTTCACACGATTTTGAGATAAAAAGTCATTATGATGACAAAAGTTTCTCATAAGGTGTGCTATTAAGTCATTACTATAAGATAACGTTTCATTATTTTAGCCAGGTTTTTTTGAGTCTCTATGAATCTCAATGTCTCACATGATCAGTGGATTCACACTGCATTGGTGGAAAAGGATATCCACATATTAGAACCATAGGAAAGACAAACAAAGAGACAAAGTTTAATTTTACAAAAAAATGTAATGATTTAATCACTGTTACATCAATTGGTAATGTAATAAAGATGCTGTTCTTCTGGTAGTAGATGGATAGCATGTATATAAATTGACATAAGGAGGGACATACAAGTTCTGCAAATATCTCTGACACGTATTTACTACAAAATTTTATAACTAACATTTAATAATTTTTTGAAAAAAATGTATGTAACAGTTTTAAATTGCTATTCAAGTATTCAAAGCATGTGTATAATATCCATAAGACCTGAGAACAGGGAACCAAAGAAAAGGCTTGCTGTGCACAACTCCACACGTGATCAAAATAAGCTATATGTGCAACTTCTCTGCATGTCATGAGGATCCAGGCTGTTAAGTGACGTGGACTTTGCTTCTAAAGGGAGGATTATTTTATTTTGTTTGTGTGTGGCAGGGGGCTGGTGGAACGGTGTTGCATATTAGTGTTGTGTGTTTGGATGTGTGTGTGTGTGTGTGCGTGGCTTCTACATGTGTATGCTGTGATCCCATTCAGCCCATGCTCCAAAGTCAAAAGCTCGAATACTGTTACGCACACTGCCAGACTCAAAAACATAAATCCTCATCTAATCCACTTTAAATGACGTTGGCTGTAAAACCACTGAGATGTAACAAACCCACCACTTTCTCTGTCAGAAACCCATTACTAAATTTGCCTTTTTCTTTACAAATATTTTAAGACAAATACAATTACCTGTTAAAGCAGAAAATCTCAGAGGGTAGTTTTCAAAATTAACATTAACCAGATGCTAATCGAGCAGTTGTTTGGTTCATTTACTTGAATACTTATCTCTATCTTGAATACTCAGCCACAATTGCTTCATTTTATATAGTCTACATAAATGTGTTTCAGTCAATCTGAATAGAACACAGCAGATCACAGATATTCCAGTAGGGCAAGTGTATGTTTTGAATGATGTTATGAGATATGAGCAGAGTATGCTGCCATCCCAGAAAGTTCAGTGTTTTCAGTGACTCATCACATGTACCTGTGATTTTGTGTTTTCAGTTTTGGTTTACAGCTTAAGAACAGCACAGGTGAAGTGAATGTCAGCTAAATCCACCACCTGTAAAATCTAACAACCCAGTTTTGGGAAGAACATCTTTAAATTATCATCCAAGTACATACACCGCTGGATTACTTATGCTTCCCAAATAAATTAAAAAGAGAATCCTGCCAAGGAGTTTGGCCACCACTTCACAAGCTAACTGTATCACAAAACATTTTGTAGGAACACAAGCTAACTATCAACACCTGTAGTGCTCATTCTTTTCTTAAAGCCATGCTGAAAAAAAAAAGAAAACTAAATCAACCTGCAATGTGATTATCTATCTCTGTCTGGGGGGTATTTACACGCAAATACTGTCATATATATATATATATATATATATATATATATATATCCCAGCAAAATATTGGAATGGCAATGACAGTATGAAAACCACCAAGGCTTTAATGTATCGTCTTTCCACTGAATTATATTTTAGAACTTTAAATATTATGTGTTATATGTTTATCAACCACCAGACACACAGTCGGCCTACTTCATCTGTTGTGAATGAGAGTGATTTACCAAGTTTTTACCAAATCTGCAAGCCCTAACAATAAGTAACGACTGGTCTGCGATGTCTGGCAGATTTGACCCGACTCACTCACACACCACACTCAAAATCTGGCCATTCAATCAGATCTGACTTCAGTGAAATATACGCCCTAATGAGTATGACCCAAGACATTGTGGGCATTCTGAAGACACTTATTCGACACATTGGTGATCTGCGGAGCAGCACTTCAGAGTAGCACTTCACGCCAAATTAAACACTTTAACAAAATAACTTTCAGTGGTGTTACCTGTTGGTATTTGCTAAACGTTTAACACGACAATGAGGACGGCAAGAGAAAAGCGAACAGATACGTTGGTTGACTTATTGAGCGTACTTGACAGTCTTTGACTTTGTTTACATGTTGAACTGTCAGAGCAATCATGTACGCGGTTTAGTATTTTTAATGCAACGCAGAGTGTCTGTCTTAAATTCGATATGGCTGGTCGTGACCGGCTGCCAAATTATCAATTCAGTTGCCTACAGATGTAATGTGGAATCAGAGCCATATCTGACAATAACTGAACACCTATGTTAGCTAACCTGCTAATCCCAAGTCTTTCCTGAGCATTATATTCAGTACTGGCAACACATACAAGCTGTAAACTAACGTGTTCCTTTTTTTGGCGTTTGTTATGTTACTACAAGAGGCTGCTGCCCTATTCAGGGCAGTCAGCCAGCCACTCGGATAACGACGATTTACCTTGTTTATAGGGCAGTTATTATGCTAACCGCTGAATATCATCACGTTAGCACCGAAGCTAGCTAGCAAGCTAATGACAGCAGGCCGCACCCTATAACTTCTCCTTTTTCAAACTGTGAAAACAAGTCCCGTCATGATGGTGAAATACCTTAATGTCGTCGATAAAGCATGTGGTTTCATCTTTGCTCCAGTTATTCAGGAGTTGCTGTCCTTTTGTCGTGTCAGACATGGGCACAGCTAGCATCCTCTGTTGAATATTTACCTGGCAGACGGCCAGTTAACATCTCTTCCTGTTCTGTCGGGAGCAGTCATACAAAATTGACCAATAGGAAAAAAAGGCAAGTCGGAGGCTGGCCAATAAGAGGACAGCGCGAGCGAGGCCAAGCAGACAGTTGACGGACAGTTCGTTCTGCCTATCAACACGAATGTTTTTATTGTAGTCGGATTTGAGCAGTGCTGCTGCTGTATTGGTTCAGTTGTGTTTAACCCAAAGCAGGATCAACAGGGTGGATACGTTTTTTTAATTATTTCTTTATTAAATGTCTCTAAATTATTATAACTGAAAAAAACAGGTGCATCAAAATAACAATACAAAAGGATAGCAGGTCTCATATTATTCAAATATTTATTACACACACTTGACTATTTAACATGCATGATTTTTTTTCCCTTACTCAGGGAATATGATACAGAGGGGTAACATATTTTTATCTCTTTCCATCCGTAAAACAAGGCCATGTTTCATTACTAACATCCCCAAATATAGCCTTTCATACAGTTATTGTTCTTTACTGCCATAAAATTGAAACAGAAAATGTAAAATGTAGGCTTATAAATTCAACACTTTATATTCACCCTGTTGCACATTCTGCTGAAGATATTTCATTTATTTCCCAATTTAAGGTTCTTTAAAAACAAATTCTATCTGGCAAGAGCTTATTGTTTAGCGCTACATTGCCTCTGATTTCAAAGCTAATCCTGTTTCTTGGGAATGGTAAAGCATTTCATTTTGAAATAATTATAACCTCTGTTATTTTTAACCCATTTTGATGCTGGTACTTTTGTGTGAAGTCACTTTTGAATACAGGACATTTACTTGCGATGGAATAATATTAAAGTATGGTGCTTTTACTTAAGTAAAGTATCTGAATACTTCTTCCACCAATGATGGAAATGTCTTGAGTGCTGGACAATGAGTTTACTGAACTAATCATAGCTAATCATGATCATTGTCACAAGAATGTCCCACCAAATGGCGATAAAATCCATCCAAATATTGTCTGTGTTAAATGGGTTAAATTACCTTTAACTCTAAAGCAAAATTGTCTGGAAAGCAAAAATGTTCAAAATTTCCAATAGTAACACCCACAGCATGTATACTAAGGAGGAAACTCTGGTCCTTTGCTTCATTAGCAATGCATTTTGGGTGATCTGTTGACTTTTCAGGGGGCAACATAGAGAAAAGTAAAACTGTTCATCTGTTTACACTTCACACAGTGCAATGACACAAGTCTGCCTGAAACTCAAGCATCACTTGAAAATGCATTTGCAGCATAGGAGTTAACTTTTTGAAGCTATTTTTGAGCCACTCCTAAAAACAACTTCCCCTCTGCAGCAAAAGCTACTGGGGATTTTTAGCTGCCTCCATCAGATGTACTCCTTAAATGCTCAAGTCATCACAAAGTACTTAAGAAAGAAGTCTGAATCTAAAAGTAGCTAAAAACTGTTAATCTGACCCCAGGGCCAAAATAAAAGAATACAAGAGGGCATTTGATTTCCTGCTCTAGTCAAAAACAAGCTAATGTCAGAACCCCTGAAACAGTTACAAGGTTACAACATCAACTTCGGTTTTTATCTCGAAGAATTTGCCAGAACTCTAGGGTACTATTTAATGTAAGAGGCTGTTGTCATGCCCTCCTCCAGTCACAACAACAAAGCCTCCCAAAAGAACACGTAGGAGTCGTTTGACTGAAAAGGTGCCAAACATCGGGCTCAAAGCTTTTCCCTGCCAATCAAGTCCTCCCCTCAAGACCAACCTATTTTGGCAGAGGCTTTTAAAGAAGCAATATCTCACATGAATTCTTCTTCCTGTCTTGTGAATGTTATTTTAACTAAATTCCAGAAGGAGGTCCTTGTTACAGTCGCTACAGATATTCTATTAGTAATTAATAGCTCCTTCACTTTTGGCTCATTCCCCTCCTGTTTTAAATATGCAACGGTTCAAGGCCCTCCAGAGGACACCTAATTATAAATTTCTTGCTTGAGGCAATTATAGACAGACTTCGATCTTCAAGCTGCCTTTTTTCATCCAGTGGTTTAGAGAAAGCAGTTTCCACAGATATGATTTATAGATAACCACATCTCTGAGAAACTGAAGGTTGAGAGGGATCTCATAGTTCATGACCTGCCTCAGTTGGAGTTATTACCATTAATGTTTTTATGATGTTATTAAATGGAATTCAGATACATCTTGAAAAGGTAGTTTACCTCCAAGGGGGTGTGTTGTAGTCTGTCTGATCAGCTGGTCCAGTATATAGTGTGCTCTCAGGGTTAATTTAGGCCCAGTGCAGCTTTCATTGTACAATTTTTCAAGTACTTTACATCAAGACATGTACTGAATATCTAAAATCTTGATTAAAAGGAAAATAGCTACAGTAAGTTTGGCACACTTGGTTCCATTAACCTTGTGAAGTGCCGTCTTAGTTGTCGGTCAGCCAAAATTGAGCTTGCCAGCAGAAATCAGACAGGGATGTTCGAGTTATATTTCCATCAGCACTGATGTAAAAGTTGGTGGGGATTCCTAAGAGGGTCCAGCCAGACAGACAGAAAGAACATACGTTACAATGGGGCTAGCATTCCTGTGCGTCAATCCCTAAAGGCCTCTTTCTTATTCAGAACACTGATTTGAAAAATCTTCACTTGCAAAATGTTAAAGAAATGATCATAAACCAGGAAGAGATCACAGATAAGTTATTAAGGAGATGAAAAGCAACTACAAACATACTGAATAACATAACAGACATCAAACCACCACATAAAAACAAAATGACTACAAAGAGACTCAAAATTACCACAGACACAAGAAGATAAAAAATATGCCAGACTTCATCCATACACAAAAAAAATCTCAAAATGACTACAAAGAGACACAACGCAACTACAAAGAGACTAAGAAGAACTACAATGAGACTTAACACATCCACAGATATGCAATGCAACTACAAAGAGACACAAAATCCTTACAGAGACATCAAACAACCGCAAAGAAACTCAAAATGACTACAAAGAGACTGAAAATGACTATAGGGACACAAATAAACCAGAGACATCAAACATCCACAGACAAACAAAATAGAGACAAGGCAACTACAAAGAGAAATAAAATGACAACCGAGACAACAAACACAAAGACACTCAAATGACTTCAAAGAGACACAGAGCAACTACAAAGAGACTGAAAATAACAACAGAGAGACAGAGAAATCACAGACTAAAAACGAGAGACAACAGCTATGCAGAGACACAAGGCAACCACAAAGAGACACACAATTATAACTGACTAAAAACAACCACAAAAGACATTCAGAAAGGAACAAAACAACAACATTCAAAAAATGCTACAAAAAAATAAAATTGTAACGCAAAGAGACACAAAATGAACACAGAAAATACAAGATAGAAAGATGTATAATGACAAATAGGTACAAAACAGCCACTAAGAGGCTGAGCAACGTTAAAGTCAATATCAAATCAGCTCTAAAGCAAATTAACATTTGTGTCAATTAAAAACAGTCTCAAATATGTAATACTGAATGTGTAACTAGTCTTTATTATCACTCCATTTGCAATGGTAAACAAAAGTTCACTGTTAAAAATAAAAACCAAAGTAAAAGAGCTGGAGGCAACATGATTTAATGAAGAAAATTCAACACGTCTGTCATCTTAGGCATTTTCCGATAAACATGGTTGGACTGACTGTGGAAGTGCTCTGAATTCAACAATTTATGTAAATACGAAAAGAAATGAATGGCACAACATTATCAATTCACTATATTACAATGTCAAAACAATTTGCATTTTTGGAAGCAGCACTCATGGAATATGAATGAGATTGCTTGACTTTAAGACCACCAGTAAAGATGGATAATCCTTATTGCAAATAGCAGTGTTGTTACCGTGGGCGGGATGCAAATCCGTTTCACGCACAGCTGGGTAAATGCATTTAATGATGACACTCGCTGTCAGCTCCACACACGGCATTGTGATAAGATTTAACGTCATGATTACTCAGAAGCTTTTTGTAAAGTCACTTGATCTGCACCATTCACATTCAGCGCACACGCTCATTAATTGAATTTCTTTAAAAAGGCAATTCACAAGTTCAAAAGGTTCTGAAGGTATTTTATGACAGGCGGCGAAGAAACCAATAACATGTTTTAATAAATATAATTTTAAATTAAATTGCAAATGTCCCTCTGGACACCTCAGCCAATTTGAACACCATAAATTAATACAGACCCGCTATTAACAGAAGGCATGGAGCACATGAATAATTCATCCTGGGGAGAATTATTTAAAGCTTCTCAAAACATTAAACTGACATTATGCTTACAGTTGGTCAAGGCAGTATATTTAATTCCAATGGCTCATAACAGCAGAAACAATCAGTGTTTGAAATCATGACTTGAATAGATCAAGACATAAAAGGAAGGCATTTTTTT
>JAOWBC010000248.1:20865756-20879594 GCA_028566105.1 Hypoplectrus providencianus | reverse complement strand
TGACCACTGGCTGACACATGACCAGCGCTTAGCGGAGGATGGATGCTTCTCGGGCTGATACTAGAATCACAACTTGTGAAAAACAGCAGTTTTTGAAGGGTGGCTAATATGCAAATTTTCAGGTTAGTACTGGTATTTTGGGATTGCAACAAAAACATGCTGACATGCTTTAATGTAAAAAAAAAAACTGTGCATTTTTCTAATAATAATACACCTCTATTCTCCCTTTGTCCGGGATGCCTCTTTGAAGCACTGGTCTCTTTAAGCCTCTGACCAGCCAGCAAGAGGATCATAGCACTTTTTACCATAAAGATCCAGTAAAAGCTTTTACACAGCATTATCACTACCGAAAACATGTTTCCCCAGGAGTGTGATCTGAAAATGGGGAAAAATCAACAACATCCAAAACCAAGATTAGAGGTTTCCTTGACATGGCAGTGGGATGACTGTAAGGTGGTAGAGTAGCTGCCCTCGCTGCTATTAAAGTCACCATTAAAAAGCTATTAAACCAAAAACTCTTAAATCAAACACACTCTGAAATGAGGGAGGAAGGTGGCAAGTTTTCCTGATGCTAGCATGTAGCAACATGTAGCAATGGCATCACTGTAGCAGCATTTTCTGCCATTATTATTACTTCTTTCTAAAAGGGTTCTAAACCAAAAAGTACTCTATTGTTCCAGCAGGAATGTGATACAACATTGGAGAGGATTTAACAACATTGGCAACCGAGCTCAAATGATTCCCAGATGTTAGCAATTAGCTACATATAGCAGTGGAAGTCTGTAATGAGTACAGCAGCAGCACTTTCTGCCATGAAAAATCACCAATTAAGCTTCGAAATCCGAAACTACCCAATTGAACATGTTCCGGCATGTTTGTGATGTGGAATCGGAAAGAAAAATGAACAACGCTGTCAACCAAGACACAGGATTTTTTTATGTCGGCATCCAGCTGTGTAGCAGTGTAAGCCATGCAAACACTGCTCTTACTAATTTTTTTTTTCAAAACTCCCACAACCATTACTTTACTACAGGTTCAGCACATTATATGAAACTTTGGCCATTTTTGATTTGAACATCTGGAACTGTAACATAAAATGCATGGCAGATAATAAAGAAAAGCATAATATCTCCTCTTTAAATTTGTAGTAGGCATGCCATGTAAAGTCCAAACAGGCTGCATGTGCAGGGCTTCTTTCTGTTTAAACCAACATGTGATTGGTCTTAAACCAACCGCCATTGGCCAGCCCTCCAGAATGCACCAAATTAATTGGTGACTCAGTGACAAGAACACTGGCATGGAAAGACGTCTGTGTCTTGTGAGAGCGAATTTCAGTTGAACAATGGGCCTATTTAAAGCTGACTGGGAGGCTTGTTGTAAGGAGAATTAATGTTTGAATTAATCAGCACCTAGCTTTGCTTTTCTTCCTCTGTGATTTAGTATCTGCGGGAGGAAACGGGGCAGGGAGTCATAACTCACAAATTAATCATTTATAATCATTCATCTCACTTGTTGGCTAACTGCAGTGCAACAGTAAAAAAAAAAAAAATGAATTAACATGCACTGATAAGATACTCCGATATGTAAATGACATGTTTCTCTCCGTCCTTTATCCTTCAAAATAAAGTTATCGCTCTGGGGGGTTTATAGGAGCAATACTGCAGTGCTGCTGAGTACAAGGTGGCTCCAACACTTAGCTGCTGCAGGGTTAGTGTTCACACGAGGTGCAAGTGAAGCCCAGGGGACATTTCTAATATGACTGTAATTCTACATGGCCTCAGCACAAACCACACTGCATGCCTTCAGGCACCCAGCTGTAATTCTTTCTACACATGTAACGCTCTACAGGGAGAGAGCCTTCATAAGCTCCTAGCCAGGTCTCATACAACTCAGAGGAAAAGTCTTTAAAATGACGTCACACTGAATCTTTTCAGACGCCCAGAGGTTTGGGCGACGTATCAATTCAATGCACACCCCAGGGGCTGGCTACTGATGCAATGTGAAGTGCTTCTTTTCTGTTATTGCTCTCATCTTTCACACTGCACCTCTCGCTGACACTTGCCACAAGCTGCGTTTTAATGGGGCAGTTCCAGGGAGATGAGACGAGTGGTGCTCCACTTTGACCGGAGCTTGGCTAAATGGGGAGCTGCTGGTGAGTGCGGTTTCGCCATCACTGACAAATGAGAATAGAATTCAGTGCTCGTCAGCATGAAACATCTTGACATGTCCACAAAAGTTAAAACCTGCTTAAATGTCATGAAGTATTTCCATTCACCAGTTTTTAAGCGCACATTCAATTTGCCTACTTAACTGACTTGATTGAAAAGTAATTAAAAATTCGTTGAAATTTCTATTTGGAAAAGAGTAAAATACAATCAGATAAAGTGCAATGTAACAGACAAAGACCATAAATCTTGCCCACAAATTAGCCCCTATCACTTCACCAATTAGTTTGGGTACTACTGTTTGAAGGCTTATTATTGGCAGTATGACTTTTTTTTTTTTTGTAGCTGAAAACAACCCAATTTGGAGATGAATGTGGAGCTGGGGAAGTAAAACAGGTTTTGTCAAAAAAGGCCCAGATGCCTTATGGCAAAGACGAAGCAGCCAGCAAACTCTAAATTACGAGCTAACACAAAGTAACCAGCTAGAGCTAGCCAGCTAGCTCACTTAGCAAGTTGCATTCGTGATTTAAATTGTGCTATATTATTAGGGATATTTCTTGCTTTTGAAAAACAGGCTCAGACATAATAAAAAGCCAAAGAAGTACAACCATAGGCCGAAAGGGACATTTGTAGGTGACCAAATAAAGGACACCCTACAAAAACCAGCCATTAAAAGGGGCCATTACAACATAGCCGTACTCAAGTTTACTCTAAATGGGACCATAATTTACTATGTGAACATCATGTACTGTATTGAGAAACATCTGAAACATACAACAAAGATCATAAACCCATTAGGAAATGTTTAGTTGGGTTATAAATCAAGCAAGAAGTAGAGTCATTTTCTCATAGAGTTCTATACAATCGGATTTCTGTTCTATATTTCAATACTGTTTTCAGTCTGATGCTTGACTGGTGTTTTTTTTTTAATCACGTCATTCCTCTACTCATACCTCTTCTGTAATAGTTTTAAGGCCCCTTACTGGAGAATTAGTGCCACCAGCTGTTTTTCCTGATCTGGCCAGCTCATATATTTGCAAATCAACAGAAGTAGCAGGAAAGCCATATTCATTTGTGCATTTCTGATTTTTTTCTTCTTCTCACAAATGCAATTTAAAATGGCACTGCTGTAGCTTTGATCGGAAAACTGACTACAGATTAGAACAGTAAAAAAACAGTAGTGCGCACTTTGATATCATTCTTACACACCAAGTCACTGGCCATAGTACACGGAGTAAAATCCTTGAGACTGTTTTAAATTGCTTTAAACTTTTCATTTGTAGGATGAATAATGTGTTATTTCATCTTTCAAAAGTCACATAAAGGCTTGTGAATGTTTTCATCTGCTTCATTAAGCCTTCAGATACTTGCTTCTTTCTGATACTCACTGCTGCAGAGATATAGTATCAGTGGATGCTTCACATGAAGACAGTTCCAACACTGTGAAAGATGCCAAGCTGCAACTTTCCGGGCTGTAAACACGATCATAAATTCGGGGCTCCATCTGTTTTTTGTTTTTTTACACCATTAGGCGCATGATCACTTCTGGCCTTTCTTCAATTTTTTATAACGTTTTTCTAGCTTTTGATTTCTTTCTTCAAATAGGACATGATAGTTGAATAACTGTAGTACTTAATATCATGTAGTTTTTTTAAAATCAAGAATGATGAGAAGAGTGATTAATGTAGCCACTGTATCAGCAGTAATGTACTGTAAATGCAAACAAGGCTGCACTCATGTATTGATGGATGGTCTGAGGAGAATTAGTTCAAGTACGTGGCTACGGAGAAGCAGCTTTTATTACAGCAGTACAACATCAGCACTATCAAAACCAACAGGCTATAACATTACGCTTTTACAGCTCCTTACTGAGGGCCTTCAGGGGCATGAACCTGCAGGCCCGCTCGATTAGCGACTGACCTTTCATTATCGTCTGTCCATCATCAGCGAGCCTCGGGGCACTGGGAATAGCTACTGCACCCAACTCCAATATTTTTTATGGATTCGGGTTACTGTGAAGCACGCATCAAAACAGCAGATGTCTGGAAGAACCAGACAGTGAAATGATTGGTAACAGGAACAAAACAAATGAAGTTTGGAACAAGTTTAGTGTTATTTCAAGTCTACTGAACTTTGAATTTGAGTGCGCAATTTCTCGCGTACATTGTCAAACCATACAAAGAAACAAATAATTTCCATGGCGTAGTTAATGTTCAGAAACAAAGCCTCATTTTTAAGTTTAATAATTCATGCAATTGGCTTTTGTTACTCACACAAAAAAGCCAGCCTTAATACTCCATCAACTGACTTGCAAACCTTTGCTGTGTTGAGTGTTTAATTAGGTCAAATATTGATGTAGAGGGAAATCTTTCCCAAAAAGCAGAAAATGTGTTCTCATAACATGGCTTAAGAAATTGGCATGTTATTCACATGCCATGTGGTGATACCAGACTGTTCCTGTCAGCTTGTGAGGTAGAAAGTATTAAAGTTGTTTTTTTGCCAAAGAAAGATGATCTCATGAGGCAAGATGAACTTATTAACCCCACTGCTAAACTAGCCAAAAGCACAAAGTCCAAATTCTTTTCATTTCAGTCAGTGGCAAACCAGTCAGAGATCCCATGTTAGGAAGCTGGTCCACTTATGGAAACCTGCACTGTGACAAAGCTCCTCTGTAACAGCCAAGCTAAACTCACACTGATGCAGCACCAGGCACACTGAGACTGGACTCCCTTTGATTTGTGCCCTTTGATGAGGCTGCAAGGTTGTGGCAGAAACTTTTATGAAGATCCTTTATGATGTGTAAAATTATTAATTTAGGGGAGCAAGGCCCTGAGCGTGCACGCTTCTCTACTTGAAAGCCACATAACACCCAACTGTTTAAATTAACCTGACCTGACATCGTATCTATTTACTGCAGTAAATGAAAGTTCAGTCACAGTTTAATCACAGAAGCTAATAACACTGTGTTGTTGTTTTTTGCCAGATCACTGAGCATAGGAATCGTCTAATATAAATGATACCGTTAACTGCTTGCTTTGCAAATAATTGAAAAACTGATTCTGAAATCCTTCATCAATGGGAGATAAGTGTGCAGATTCATTACATTTCCTCTCCATTGTTTACAGCACTCTCTCTGTAAAGGGGAAACGGCAACGGCAATAATAAAAGCCTGTTTGAGACTTTGATCTTGTTTTCATGATGCCACAGCATCAACCTGAATATTCCCTGTGTGCATTCACGCACAAGAGTCAGATTTTCTTAGCATGATAGCATCAAGTGCTGTCGAAAAAAGACACATTCTATTTGAGCTTGATGCCAAATTAGCATTTACTTTTATCTGATTGTCAGGTGAGGCTGCGGAGAGCGACGCGGTAAAATTTAGATTAGCACTTGGCCTGGGTAAGAATACATTGATACCATCATATGCAGGACTTCACCTTAACTGTCACATAATGTCATGCGGTACATGTTGCTTGTTTACAGGATATTTAGGCTATATACATGCTGCAGCTCAGAGTGTCCCAATTCTGATGTTTTTTCCTTTAAGTGTCCCAGTTTTGATGTTTTCTGATCAGTGTGAACAGTGAAAAGCTGTATGGAGTCACAGTCTCCAATTCCCATCTGGGCCACATGGAAGTGTGACACACTTCATGGCGTGCAACCTCTAGCAGCTTGATATGAGTACACTATGTATTTATCATAACTACTGGCTGTTTGATTCTGCCACAGAGATGGGGGTATCGGGTTCAAATTGGATATTTTAACAGCTGTTTCTTGCTTTAGACAGGGGCTGGGCTGCTAGCAGTAGCCATATCGCTAACGATATTTGTGAACAACAACAGTAAACTTGTTCAAATTAAAACCCACAGTCATAAATTATGTTATCATTACAAACAAACTAAACTTAACCCATGCCACTCGGTTATCTGTCTGTTTTAACTTTTACATGCCCGTTTTAAGCAGGTGTGCTATGTTCATCATGTCGATCATTATGTTTAGCATGTTAGCATGTTACTGTTTGCTGTTAGCATTACATTCAAAGTACAGCTGAGGCTGATGGTGAGATTTAAACAAATTTTGATCCAAAAGTTGGTCTTGTTTTTTGTTAAGGTATTATTAAAGTCTGTAACAGATGACATGGCAAGATTTTTTAACTGTTGTTAAGATGTTTAATTTAAGACTGTCATGTTGCAAGAGAGCAAAGTTGTGGGGCTATCAATGTCATTTGGATTTATCATTTGGGGATCCAGGCACTGTTTTTGTGTCACTCTAAGTAGGGTGTTTTTGTTTTTGTTGGCTCTTTCCCCTGTCAGAGCCAACAATTAACCTGTTAAAATAGCCTGCAAAAATGAAAGGTACAGTATTATACAAATGATATCGCCACTGTAATAATATACTGATCATACGAGTAAAAATGACATAAATGTTGAGTAGTTACAACAGAATGTTTACTATATGACATGGTATAAATAGCAAATAAAAGCTGGAAAAAGTCATGACTGTAGATCAATACAATACTCAGTGACAGAGAAATATCATGGGTTATAGGAAAATTTTAAAATATTACAAGTGATATTATAATTTAGAGAAAATGATTTTAAAGGAAATATATTAACATCACTGTAAAGGCAGTAAACAAAATTTCAACTACTGGAACTTTGATTTTAGGGGTATGATTAAGATTTATTTCCTTTTGAAAATATACCCATAAATTTGTCATATGAAAACAATTATACAACCTTGAACATTTTTATCACAACAGGATCACACAAGTTAACACCCACGTCCCTGCATTACAAAGAATTGCCCTTAATTGGTTTTACTGTTTTTTTTTCTCTAAACATTTAAAACATTTTCAACAAAAAAACTAAACGATACAAGATTCCGCTACAGCTTTCCATCTATTAAAATACCCACGATCCCTTGGTGCCCTCGGGAAGAATCCAGACACGCTAGTTTGAAGTGGTGCGATCAAGGGAAAATGTGAGAGGGGGGAAATTCAACCCATAAATCTGTGAAGCTCAACTTTGTCTTGTCCCAAAGAGGGCACCGGCCAGTAAATCTTCACCACTGTGTCCGGCCACCGACTCTTTCATATCATATCAAGGGATTTGTCTGGCAGGAAAATCTGCCCGTGATTTATTATGTTATAAAATGGGTTTAACATGCTGTTTTCTGTAGCTGGAAGCATTTCCAGAGTAATAACACCACTGACCACGGCTATTTCTCAGGAAAAGTGGCGCTGGTAAGTGTGCTCTTTGGTAAAGACAAAGCTCAGACCTCACATTGTAACTACTGTATGTTTTCTTGAGTTTAAAAAAATCCCCATCTACGATTGGAGTCATTCCAAAGGGGGCAATCACCTATTTCAAAATTTATGCAGCATTTCTCTTCAATATAATAATCGTGATTTTGCATACAAACATAGATAATCCTTTGTTTTACGCAACAGTGACAATACTGTTGTTACAATGACCGAACAAGAACAAAGGCCTGGAAAAATGCTTTGGACCCCATCGTTCATTTTAATTGTTCCGTCCAACAAGAAAGGCAATGCGTGCACATGCACAAAGAAACGCACGAATGCAACATGCGCACACTGATGCACTCACACATACACACACTCGCGCACACATGAACACAACACACGCACACCTTTCATACTGCAGCTAAGATGGGTATTAGACGATTTAGTCCTGACATGTTGCAGCGATGATAGCTCCACTGCCACGCGAAGATGTCCCCCGTCACTCCCAGCGGCTCGCTCCTTCACCTTGATGTCACGGTGAGTCGACAACATCATTACTCATCACATCACCACTGAAACACATGCCTAGTGCAGCACTATATCACTCCCATATTGATATGTTGGTTATAGTATTATATTCAATGTACTGTATGAGAACATTATGTCATATAAACACGTCCACGGTTTCATATATCACTTTTATATTCACATGCCAACTGTATCACAAGATCACCGTCATATCGACACCCACTATATTAGTACGTCACTTTCGGTTTTGTCACGAATCCACTGTGTCATAGAAAAAAACATTTTTTTCAGCTGATATGTGTGCACTTTGTAGATGACTTTGCCATCGTATGCGTCAGTGTGCATCGTTTTTTTAAATCATTTTCATGTTGACCCGTCGTGGGCCGCTTGTTTCTGCAACGTCTGCTGAGGCCCCGTTGGATTTGCGAGGGACATACTCGATATCAAAGTTGCTCTTATGGCGTCCTTTCCCTCGGCTCCAGGCGAAAAGAAGCAGGAAGCAGAAGACAACCACACCTAGGAAGGACAGGCAGCCCATAGCTGTAGATATAATGATAGTCTTAATGTCTATAGGGACTGTCATGTTGTACAGTACTGTCCCATTCCCCCATGTGCTGTTAGAGTCTGTCATATAGTTTGAGCTTCTGTTGCTATAATGAAATCTGTCCCCGATGCCCAGGCTCTTCACAGCTAAGGAGGCTGACAGGCTCGCGTTGCCAGCAGGGTTACTGGCAATACACAAGTACACCCCACTGTCGTGCAGCTCTGCTGTCTTGATCTCTAGGGTACCGTCTGGTTGGACTTCCACCCTGCCGCTGCTCTTGGTTGTGATGTAGCGTCTGTGAGGTGTAATCCATACCACCGAGGGCCGAGGCGCTCCCTCTGCCGTGCAGCTCAGGCGGGCGGGCTGACCCTCATCAGCCATCAACAGCTGGGTTGTGTTGGGTCCAATCCGTGGTTTGGTGCAGGTCATGTATCGGGAGACCAGAGGCTCCTTGAGGTCACGGAGAGGTTTCCCCAGGAGGTGCTCAGGGGCGCTGCACTCTGGCTGCACATCCAGAATCTGCAGAGATTGGGGCTTATGGCTATTGAGCAGCCACAGCAATCTGCAGTCGCACACTAATGGGTTTCCACCCAGACAGAGCCTCTGGAGGCTGTCTGGCGAAGCAAACACTCCACTCTCCAGAGAGTCCAGGCGGTTCTGTGAAACATCCAGTAGTTGCAATGATTTGAGGCCCACAAAGGCAAAGGGCTCGATCGAAATCAGCTGAGCTCCTTGGAGGCGAAGCTCCAGCAGGTGTGGGAGTTGGCCCAGCTCTCCCTGATGGATGTGCTGGATGCGGCAGTAGGACAAGTTGAGATGTGTGAGGTAGGGCAGGTTGCGCAGTGCTGCGCCGGGGAAGGCAGACAGGTTAGTGTTGGTTATGAACAACGTTGTGAGGTTGAGGCCGTGCAGTGAATAGGGAGGCAGTGTGTCCAGCCAGGGCCAGTAATCAATCTCTAGTCGGCGGAGACGTGATAACCTCTTAAAGGAGTAAGGCTTGAGAAAACTGATGCTCAAGTAGCGCATCCGCAGTTCCACCAGGCTGTGCAGGTGTGCCAGAGCATCAGTAGGAACCACGGTCAGATTGGAACGTTCCAGGGTCAGACTTTGGAGTCCAAGTAATCCCGTAAAGGCCCGCTGAGAGACGAAAACCAGTTCGTTGTCACCCACCTCCAGGGACGTCAACCTGCGCAGGTCTTGGAAGGCATGATCGAGGAGAACCACCAATCGGTTGTGGCTGAGATCGATGCGGGTGAGGTTGGTCAGGCCTGACAGAACGCCGACGGGCACCAGCTGAAGCAAGTTACTGCGAAAGTTGAGCGAGCGGAGAGCGAGTTGAGAACGAAATGAGTTGGGCTCGACCACACTGATGAGGTTGTCGCTGAGGTCCAGGTCCTCCAGCTGCTGGAATGAAGAGAAGTTGTCCGGCGTGATGATACGGAGCTTGTTCTTACTGAGGTCCAGGACGCGGGTCTCGATGGGGATGCCTTCGGGGATGGTGGGCAGGCGCTTGCGGTGGCAACTAACCGACTTGCTTTGGGCGGAGCACTCGCATCGGGCGGGGCAGCTCAAAGCGGGGCTGACCAGGAGAAGCAGCAAGGCCCCGCCCAGGAAGAGGTGGCAGTGGTTCAGGGCTGGGTGTCGCATGTCTCTTTTACCCGCGTTGCCCTCTGTCATGGCACAGCTTCTTTTCCATACAGAGCACCATCACGAACAAGCCCTGCAAGACACAATGCACGAACAAGAAATGTGTTAGAAATCTCAACTCAGACTGCTTTCACCTTTTTGCCCCCGGCCCCTTTTTTTTTTTTTTTTTTTTTTTTTAACATATCCAACCTTTATGCTTCTTTAAACTGCCAAGTATTTTCTCCCTTAATGAACTGTCCCTTTTCCTGGCAAGGTGGATAAAATGAAATTAAACTCACAGCAGGGCAAGAAAAATATCAGCAGCAGAAAAATGTGAATGCTCATCACTTTGTTGGCACAAAAGGTTGCAGGCTAACTGGGGATGTTTCGTGAGGGTGGAAGATGTTTCAGCCCGATGGCGAGAAATGACCCTCGTTAGAGTGCACTGAGGCTAAATGCCTGTGTGGATCTGGTGTCGCTGTATGTGTCTGGCTGTGTATATCACACCGTAATGGTGTGTATGTGTGTGTGTGTGAGGGGGTGGGGTGGTGAATGGACTATGTGGCAAGTGTTCAAACTAAAATACAAACTGAACAGGGAATTAAATGGTAGATTATGTTTGCATCTATAAGGGAATCCGCAGAGTTTACGGCAGCAATTGCCAAGCGCACATAACCCCAGTAGGATGAGCAGCAACAAATATCTATAAGTAATCAACATAATGAGTCATCTCTCTGTCTCTTTGTTTCAATTGATACTGAATGCACTGAGTTTCTATATTTATCACTGGAATGTTGTATTTATTGATGTGGAATTTATTTGCAGAGAAAATGTATATGGATATATGTATATAGAGGACCACCTCATGTATGTGGATGCAATAATTCAATACATGCTTTAATTTTCAGAAATGTGCATATATTTGACTATTCTAAATAACATACAGAAAATAAAAAATATAGAAGATTATTAAGACGATACAGATATAACATGGGAAAAACATGTCAATACAGTGAATTATTGAGCTGAAGAGAGAAAACCGACCCTCATTACGCGGCTTGTGCACACATGTTGCACCAATATGATGATATGTATGTACATATAAATGTTACAAAACAGGAATAAATAACTAAATACACATAAGCTTAGTGTCACTGCTGCCCATTAAAATAAAGAATATATTCAAATAAAAGCATTGTTTTATTGCCTCATGTATTCTACTAAAAAAGAAATATCCCCCCATATTACACAACTTATAAACAAATTACAAACTTCATATTCCTATAACTCTCAGGGGCTCAGAAAGGCAGAGTTCCACAGACCCCACTTTGAGAATCACTGATTTACATAATCCCTGCAACAGTCTCTTTATTGCTTTAAAAAATGTATATACTGTCATATTTTAGTATTTCTCTTCTTCCAGAAATGACCTGGCTGCTTCAAAGCAGGAAGTAAAGTTTCTTCGTATACCAAAGCCCCTTGATGTTTAATGTTTGCGCATCACTCTCGGGCTGAATCCCAATCCATACATTATGGCCGCAACATTACTGCAATCACTGTGCTTGTGTCTGTTGCACACACAGTCTCAGCTCATGATGATTCAAAGCATATTGGTATGGGAGCACTTTCTTCTTTACATAACAGGGTCACTGCACTTTACATGAGAAAACCCATAAATATGCTAAAACGTAGCACACTTTTTGTCCTGAGAATACAGCAAAAATTGATGTGAACTTTGCAGTGATTTTTGAGATATTTCTGAATTGTTACGAGTTCTTTCTTTTTCGTCATTTCTTTTACATTTTTGCTCATTTAATGAGTGAAACACGGCTCTGCTTCTCAGCCACCGTACACCGGGGAATTTATGGAAAAGAGAAGATAACGGCAGGGTAATGAGGGGAAGGATGCACACAGTTCAACTGTAAAACATGATATTCTCTGAGAGCCATGCCTCCTCGCAAACACCCAGACCTTGACAGCAAAACACCTTCCAGCAGCCACAGGTTGTTGAATTGACAGATGGCTATGTAGACAGTGAGGCTGACCATAATTGCCTCATTACCAGTTGTATCTGCATTCTGCTCATGGCTATCTTTGCCAATTAGGTGTGCAAAGCGTTAGACACATCTGTGAGTGGTGGAAATTTGAGTGCACATCATAAAGGCAAAGAAAAATGCTTGAAATATGAAAGGTGCCTTTAAAAAACGCTTTTGACTGCTTGCAGAGCTCTGTCAATCACTGCAAAGCAAAAATGCAGCCAAGGTAAGCAGATGACGAGCACGCAGACAGACACATACCTTACTTTGATAGTGAAGTGAGTGACATTCAGAAAATAGCCGAGATGAGGCAGAAGGAGCCGGCGAGCTCACACACTCTTTCTCTCTCCCACAGCACTCACCCCACCGCCCGGCTCGGCAGCTGCACCGCTCGCATCTCCATATCTCTCCCCTCTTTCTTCCTATCGCTGTTTTATCTCTCCGTCCTCCTGTTCACACATCTTCCACCTAACTCCTTTTCTCTCCGCGGTCCTGCCTGGCCTGGCAAAAGCCCCAGTCCGTTCATCAGTCCCTGCAGGCTGGCTTTTTATCGATCGCAGCGCAGAAACATCAGATGCCAGGAATGTAGCCTTTAACAAAGAGCAGGCCGTTGCCACAGCAACTACAAACCCTTACTCCCATCCGCTCTATGTAGTCTGCCAATCACATTAATGAAAAGAGGAAGAAATGGAGTAAGGAGGGCAACATTTTTTCATATTCCTTTAGTCCCGACATTGGGAGAACATTGAATTGAATACATTCCTGGAAATTCAGTTTCATTGGTATAGCGGGGTCTAGTTTAAGGTGTTTCCGATCTGTCATTCTAGCCGCCTTGCTATTTGTCGACCTGTCTTGTTGCCCATCCATCTGGTGCTCCGGTAACTATCTCTGTCTGTCTACCTTATTATCCGTCCACAAGCCAGCTTGTGTCTTTGTGTATTTATCTGTCTGCCTTTACCCGTCAGCCTCTGTTCCTCTCTGCCTCTCTGTTTAATAATTACAGTCCAGTTGTCTGTTGCTGCAGTGGGGAACTGGTCTGGCGATCTGTCGGAGAGTTGTGTTTCGCGGCAGCTTGCGGTCTCCGCGGCTCTACTCGGAGAGTCGTTGCACACACGAAAACACCAAACACCAGCCTTGTAAAATATTAAAGCTTGTGTAAGGAAAAGCACATGATACAGTGGCTTTTTTGTGGTTTTGCAAATTTCAGATACAGTTTGTTGAACTGGATGGTTCTGGACCTTTGAAACCTGTGCATACCAATCCAAAGCTTTTCTCCTAAAGGGGTTTATTTAATTTTGAGGCATGTTATGTCCTACAAAAGAATGGAAATAATTCTTCCAGACATGTTTTAATGTTGTAAAATTGTTCTGATTAGGCGCCAAAAAAACATACATATGATTGTCCATCAAAACAACTTGGTTAAGGTGAGGAAAAATACAACAGGGTTAGTCTTCAAATAAATACTACTTCTTCACCACAGTTGCTTAAAACTCCAGGGTTTTATTTAAGCTATGAGCAACTTGTTAAAACAGCGACTATGGTTACGGTAATAAATCCACTTATTTAAGAAGACAAAAGACACTAATTCCAGAGTTAACTTCCATCATCCAGACACAAAAACACTACTTCCTGATAAAACTTCCAACAACCAGACAACAAAACAATACTTCAAAAAATTATAACTTCCTTAA
>JAOWBC010000248.1:20796144-20812008 GCA_028566105.1 Hypoplectrus providencianus | reverse complement strand
ACAGAGCTCTGATTTCAAACTTAAGGAAAATAAGAATGCACAAGTGATCACTCGCGCATATCTGTGAAAAAGTGCAACATTATTTCTAAATAGTGCAGCCCTGTTACTTAGCATTAAAGAAGCCGTTGTTTAAACATAAAACCCTGTGTTGATTATTTAATCAGGTGTTGTTCTGTTTGCGGGAGCTTTATTTAATTACATTTGGTCTAACTGCTGATAAAACCAAAAAGTTGTTCTTACACTTCAAGCGTAACTGATAATCAGTCAAATTGTACTTTAATTATAAAAAGTAAAAGTAATTATTATGCAAACTATCCCCACTGAGTTATTCTATATTCTATATATACTATTTTATTGTTATTATTGAAGCATTCCTGTAAGCAGCCTTTTTAGTTTTCTTAAGGCTCATTATCAAACATAAAGACTTTCCAATCTCAATGTAGTCTTGTTTCTTTTTACATTTTTAGGGACATGTTTTTTTTATGTCTATTGTAAACGGTTGTTATTCTTCTGTACATTAATGGTAAATAAATTTAACGTACCTTAAAAAGAGAGTAATCACAGCCTGACATGAGGTTGCTTGACAGCTGGATGTGGTTGTAGAGACTGAAACAAAGGGAAAACCCCATTAACTACACATGCTGATCTAACAGTATTTAAAAACACATTATGCAGTCATGGCATTTTACTGTCTCAGACTTAATTCCAGACAAGAACAGGAAAAAAAAAAGACTTGGAGAGATTTATTGCTACTTACGCCCAGAAATCTTCAACCGTGTCAAATTTGGAGATGAGTCGCAGGTTGGCCTGCCATGTTTTGCTCTTGTCATTCTTGAAAAACCACAGGGACCATCTGTTGGGCGAAAACACAAAAGGAATTTGCATAAATGTAACAAGGCCTTAATTAAACACGAGGAAAGCAAAAAATAACTAAAAGCCATTGAGCTTTGGAGCAAACAGGCGACGTACGGATGCACCTGGATGCTGCAGACACAAACCGTTTGGTAAATCATGCCATCACTGTTTCGGCCCAATTAACTGTAAATGTTATGTCATACTTGTTGGATGCCGCAGCCTCTTATGGCTCGGCAGCTGCTTTAAGCTCTCTGCGTTGGGGATAATAAAGAACACTGTGGCTGCTGACACCATTATAAACCCATTAGAGCAGCTCTTCTGTCACTTGGTTTGGGTCGTTTTGAAATGAGAGCGCAGTCCAAATAAATGAGCTGGAATGATATTCCATTGAGTGGCATTGTATAAGCATAACATCTGATGAGGAAATATGACAACGCAACAGCAAGCAGGTTCTGTTTATGGCACATTTGTGGGTTTGTCCTAAATGTGAATGTGCCTGATAATATATTTGAAGAGTTGATTAAAATCTATAATCTGAGGTTTCATTTGTTGTATTGTACCTTTTATGGATCTCTGCAGGGTGTTTATCTGTCCTCTAATAATGCCTGGGTAACATTTCACACCCCATGATGAATATGTAGAGCTGTAGTGAATTTTGGATTTCAGTGGATCTACAGCTTTTTAAAAGTAGAATTAAAGCATTTTAGGTACATAGAATAAAAATGTCCATACTTCCTAAGCTTCTAAAGCTTAAGCTTTTTTCATATTATTTGTTAGTATACAGAAAATTGCAAGAAATCAAGTTTACAAAATTAATTTATGAAAATTTCAAATATTTAAAGTTAAATATATTAACATTTTTGGTTGACATGAGTGACTATAGCTAAAGGAAAAACTTTCTGTTGGAAATCAAGCACTTTTCAAGAAGTATATTCAAATGATATAGAGCAAATTTCGGATATTTAAACAGTTTTTACATTCTGGCGGTCAAACTGATCCATAAAAAGGCCGAGCGGCTGAAAGCCCAAGTTGCTACAACATGCTGTGTGTGAATTAATCATTAAATTCATTAAATTTTACGGTGATAAAAAAAAAAAATGATGACAGACATTCGGAGCTTCAATCAAATTTAAGCTTTGAACATTTAGCCCAGGATAATGAGTAAACGTTGTTTAATCTTATTAGCATAATTTAGGAGCATGGAAAACCATGTTTGATAAATGCACAAGAAAATCCTAATTAATTTCAGTCATTTTAATGGTCAATTAGTGGGCATATTTTGCTATTAAACTTCAACCAATGTATTTCAAACCTCACTGTTGAGTCAAATGTTTATGGCCCAACTTTTCTTTTAGCTGACTGACTTTCTGTTGAGTTTAGTTTTTCAGTTTGACCCCTTCGCAGATAAATATCCCTGTGGAATTTAAATATATATAAAATATTCAATTGTTGCTTATCTGTATTCAGCACGGCAGGAAGTTGGAATCTATCAGAGTATGGATTGAGAGGAAGGCACTGTAACTGTGGACAGGTCAGCACCATCACAGACACGGTTTCACTGTGGGGAAATAAAGGCTCCCATCCAGCAGACCGCACTTGTTTGGACTGAGAGAGTAAATCCACATGAAGAGCCTGAGAACACAGACAGGACTGCGGCCGCGAGTATATATACTACAGACCATTAATGTGAATATAATGCACTCTCAGATATCATTAAACACACAGTTTGTGATTTCTGCTGCTGATAGAGGTCTCTCAATCAAAACCATAATAAATCATAGACTTTTATAACATCACCAAGTAGCTTGGGATAATGGGAGTTGTTTTTAATGCAACCATAACAGCTATGACAGTATGGTTTTACTGCAGTGAATAAGCAACATTGCCCTGTAGTTTGGTGGTTAACCACAAATGCCTCAGCCGCTCGGTACTAAATGAGGTAAACGTTATGTGATGCCATTGAAAGGCCACCCAATCAAACACGTCAATAACTTTAATAAAATCACAGATTTCTCTGGGTTTTTAACTTAGTTAGAAATATTTGGGATAATGCAATTACACAACTCATAAAAATATATAACATAGATGTAGTTGTTTTAGATATTGAAATTCAGAAATATTACTCGTTAAACCTTTAAAGGAGTCATTTTTAACACTTAATAAGTCAACCATATATATTTCCTTATACAAGTTGCAAATAGATTTTTGCTTAAGTAGCAGCTCAATATATATGTAAAGTAAACAGATTAAAATACAAAAGGGCTGTGTGTTCCATAACCATTATTATTATTTTTTTGTTTTGTTTTGATATTTTTGGTCATTTCTGACTTTATTTACTTTTATAAGTAGATAAAGTAAATAAATGAGTGAAAACAGAAGACAAGAGGGGAATACCTATGGGAGAGGGCCCAGACTCAAACCCGGGGCGCCCGCTTATTTTTATCGTATGCTGTGCGAGGAACATTTTGTCTTTCGCTCGCTTCCTCCTGATGAACACAGCGTTCATTGTAAATGGTGAATGGTCAATTCATGTCTTGCTTTCACTTCTGCACATGAGCCGTCCACTCAGCGTTGTGGAGCAAGCATCATTCAGTACTTGAACTCTGCATAGAGATCAAACACCTCAGTTTCTAACCAAAGTTAAATAAGTTGATGATGCATTCATTTTCTAGTGTTCACATCTGGGAGCTGCACAGTATAACCAGTGGGACTAATACATGCAATTTATCTGTTCTTCCTGGAATTCATTTTGACCTCTCTGACATATATATATATATATATATATATTAATAATTATACGTTATATGGCTCCTGTGTTCAGACAAAGACAATTGAGTAATGATGTCAGCAGGTAAAAACAACTTTACTCAAATTAATTTGTATTAACACAATAAGTATATAAGTATTACAGTACGTTCTGTTTGGTGTCACCATGTAAACAAAGAATGATCCCTGGACATTACATATGCATTTTAAATTGCAGAGCCAAACCTGTTCTGGAGGGGGTGTTTGATGTAGGCCTCTGGGTTCACAACTTCTTGTCCGGTCTCCTCAGCTCCATCTTCTTCAGGCTGGGTTGGACTTGGGTTTGTTTCCTAAAAAGCAGTCAGGTACAGGTGAGACACATGAAAGGGAAGTGGGCAGTGGGTTTCTATTCACAATCTAGGGTAGTTAGGGAGAAATTAGCCTGCAGCAATAGCAGGTGGTCATTGGAGTAAAGGCTTTAAAATTATTGATTTGTAGTATACCCTTCAGCCCCTAGATGGTTGTACATTTAAATAAAAGTTTCGAAAGACCACGTCTACAAAACAAACATAGAACAATAGTGGTGTTTCTGAGTTAATTGGCACAATTACTTTCCAAAATCATCCTAATTTATTGTAAAATAAATCATCTCGGTGACGTAAGTGAAACCCGATAGGAACATCTGGTACAAATTTCTCTGTTACGTGAAGTTTGGCTAACTAACAATGCTAGCATTACCCACTACTTATGGCAAGTCACCTCGGAAAATGTTAGCTTCGTAGTTAAACACGACAGTATTGATTCCAAAGGTGTGTGTTGATAAACGTAAAGAATATCACTCATTTACCATTCATATTATCTACCAGTTTAAAAATAACAGCTGCTACTGGATCCCGTCTCGTGTTCGGTATGCATTTCATATACCAAACAGCGTTTATTTGGGGAAAAACAACTTTTAACACTCTAGCGCTTATCATCATTTAGCATTAGCTAAGTCAACCCCAGCCACTAAAGTATTACAGCTAATGTTACATCGTGGAGGTCAGCAGGGAGCACTGTCATCCACTTTTGACAGTTGGAAGTTTAGCTACAAAAACAAACTGCTATATCTATTTGGCGGCTTAAATTACATGCCGAATTTTCTGGTTGTTCATAATAATAATAGTTGTCTTGTATACTTGTTTCTCGTGTATGTACTTTTGTGGGTAAACAAAGACAAAGCAAACTAATTAATTTTCCTAATGGAACCTGGCATGGTTCTCTTCGCAAAGGTGAACGGCACGTCGGTTAGCTGTAACGTCAGCTTTAAAGTTGGGAGATCTCCACACACTGGGCATTCCTCTTTTACGCCTAGGTCGTGGCACAGAAGACTAACTTTTAACTATTGAAAACAGCCCGCGTGGTTGTAAAAACTGTCATTTTTCTATTAAAAACAAATGTTAAGAGTTATACATAAACTTTAAATGTGAACTCGCGCTGTAATTAATGCAAGAAGCCCCCCCCAACGTTTTGATATGTTCTTTAGAGAAAGTGCTCACCGGTTCGGCGGTCGCCATCTTACAAATCTCTGTTGGGAAAGTTTCTGTTGATTGGACTGAGCTGTGCAACGTGACGGTGCCGTCGCGGACATGCGCTGTGTGCCGCCGCTGGCTGGCTGCTTCTCCGCGACTCCACCCCTCCTGCAGACGAAGGCATGGCGAGCACCGAGGCTAGAAGGGAGTGTGAGACTGAGGGCTGCAGCAAGGACGCCAAACTTCAGTGTCCCACATGTATCAAGCTCGGCATTCAAGGCTCCTATTTCTGTTCACAGGTACTGTTGCTTTTTTGGCTTGTTGCGGTTTAAATATCGGCTGTTGCCACACACCCAGGGCCCTCTGTCTATCACGAGGCTGCTAACTGTCCGGCTAGGTAGACATGTGTAGGTGCTTTGTAAACCGTTAATAACAGATTCATTTACCTGTAGTTTCTGGCTGTGTGATTTTAACGGTTTACTGATCGCAGAGGATGAACAATACAATCTGTTTTTTTAAGCTGCTGCTAAGTTTTGTCTGTACCTGTAGGCCGAGAGAAAACGTTTAGCTAGCTAACTGCTGGCTCAGTGGCTAAAGTGAGTGATATAGCCAAACCTCTCTGCTCAAAATGATAAGCATACAGTTCTTTTGCTAATTGTGTACATAAGTATGAGATAATGTCTGTTCTGTTAACATCATATAAATATCTATTTCAGTAGACAGTATGATGAGCTGTGAAGTGCCACAGAGTCAATGTTGCGTGACTGAGCATTGCTGTCACGATGTCTGACCCCCACTCTGACCCTGGTATTTTGTCTCCATCGAGACCAAACCCCAGTCAAAAAACTGTCAGTTCAAAGATGGACTTCTTAACGATGAGACCTCATACTTGACTGAAGGCCTTGACGAAAGCTGTTCTCTATTTCTTAAAAAGATACAAGCTGAGCATGATTTTTTTTTTTGCAGCACCAGCATGACAACTTTTGGTACTGTCAGACCCACTGTCAATGCAGTTGTCTTAAACTTAAATACCAAGAGGCCGTATAACAAGTTGTCAGAGTTGATATCCTGTTGATAAAGTTTGTTGGTGCTACTTTGGACTTTCTTGCAACAAACACTACACTGGGTATCATCTCTGCCAAGAAAGCATTAAACATTAAACTAAAGCGATCACCCTCTCGCTGCTGAAGGGCTCTCCAATGTTCTGAGCCAAAAGTTTTATAAATAGTTGGGTTAGTTGGCTGTTTAAATGATCATGTGGTGCCATGGTATTTGACCCTATTTGACCCTTTTTGCTGTGATTGCAGTTTTTGGCTGTGCAACATGACCCTGCTTTCTGAACTCCCCCCCTCTCTGCGGTGAATGTCTAATTAAACTTCACACAAACTCCATTAGAATTCGCATTACACGGTAGAGTGATTGTGGCCAGGTTACGTATAGAGGCATCATTGTTAAAGTTTCTACCTTTAGCACACTTTCTATGGTGCAGTATGCTGTTGTTAAGCAAAGTAACATTGTTGTTTAGTTGAGTTTAAATGGGTTGTAAAGTTTGTGACCATGCTTTTGAGCACAAATTGCACTGTATCAGCCATTTTTCATTCCCATTAATCATTTTTTGTCGTTATTTTTATTTCCAGGAATGTTTCAAAGGGAGCTGGGTGTCTCACAAGTTGCTGCACAAAAAAGCAAGTATGTACTTATGATCATTGTAATTGATTGCAGTGAAATACTATAATAAATGATCATTTTATCACATAAGGGCATTTATTGGCTCACTGAATTGGTCCCCCACTAATGGTTTAATTCAATAAAACCTGGGCAATAAGGAGAAAAAACAAAAACTTTTTAGGAAATACGTTTTTTTTTTTCCCTAAAATCAGTCGTGTGAATATAACAAGAAAAGCAGTGAATGAAACAGCTAAAATATTTTTTAAAAAAAATGACACTCCTGTACCTAGTCAGCTTTTATAAGCATGAACAGTCAAACTAAGGCCATAGTACAACATCCACAATCTTGGACAGCACCTAGTATGATATTTACGGTATTTTTTCAACATATTAATTGAACATGAAAATTGTGTTCAGTTGGAGCCTGTTATGAAGGTCAGGTGATAGTCCTGGAGTGTGAGCTGACACGCTGGTGCCAGATGTTTCAGATGTTTTGTGCTGTCTTTTGTCAGAGGAGGACAAGAACCAGAATGAGTCGAAGAACTGTGTGGAGAAGGACATCAACACAGACCCATGGCCGGGCTACCGCTACACAGGAAAACTACACCCTCACTATCCTCTGGTAAGTTCTTACTGTTAAGCTTTACATGTTCTGCCTTTTTTGATTCATTACATGGAGACAAGAATCAAGGGCAGACATGCAAAAGAGTTAAGTTGTACTCAGTAGTCCTGAGCTTTCTGATCATTTACTGCAGTAACAATGGTAGCAACAGGAAAAGCATAGCCACAGTCTCTGCTGCATACTACACCATATCATTAAAAGCATGGTAAAAATCAGAAAAAGGATTCATAAACCTATACATCATACTGGCCTGTAAAAGAGAATGGAAGACAGATCTTGGAGAAAATAATAACTGTCAGAGTGTAACAGGAAATGTTCATTTATTTATTGTGCTGATTGCTGTGCAATTCCATATCGGGTGTCCTCTCCGTGGCCCTGTTGTAGACTCCCATGAGGCCAGTGCCCGGTGACATCCAAAGACCTGACTATGCTGATCATCCCAGGGGTAAATATGTTTATTTCTCTTGGAAACTTGTTTTCAGTTGATGAGAATGTCATTCTGGACTGATACCAATGTTTAGAATCATTTTTTGCCAATACAGTGTTATTTCTTTCTTTCATTGATGGCATAAACCTGATAATGCAAGTGCACATTCAGAGCTCCAAAATGTAGTAGAAGTCTGAAAGTATTTATGGTGCTATTGAATAAATAAATCAATTAGTTATTTCCTTGTCTGAGTGGTTGGTGTTGGATGTTTGATGCGTTTCCACTCACACACCCTATGTGCAACACTGGCACACTGTCCTTGTCTTCTGCACAACTGTCCCACTGTTTCTTTTATAGTGGATTGCCAATATGCTCATTGTACTAACCTCAGCACAATTTTCAAATGCTGGTATGATGAGAAGTTTGTGGTTAGAACTGGTGCTTGTGAACTTTGCACACATTAAGGGCATCTATTTATATAGAGTCTGTTCTGCATGTGGTTGCGTGTCACCAGGAGGGGGTTGCACCAACTGGGCTCCAAGTCAGTCAAGGCCAGTCTTTAGAATGGACTACATGTTGGTTGCACCAATGTTACTGAAGCCTAGTCTTACCTACGGCTGGTCTTAAATATGCATGCTTAGGAAAATGCATTGGTCGGATGCAGTGTCGAAAATCTCTGGCTGATTTTAGTGTAATTTGCCAATCCTTATAAAAGATCAAAGAAATTAAATTCTCAGTAGGATTGACCTAAAATTTCAGAGGATTTAATTTGCATGTTAAATTTAATTTTATGCAGGTCCACAGTTCCTCTTCTGGATATTGACGGGCAGACACTACTGGTGAAAAGCACATTTTTCTAAACATATAGATAGCACCATGGAACACCCCACCCCCAATTTGTTATTTACATTCAGATGTATGTTTTTGCATTACAAGTTTTCTGAAATATTATGTTTGAATATGCAAATGAGATGTGAACTAATAAAATATGCACTCATTTGCATATACCTCAGGACACAAATCTGAACATTGCATAGAGGAAATTTCTATTAAATCTCTAACATCTATTAGATTGGAAGATCTTTACAGAAGGAAATTGGGATATATCCATTTATCATTTCATAAAACAGAAAATGGCTGAAGTTGAGATTTATTATCAAAAACAAATTCTGAGAAAAACACCTTGAAAGATTTCATCCATTCTAAATGGAATGACTAAAGAAAAACAATATAGAAAACATCACTTAAAGTACATAATGTTATGCAGGAGAGTGAATTTGGGAGAAATCTAAAGGCAAACATTGACCAGATTCGTAAAAAATTGACTTCACAAAAGAAATGCCGATTTCTGCCAGTAGTGTGTCGCCTCAAGAAGAATAGGCTTTTCTCCTGAGGACAACCTAGGCTGGTATTTTAAACCTCAAACTGGAATTGATTTTGTACCAAATGGCTCAATAATTTCTCCCTTTCAATGTTGTGCCACCAATAGTTTCACATTTACTGCAGGGAAACGTGAACCAGCTGACAGGCCTGTTGTCACACTGTTTTCACACCTCTTTTATGTTAATTATCAGACCCCTATAATGGTAACCTTGCTTATTAACATCTGTTTCTCTGGGCACGCCATTTATTTTGCAACCATGGCAACACCTACATCATTGTCATCTGACTGCATAGATCCATACTCAGGTAGTCATGGTTACAGTCTCCTTTCATTCCCCTGTGACGTATTCTCAGAGACAGAAGCACTATTGTTACAGGCTAATGTTTTGTTTTTGTTTTTTTTAAGCGGCCCTGTCATTGAGCAGAACTTCTTTAAAATAAGATGTAAAGTATTGAGAGTTGCTTCAAATAAATTAGGAGGTGTGTTAACCCACCCAACCTTTCTTCCAAGAGAGAGCAAACAAAACTATGTGATGTTGAAGGCCATCCCATAAGCAGCATCGCCATGGGATACCTTCAGTTTAGGGTTTTTGCATTGGATTTTGGATCACTGCAGAAAATAAGCTCTGTTTCAAAACACAAGTTTCTGAAACTTTCACATTTTATTCAGCAGGATAATTTGAATAACTGAACACCACTTTTATGAGGTGTGGAGCTTAAATGCTGCTGACAGACGTGGTTGCATAACTTCATAACTACCTTAATGCGTCCACAACAAGCTTACCAGCTGTTTTGACAAGCTTGCGTACAATAGCCTAATAAATTGTTTATTATCCTAAGTTAGAAGGCTTTGTAAGAACACAGAAAAATACAACTAGAGGCTGTAAGGGTGACAAATGGGAGTTTCTAGTACGATGAGTTTAGTATCCCCGACAACCACTGTACTCTCATATATTCAGCAAAGGCCTTTTTAAGGACATGTTAAAACTCCAACATTCACCAGTGGTTGTATTTGCTAACATACTTGTCATCATGTCATACTGTGTCATATGACATGATGCCAACGTCTCTTAAGCTTGTATTAACCACAGACCTTATTTCATGCAACTAACCGCCACCCCATTCAAAATGCACATTGAATTTAAAAGCACAGTCTGATAATTCCAAAATGCTAACTTAATTCTGAGGTTAAGGACTCATTCCTGTGGTGTCTAATTGTTTGGGTTTAGCAGACAATAACAGCTAGCCTCAGAGGTCTGTCTGCTGCATTTGTCACTTTCTATCTGTATTCTCTGCTTCTTGGTTCATGCATATTCAATGACTAATCCAAGGTACGCACAAGTTTAAGAGTCATATTTGGTAATATTTTGACAAACGTGACCCTTAAGTTAAGCAGAATTTTGAATCATGTATCACTGCTGAGGAGGTCTGGCAGAGCTTGCTTTGACAGTTGGAAGTTGATACACAGTTGATTAAGGTCACTTTATAAACACAACTTCCAACTCAAAAGATCTGGATTCTCCTTAGTCATGGGTGTATCAAGTCCAGCATCTGCAATTTCAGCAGCAAAGGGGACCATATTGTAAACAGACATTATCATTTAAGATGCGCACTGTGACTCTCTACCTCTGTTCTTTTCTGAGCAGCTGTAACAAAGCGTAAGTAAGTCTAAATGATTGTTGAGCTCATGCTGTCGGCTCTGCGGGTCAAAAGGAGGGCTTCACTGGACTTGTACACAAACCTGTCGAAAGTCTGTGTTGCTAGGCAACTGTTCATGTTCATCCAGCAATCATGTTGTTGAGTTGATAAATTATAGATCAGCGAATTGTTGATGACGACTCCAGTGCATTGAACAACATTTAAATACCGTGGGAATGTGCTTCTCCAAGAAATACATGGTCGAATTTAATCTATAGTTAAACTGTGGACGGTCTAATGCGATCACTGCACTGATACCTGCCTCCATAAACCAGTAACAGTCCTGCTCTGCTCTGCTGAGCCGACAGTGCCAGTGTCATTAGGTCCAGCCTCTTCTCAGGTGCTGATGCTGTAGCTTATTCTGTGCAGCAGCACAAGCAGCTAGTTGTCTATAGTACCATCGCACTGCAAGGCGCTTCACATTACAAATTTGGGATTTAAGTCAAGAGAATGTCATAAGAAAAGATTGTTTTAATCCCTTAAACATTAGAGAAAGGCCTCAAGTTATAGATGAGATTTGACAAGGGATTTAAAAGAAAATGTCGACACTGTGTGCCTCAAGCAATCTGAAAGCAAGGATTTCCACGACTGTGACACGAATCAGACACAACGGCAGTCCTTTACTGTCTTAATGTAATTTTTAGATGTACTTTAAAGTCTGTATGGGTGGTATCTATGCAAATTTAACAAACAAGTAACAGAATGTCTTTGTGAAAAAATTAGTCCTTTTTCAACTTGTTTCAAAAAGATTTTTAACGGGAGTTGCTAGGCGTTGGAGATATTGGCTGTAAATAGGTCTACCATCTTTAAAATATAATGAAAACAGATGGCACTCAGCTCAAAGTTCTTAAAGCAACCCTCAAATTAAAAAACAGTATTAATGAGGGACAGACATAACCAACCAATCACTAATTAAAATGTAAATGTTGTTAGTCAACCCAACCTTGGCTTTTGCTCGGCGTAGATGTAGTCTTAATGAGAGAGAGCATGTTTTGGCTAAAGAGAAGCTTTTTTTGTCAATTTATCTATGAAAAGTAAATCTCCTATGTACTCACAGTCTGGAGTTGAATTAATCATGCACTCTGTTGAAGCTGCCAGGACTCAGACACCACAGAAGGTAAAAGTGAATTATGGTGGATACAATGGCTTCGTATAATCCATCCACATGGTGTTCATCTGCGAAAAAAGAAAAGCTACTGGTTGAAATCAATTGAATTCTAATTTCGCCTTTCTGAAAATGCTTTAAATTTGAGTATCATTCGATGTCAAGTGTACTTACAACAGGTAGCACATTTTGAAACATAATGCTTTCGTTGCATCAAATTTAGTTTCTCTTTAGTTTGTCCTCCTTCTGTAGATTGTTTAAGTATTACATTTACTTTTGCTTATAGCACAATAACATCTAACTTGCCATTCACTACAGCTGTAGGGTGCTGGAAAAGCTTTAAATGCACCATTGAGATTCTTGAAAAAGTGCTTGAATTTGACTTTGGAAAAGGTGTAGAAACTCTGAGTGATGCAATATTACAGGAGTTTGAAAGTTTTTGTACCTTCTTGCTAACAAAAAAGTACTATCACTTCTGATGTAATAACCATGTAAATCTGGCTGTTGTTCTGCTTTGACGAGTGATGTGATGCTGGTTGTGTTCGCTTGTTTTCCTCACACAGGGATTTCTGAGTCTGAGCAGTTTCTGAAGGGGACGTCACAGATCAAGATCCTTTGTCCTGAGGACATCGAAGGCATGAGAGTCGTGTGCAAGGTAACTACACTGACTGTCTTTGCTGTCATGATTTGCACTTTTAGTTTTATATTTAATGCATTTAGATTTTTTTCTGAATGTTATTTGCAGCTGGCAAGAGAAGTACTAGACATTGCGGCTGTAATGGTGAAACCAGGTGTTACAACAGAAGAAATCGACCATGCTGTCCATCTGGTACCGTATATACACACAAACAAAAAATATAGGCTGAGATGTTGTGTCCTCTGTTACCCAAACATTGGGCCGTCTTCACACAAACACCATATGATTCTCTGTTCAGTGTGAAGCACAGTCACGGTGTATACATACAGACCAAACCAGCTGTGTTCAATTGTAAGGCAGCAGCGTGGGTCACTCTTCTTTATTATATACAGAGTACTGCAGAAATGAGTTAGCATTATCTTTTCTTTTTCTTTATGAAATGAAATAAGCCAGTAATACCAGAGTTGTGCAATTTAAGTCCAAATTTAGTCCACTTGGTGTCAGCAGAGCACCTGCAAGCTGGCTAGCCAGCCTTAAATAAACAGAAGAAGAAGCGTTGGCTCACCCATTTCTGCCAAAATGTTTGTTTATAAATAGACTCAAGGATGTACTAGTGTCTGACAGACAAACATACATAATATTATGTTAATCATATTGTCAAATTGCACTGTGACTTACAATATTACCCTGAAAACTGAAAATGTTTACGACTATTAATATAGCTCAGCAGACACATGTGGGAAATACTTTAAATACAAGTTGAATTTTCAAGTTGCCAACAACTGTGCAGTTCCTTTTTATATGTTTCATTTCTGCATCAGAAATTGGTGTTAATTTGTAAAAACGAAACATGTAAGTACTTAAAATTTCTCTTTGCCAAAATTTTTTTTTTCTGCAATAATCCAAAAGGGACAATTTTTGTGAGGGAACCAGGGAAAATAACATCCCTGCAGCACTCTTTTTACCCTGTCCTGTCTTACTTACTCGATAAACGACATACTTTGTTATTTCAGGCTTGCATAGCAAGGAACTGCTACCCCTCTCCTCTCAACTATTACAACTTCCCCAAATCCTGCTGTACGTCTGTCAATGAAGTCATCTGCCACGGCATCCCGGACAGAAGACTATTACAAGAAGGAGATATCCTGAATGGTAGGCTCATTGCAATAGAAGTCACTGTTCCTTTTTTCATATGTTAAGAGTTACAGGACCACATTGTTTTCTGGCTGTCTTGTCAATATTTGTATGTAAAATAAAATAAAAAAAACATTGATTTTTACTTTTGCTTTTAAACAGCCCAGTTTTTCCTAGGCTGTCATATTCTCAATATCTAACCAAGTTGTGGAAAGAGTTAATCTAAGTTTGGATGGAGGGAAATATTTTATTAAGTATGGAGGGGAGAAAAATAAATTCCTCCTCCATGACAAATGGTCTTACCAACATCCTGAAATGGTGTCAGCGGGAGTTTGCCCAATTTTAGCCTCTTTATGAATATTTCTGCTAAGGCGCTGTCTTCCATCAGCCACTCCCCCCAGAGCGTCTGATGGAGCACTTGCCAACAACTCATCTCTCGCTGCGTGGTCCGACAAGACAAATTGTTTCATTAACCTTTAGCAGTAGGGATTTGGCTGTCAGATGCACTGCTCTCTATATTTCTCCTTAAGTGGGAAACAGTCCCAGTTTGCCCACTAGCAATTCCAATTTCATCAGCAATTTTTTAATAAAAGTCAGAATAATTTAGTTTGGCCTCACTTTATAAGTACCCACGTTCATCATGTTCCAGGTTATTCATAACGTGACTTTCCTTTTTTAAACATGGTAGAATTTAGTTGTCATTGTAACACAGTGTCTTCTCACTCTTATTCAGTGGACATCACAGTCTACCACAACGGTTTCCATGGTGACCTCAATGAAACCTTCTATGTCGGGGATGTGGATGAAGAAGCAAAGAAACTGGTCCAGACCACATATGAATGCCTTATGCAAGCCATCGACTCTGGTAGGAATTCACGCATTTTGTGCAGTTGTTTAACCCATTTAAGGTCTTATATATTAATGGAAGATTGATGGTGGTAGTTGGTCCCCAGTGGACTTTTGTGCAGGTTATTTTTAACATTTAGAGAGATGTTCATTTATTAACTGCTCTACAATCGCATTTTAAACGTATCTATACAGATGTGGTAACAATAGTGGTTCAAAATGATGTGATATTACATGCATTTATTTTACTTAAAAGTGGACCGTTAGGTTGCCTATTTGTGCTTATTAAATTATAATTATTTATTAAAATGTATTTCTGGAGTTCTTTGATCAATAAAATATATATAATGAATTCTAATTGAGTAAAGAATATTAATAATAAAAAAACAGCTACAAAAGTTTGGTATGTTCAGAAAATACAAGGTTGGGACACTGAAATTTAAATAGTTTTCTCAGGTTAAGTATTCAGTGTCTTCTAGCAATCTAGCAAAACAAAATGCAGTACAAGTATACATAAAATGCATATGAATTTATATAGAAACTGTCACCATTACCTAGTTGGTCCACTAGAGAGCACTGTTGAGTTCAAGTGCTTATTTTTTGACTGTTTCTGACTAGATTTGAAGGTTAGGGTTAGAACAGTCTCAATTTTTTTTTTTTTAAATGACATGGAGAAATTCTGATAGTCTGTCTGTCATGGGTCCAAAATTTTGGTTTTAGGATGTTTTTGGAGAAAATAATAATATAGGCACTCATATCAGGCTGAAACCCGTTGTTTAGAGCATAATTTATATTATATATTTATATTCTGTTGGTCTATAAACTCAATGTAATCTTATAAAGGCCTTTGACGAATGTTAACCTTTGTTTTTTTGTTTACAGTGAAGCCTGGTATTCGTTACAGAGAATTAGGAAACATCATTCAGAAGCACGCTCAGGCGAACGGCTTCTCTGTGGTGAGGAGCTACTGCGGCCACGGTATCCATAGACTTTTCCACACTGCTCCCAATGTGCCACATTATGCCAGTAAGTAGTCGCAAACCTGCCATCCTACCAAATCTAAACGTTCCTGCTGAATTCCTTCCGTGCTCTCCGACAACAGGTTTATTTCCGTTTTTATTAATTTTGCAGAAAACAAAGCAGTTGGAGTGATGAAACCTGGCCATGTGTTCACCATTGAACCCATGATATGTGAAGGTGAGTTTCTTTTTTTTTTAATGAATTATATCAAAG
>JAOWBC010000248.1:20776555-20787592 GCA_028566105.1 Hypoplectrus providencianus | reverse complement strand
AAGAGAAGAGAAGAGAAGAGAAGAGAAGAGAAGAGAAGAGAAGAGAAGGAGAACCTGGTTGAAACTTGGTGACTCCCTCTCCGACGCTCTCCACGGTGCCGGCTCCCTCGTGGCCCAGCACTACGGGGAAAGCTCCCTCAGGGTCTGAACCACTTAATGTGTAGGAGTCAGTGTGGCAGATCCCCGTGGCCACAACCTGAAATAAAAGACTGGTGTCTGAGCCGAGCAAACTCCATTTAACGCTCGTATTATCTGGAGACGAATGTGAGGATATCCATCAGCTCATGAATAAAATGAAAGTGGTTTTCTGCATATGTGTATGTCTTCTATTGTCTGTCTGTATGGCCGCGGCTAATCTCATAATCTCATAATCTTATAACATTTACATTTAAGACTATGATAAAGATTTAAGTGATTTATAATAAAAAGTATAATAAATAATAAAAGTCTTTTTAATAAACTGACATGCCTTATTTGATAGATTTAGTTTGAATGTACATTAATAGAAGACTCTGGACTTTTTTTGTTTGACTAAATCAAGCAGAAATCACTATTTACACAGTTAAAAAAAATAAGAGTTATGGAATAATAAATCATCCGTCTGTGCTAACATCTTTGTACCCATGTCATGAACGTCTTTTCAAATACAAACATGTACAATTATTGGTTATCTTATCAGGATTGGCTGTAGGAAACAGTTAATTAATGTACAGTAGGCTGAAAAAAAACCCATATCTATATCTCTAGTTCAAAGTTCTCTGTAGTGTTTGACTTAACATACACTAAATGAGGAAAAACAGGAAAACCCGTAGATAACCTCTGAGGTGGAGCTGCTGATAAAACGTTGTATATTATGAATACTATACTGTACATCGGACATTAAGTAGGTGCAGCCTCAGCTTATCATTATATCATTATATAGTTTTCCTCTCTTTTCACAATTTTAGTCTTTGCAGCACTGCCTTTATTACAGAGGAGTTAATAAGTAATAAGTCAGTAAAAGAAGTGTGTTCAGTAATATGTCTATCTTCTAGAAGTCAATGAGTGTGGATAGTAAAAAAAAAAAAAAAAAAGAAAATCAGCCCTGTGTTTTTACCTTGAGGCGAACCTCCCCAGCTTTAGGAGGAGCCACCTCCACCTCCTCTATTGCCAGAGGTTTCCCAGCCTCCCATGCTACTGCAGCCTTGCACCGGATCACCTGCAAGACAACACACAGGGGCTTCAGCAGGCCTGGTTTCACTCATGATAAAAGCTCAGAGGACATTTAACCCATTCAGTGCCACAGAGGAATCCACAGAGAAAAATAACTCTCTTGTATTACACAAAATAGACCTGTTTACTCTGTTTCTTGAAAGGCTGAATAAGACAGCCCATAAAGACTGTCCTCAAGCAAACTTTGACCCTTTCCCCCTGCTTGTGCAAACTTGTTGCTAAACCAGGAAATCTCAGCGAGAACAGAACAAAAGAATCGTCCAGTAAAAACAAAACCCCCCAGTGACCTCTCCTTAACCTATCATTGATGGTGCAACACAATTTAAGAGGGTTTGTTTCTCTTCACTCATGTTAAGTTGAAGCAAATGATCATTTAAGAGCAGATCCAAGTCACACACGCGATTGTACTGTAAACATTACCTCGGCTGTTTGCACACAGATGAAAAGCCGTGGCAGTTTATGTGTATACAGATACGTGTTATCCTGATATGTAAAGAGAAGTCAGGGAGCTTACCTTCCCTGCTGTCGCCATGCTGTTTCAAACCAGACTCACCCAAGGTTGGGAAAGTGTGTGAGCCTTGTCAAATGGCTAGGCCCTTCCTGTGTGGGCGGTGTCCAAACATCCTGGTCTTCCCACTTTCTATAGAAAGCTCATTTCCTGTTTAACATGAGGGTAAACAGTATATAAGACATGCACTTCATGACAACCACATATGTCTGTTTCTATTAAATGTGTGCTATTCAGTTTAACAGACTTACCACTTTAGGATAAAGGGTGAGAAGGGTTAGGGTTTGTATATGTAGATATTTTTTTATAGTTTGGATTAAATTAAATAATTAATCCATTTCAAATAATATACTCAGAAAATTGTTTTTTTTTTCTGATGTATGAATCATTATTAATAGAATTGTAAAAAAAAAATCATATAATTGGAATTTTTTTAGATTTTTTTTTGCTTCAGTTTGTTAGGTTAAAGTTTGATCTGAATTTAATAAAATACATGTATCATTGTAGATATTTTGTATAGTTATATGTAGGTGTTTTAATTAACTATAAAATTAACACTAACATAATATGATAATTATAATTTGTTAGTCCTGTTTTGAAATACACAGGGGCCATAAGTAGCTCAGGACATATTCATTTTTACATTTTCAGATTGCAAGATAAAATCAAGGTAACCACAATAGATCAAGTGTGTGTTTGCTTAAAACAAAGATGCTTCTTAATCAGCTTTTGTTTTCATCAAGAGAAAACTGAACAACTGAACCAAACCAGCTGTTGTAGGAAAAGAGTACCAATGTGAACTGTAATTTCTTCTCCATAAAACACACAAATCCTATTATACGTGCATATCTAGTTTCATATCATTTCACTTTGTGTGCCTGCAATAACTGCAATATCACATCCAGGTCTGGGACGAATCTTGGAACCCATCCTAGCAAAATAATTGCTGCAGTGCTGTCTGCCAAGTTCAGCAAACATTGATATAATTAGAGTGGTCCAAGTGAATCTGAGGGGGAATGATTTGACTGACACTTTAAACAATGCTCAGAGCATTTAGGGACATGATATGTGTCTGTGACATACAACACACCAACATAGCAGAAATTCATTGTTGTTGGCCTGTCTGAAACATAATAAGTTTTACCACTCCTAATTTTGGAAAGAGCAACACAAAACCGAACAGTTTTGTTTATGCTAACGCTAAAAATATGTTTCTGTTAGTTGCCCATAAGGCTGGTATATTTAAATATACATAAAAGCTTGCTAACTTTAGCTAACATTTAGCCGATGCTACAATCCATTTTCTGTTTGTCAATCTCAACAGAGAACACATTTTCTAACAGTGGCCTGAGCACTGCTGAAAGTTAGTATGTTTTATAATCAAGGAGTTGATAAGCAGAGAGCATTAGCCAACTTAGTTACTTGCTAATTAAAAAGTTCCCAGTGAAAACTTTGACTTTTGAGGTCCCCATCCTCAGTGGGGCTATTGAACCCTCTTTCTGTTATTACGAGTGCTTGAACAGTACGAACTGGCCATAGACTCAACTCAAGAGCTGAAAAACTGGAATTCTTTCTAATGGCCAGCAGCGGTCGACTCCAGTTATGGCATAAAAGAAGTCAGGGTCATTTTTATTGATTTATTTTTACTTTACACAAAACATCTATGTTATGACCTTAGTTGCTAGCTGCAAGTCCTCTTATCTTTTCTCCCAAAACTATGGTCCAGTTTACAGTAAGCTAGAAGTTAAAGGCGAGTATCCTTTAGCGCATGACTAACTTGTAATTGAGAACGGTGTTTTCTGGTTTGTGTGTTGTCGATGTTGTTTTAGAAAATTGACTTGTTAATAGTGTCTTTTAGTAAATAAAAAAAATATTCCCGGGAGTCAACCTTGCTAAACAAGTTGGCTAGCTAGCTCTAGTCACAGTCTATGTGCTAGTTGATAATTGAGCTCTCTCTGATAAAATCACTGGAAAGATGGTTTCTGGTGAAATTCCAAACTTGAGGCTTCAGTGGCAGCTCACAAAACAATAGTTGAGTGTTTCCATTGAAAACGTAGTCTTTGTTTGCAGGGTCTCAACTTGTTCCTACCTTATGACATTGCTATCATAAATGACACAACACACAATATGATGTGCCTACACAACAAAAACAAGAAAATCATTTCAATATTTAGACTGTTTACTGAGGTCTGTAAATGCATAGGATGAAATATCTAAGACTATAATTTTGCTTATATGACTACTGTAGATATTGCCACTCAAGGCAACGCAGCGGTCTTATTGTGGAGAAACATTCAGGACTGCCCGGATGCTGTGGAGCAAAAATAAAGACAAATGAGCAGACCTGCACATGTGTTGCTGAGTCATGGATGGTGGAGAAGGTAAAGGCGTATAAATCTACCATTTGCTTTGCTTCATCATTTCAATGGCATCATTGACTTTGTCCAAAGTCATGTTGTGAGTGATGAACTCATCCAGCATCACCTTCTTGTCCATGTAGGCTTTCACCATCTGAGGCACGTCATCCCTCCCCTTAAAGCCTAAGCCACAAAATGCCAATCAATTAAGAAAATCCAGTCCTACAGCATACATTAACCATAGCCATTTAGGTAGGTGATACTCATTATTTAGTAATTATGGTCATATTTGCCTCACCTCCATATATAGAGCCCTTCCATGTGCGTCCAGCCATTAGCTGAATGGGTCGGACAGCAGCATCTGCCATGTTTGTCCAACCGACAATCACGCTGACACCCCAACCTGCCACACAAGACTCCAAGGCACTGCGCTAGATGGAGAAACAGCGTAAAGTCAGTGGACTTCTATGGGCTCAAATGTGCAGAGCAGCACAGAAAATCTGAGCCTCTATAACAAACTTCATCCTCACAAGCAATCATAAGCAACTTAGCATTCTCAAGCCAATTCACACCAAATCTAAATGCAAGCCACTCTGCCTCACCATGACTCCCACATTCCCAACACATTCCAGGGAGTAGTCCACTCCTCCACCAGTCATCTCAAACAGCACTTCATTGATGGGTTTGCTGTGATCTTTGGGGTTCACAAATTCGGTAGCACCGAACACCTTGGCCTTCTCAAACTTTTCTGGATTTATATCAACAGCGATAATCCTGTTGGCTCCTGCAGCCTTGCAGCCCATGACTGCAGCCAAACCCACAGCTCCAAGGCCGAAGACAGCACATGTGGAACCTGGTTCCACCTAAAGGACAATAAACATTGGTCAACAGTCTCTAAATGTAAGTTAAAGGGCAAACTATCTAGTTCTGTCTGCAATAGTAACACATACACACCTTAGCAATATTGACTGCTGCTCCATATCCTGTGCTGACCCCACAGCTGAGAAGACAGACCTTATCCAGAGGGGCAGCAGGGTCAATCTTAGCCACAGCGATCTGGTTAACCACGGTGTACTCAGAGAAGGTGCTGGTTCCTAAGAACTGCAGCAACTTCTTCCCCTTACAGGTTAACCTGGACTCCAGTGGTGACATCAAATTTAAACGGGTTACGGACCTGGACAAGAGAATTGTGTAATGTAAATAAAAATAAATGAATAACAAAATTGTAGTGTTGCTCTTGTTCTATCACAGGGTTATCTCAACACTTAGTATAGCAGTATGTTTAATATGTGGAAAACAAAGATCTAAACTCTCCATCCTGTGGTATCATCAGCCAGCACCTAAAGATACAAGTCTAGTTCTAATAAGCTTACCATCCTTTGTCACACTGGTTGGTCTTTGGGTTCTTGCAGTAGCGACATTCTCTACACCGAGAGACAAACAGAGGGAGAACCTTGTCTCCTGAAGGACAAAAGACAATGTTGCCATGTGACAGTCAAATAAACCCTAGGGAAGACACACACACACACACACACACACACAATAAAAGCTCAATGCTCTTTGAAATTGTGTACTTACACTGTTTTGATACTGTATATATAGTATTTTTATATCAGTGGTTTTACATTACACCAATATCTTTTTATTATTATTTTTGACAGTCTTGCAGTTATTTTGGAGACACTATATTGTCAAACAAATTTGTTGTGACAGGCTTCGCGGTTTCCAGTCTTTACACTCCTGCCAAACAGGTCATGACTCTGTACTAATCAAACCAGCATAAGGCATACCAATGTTCTCATCTCACTCTCTGAAAAGAAAATAGCACATTTTCTGAAGTGCTCTCCCATTCCAAACTCACCTGGCTTAAATTCAGTGACTCCAGGCCCAACGCTCTCCACGATGCCCCCTGCCTCATGACCAAGGACTATTGGGAAGCCATCAATCTGCATGCTCTCCAAAAGGTGGTAGAGGTCAGAATGGCACACTGAAGTCGCCACAATCTGCACCAGGGGAGGATAGACTGATGAGAGCATTCAGGTGCGAGTGGTGCTTCCCCTTTAAAGTATCAGATACTTTTCAAAATCAACATGATCAATTCAGATCTGTTAATATGTAAAAACTAGACCAATAATGTACTAAAATGTCCGATCTGATATTGTGAAACTAAAATTTTCAACAGATGGCAAGTGGCATGTGTCATAGGAAGTTAACCTTCCCATAGTCAAGCTGAAATCAACTAAACCAAGAGGAAGACAAAAGCTCCACGAGATGACTAATGTAAACTTGTCTCCTTTATGGACTCAAGGTGGTGTAAAACCAAGGAAACACTGGAATGGAAGGTTGGCATTTGAAGTGAAAAGTTGTTTTGGCCTGGTGGCCCAGAAGGAACAAGCACAGCATCTCCCCATGTTTGTGTGCTGATACTGGACGTCTCACCTTGATGCGGACCTCGTTGGCCTCTGGTGGGGCTACCTCAATCTCCTCAATCACCAAAGGCTTGTTGGGCTCCCAGGCCACTGCTGCCTGGCACTTGATGACCTACAGGGCGGTGACACCACATTGAAATAAAATACAACAAATGCTACTGGGGCCTTTAAATGATTTTGGGAAAGGTTTGAAGGACTTCATGTTGTTTTGCTTAATTCAAAGCTAATACTTATTTAAAGGCTAAGCTAGCCAGCTAATGGTTTCAACACCCCCTCCCCCAAAATATCCTGTTCCGCAAAAAGAACAGTGAGTTTAACAATAAAGACATATGCACTGGGTGGTTCGCCTTGAATGCATGAACATGTGTTGAATCCCTAGTGGAATAATGAATTCTACACTTATCATCTTATTTTTTCTCTGTTGGCTGACTATCCCCTCGATTCCGCCAATATAAACATTTAGAATTCACTGGATAGTTTCAAACTGTGTGCCAAGTCAAACAGGACATGAGATATTCCACTGAGGCAGGGAGGAAAGAGATAAAAACAGAGTAAGGAGCAGAATGTCGGGGTACTTTAAGGTGAAAGAACCCTTTAGAAAAAAATCTCTGCATACCATAAATGTATGACAAAAACAATGATTTTTAGTTGGTTCACCAAAGCACATAAACTTAAATTTAAACTACTCTAAAATATAGCTTATAGTTAACAATAACAACTTTATTGCAATAAAAAAAAAAAATTTTGAAAACCTTGTTGAGTTGAAAAACTTCACAAACCTCCGTATTTGTAACTATTTACACAGTAAAATACAACAACAAAAAGAATTAATCGCTTATAGGCATTAACTTTGTATTAGAGAATGAGGAAGAATGAAAAATCACAATATACAAATAAATTATATTATTGTGATGCTATTACATTCCAATATTTTCCTTAGTTTGCGTGTATCATTACACATGGCTGTTTTATGGTAAACTTTATGCACAGTGCAAAAAAAAAAATAAAAACATGGAAAAAAATATGAGTGTTAGATTTTACTCACCTTCCCAGCTGTAGCCATGGTTGCAACGAGTGAACAGGCAGGAGAGCGTTGAGGGATCTGCAGCTGCTGGAAAGAGAGAGGAGGAGACAGCAGCAGCTCCTGGACATGTGCTTTTATACTGTGTCCATCAAAAAAAGTTGGACAAATGTACAGATGGGCAAGTACTTTGTGTCCTTGACTTCAAGCTGAGAATGTTATTGTTGACGGCTGTTGGGTTCAGGCTGACGTTACCCAAACCCAAGCAGTGATTACATTGAGATCGATTCACTTGTGAACAAAGCAAGACTCAGGCCAACATTAGATTTTACCTGCAGCAAGGGAAGTCCGGTCAGGGTCTTAGAGTTGTAAGCTCCTCACCTGATCTCAGCCGAATCCAAAGCAGACTTCCCTCTTTGCTCTTTTTATTATCAAAAGCAGTTGCATAGTAACATGTGTGTGTGTGTGAGCGTGAGCATGATAGTAAGTGTATACATATGCCTGAGTGAGTATGATAGTAAGTGTGTATATATGTGTGAGTGTGCACGGGTGTACAGGGTCTTCTTGACCTTCAAACAGAATATGTTAAGTTTCACACTCGATAAGAGCAGAAACAAATCTTCCTTTTGCAGGTCTGTGGTCTTCAGCTGGCCTGCAGTGGAAAATTACTGTCATACAACGCAGAGGTGAAAATCACAGTATGAGTATAAGCATATCTACAACAATGATGAAATCTTCATGTTTTCTAGAAAGGGCTTATTTTGGAAAAAACAAAGTATGAGCAGCTGCTGCCATGTTTTCGGTTAACTGAGGTCATACTCAAATCTTGGCAACAGATGTGGAGCATGTGCAGAATAAACAGAGACAGATTTATAGCGTGGAAGGCATTTTAATGGTGTATGCATATAAAATTTGTGGTACATATAGAGGAACATTAATCCCTTACTGAGAATCACTGCAAGTGGACTAATGGTGGTGGCGCTCCCAGTGGTTGAAAAACAAAACACCAAACATGTGCCCCCTTGCCTGCTGCCCTGTAGGACAAAACAAGTGCCCTCCTCCACCCCTCATTCTTACTCTCTGTTTTTCATTGAGGAACATATGTCCTGAAATGGAGAAAACATGAAGTGCCATCTAGGGTGTCATTCAATGGAGAAAAAATGACCTATTGTCCTCTAGGTTGTACTTAAATGGAGAACACATGATGATGTGACCTCTGGGGGGGTCCTCAAATGGAGAAAACTTATTTTATTTGAAATGATAAAAAGATCTATTTAACTTTTATGTATCATCACTTCTGACAAAATTTGCACTCATTTAAGAGAAAGGCCCTCAGAGAGCAAATCATTCGAAGATCAGTGTGTTGTCCTCAACAGAGGGCAGCAGTGACACATAAGACAAACAAAACCCAGAGGGATGGATGCAGTTATTTTCCTTTCATGTTGTTTTGTTCCAGTCATATTATGTGTGTTTGCATCAATACAGGATGTCATGTGACAGGGGCTGTATATTTATAGACATTGCAAAAGTGTTGAACAAATGCACTGCATCAATGTGAGTGTTTGATTTTCACCTTTACAGCTGTGGCCTGTGAACAAACTATAGAGGGAAGGAAGATCAGTGCAGCTACAGGACAGGAAACAAAAGAAGACCCTGAAATTGTGGTTTTATTCTGTGTCAGTCCAAAACATGTTGGCAAACACTCAGACGGGCCATGACTTTAAATGCGTACTACTTCAGACTTTGAAGAACTTGACCATTGCAGCCATCTCTGTAACTTCTGTTCCTATCTCAACAGAGGAGACACAACCTGTACATGTCGTTGAAAGTTAATGTCCTCAAAGGGCAAACCATTACGTAAATCCTGTCTCTTATTGACAGTCTTATTGTGGAGGGACATTCAGGACTGCCCGGATGCTGTGGAGCACAAATAAAGACAAATGAGCATACCTGCACATATTATCTGTGTTGCTGATTTGTGAATGGATGAGATAGTAAACAAGTGTAAATCTACCATTTGCCTTGCTTCATCAGTTCAATTGCATCGTTAATTTGGTCCAAAGTCATGTTGTGAGTGATGAACTCATCTAGCATCAACTTCTTGTCCATGTAGGCTTTCACCATCTGAGGCACATCATCCCTCCCCTTAAAGCCTAAGCCACAGAATGCACAGGAACTAAAAACATGGAGTCTTAAAGAATACATGAATGATAGACATTAAGGTAGAAGAGATTCATTATTCAGTGCAGATGGTCATTTTTGTCTCACCTCCAAATGAAGAGCCCTTCCATGTGCGTCCAGCGATTAGCTGAATGGGTCGGACGGCAATGTCAGCCATGGTTGTCCAGCCGGCAATCACACTGACACCCCAACCTTTCACACAAGACTCCAAGGCACTGCGCTAGATGGAGAAACAGCCTAAGGTCAGTGGGTGTCTATGAGCTCATATGGTTTCAAATCTGCAGAGCAGCTCAGAAAATCTGAGCTTTTTTTTTTTTTTTTTTACCACACTTCATCTTCACAAACAATCACAAGCAAATTTAGCATTTTGAGCTAATTAACATGACATCTTTATGCAAACCACTCGATTTGCCTCACCATGACTCCCACTTTCCCAACACATTCCAGGGAGTAGTCCACTCCTCCACCAGTCATCTCAAACAGCACTTCATTGATGGGTTTACTGTGATCTTTGGGGTTCACAAAGTCGGTAGCACCGAACACCTTGGCCTTCTCAAACTTCTCTGGATTGATGTCAACAGCGATAATCCTCTTGGCTCCTGAAGCCTTGCAGCCCATGACTGCAGCCAAACCCACAGCTCCAAGGCCGAACACAGCACATGTGGAGCCTGGTTCCACCTAAAAGATGAAAGATTTTTATTTAGATGGCTCTTACAGTGAGATTTTAATGCTTCATAAAGCAACAATCTTTGAAAAGTCATTCATCGAATACAAACTGACAAATCTACAGTCACAAACTGTCCAAGTCTGTCTGTAGTAATCTGCGGCACTCAAACATACACACCTTAGCATCATTGACTGCTGCTCCATATCCCGAACACACACCACAGCTGAGCAGAAAGACCTTATCTAGAGGGGCAACTGGGTCAATCTTAGCCACAGCGTTCTGGTTAACCACGGTGTACTCAGAGAACGTACTGGTTCCCATAAACTGCAGTAGCTTTTTCCCCTTACAGGATAACCTGGACTCTAGCGGTGACATTGCATTTAAGCGATTAGCAGCCCTGGACAAAAAAATGTTTGATATAAAAAACATGACACAAAATTGTGCCAATTCTGTCTATTACAGGGTTCACTGAATACCTGCAGAATGTTTAAACGGTTGAAAGCAAAGATTTAAATTCTCTGTCCTGTGATAACTTTGGACAGAACATTGATAATATGGTTTGATCCATAACCATACTAACATAACGAATGATACCAAGTTGAAGCTGAAGAGCTAATGGAGTAGATTGCAGGAGATGAGTTCTAATCATCTTACCGTCCTTT
>JAOWBC010000248.1:20758442-20776455 GCA_028566105.1 Hypoplectrus providencianus | reverse complement strand
ACCTTGATGCGGACCTCGTTGGCCTCTGGTGGGGCTACCTCAATCTCCTCAATCACCAAAGGCTTGTTGGGCTCCCAAGCCACTGCTGCCTTGCACTTGATGACCTACAGGGCAGTGAAAACACATCAAATCACACAGAATGACATATGATTAATAACTCTGGGGACTTGAAATCATACTGAAAAGGGTTTGCAGGATCTAAAGTAGGATTACTACAATTTAAAGCAAACACTCATCTCAAGCCCCATTTCAACATCAAATCAGTGGACACATTGCACAGTAGTAGCATATGTAAACATATGCCATTGTCCATGCATTTTTTAAACCACATTATAAGCTAATGGTTTGAGCGTCTCCAGCACCTACAAATTAAATGTTAAAAACAGTTTAAAGTCCACACAAGATAACAACTTTATGTTGGCATCCAGTGTTGACCTGCTACCCCCCTCCATGTAAAAAGACCCCATCACTATGTGTCAAGTTTTTCTGATCATAAATCTGCAATAAAAAAGTAATAATAAATTCCCCTTAGTGCACTCAAATGGATAAAATGTGAAGGTGCTCCCCCTTATATGAAGCAGACACAATAAAATGCTCTCTAGGGAGCCCTTTCATTAGAGATAAACAAAGGATCAAGATAAACATGAGTGTTGGATAAAACTGACCTTACCAGCTGAAGCCATTTCTGCCTCAAAGAAAAGGCTGAAGAAGCAAGAAAGTTAAATCAGATCAGTGCAGATGCAGGACAAAAAATGAAGGGAGACAACTGGTGACCCTGGACCTTGTTTTATACTGCCAGTGTCAAAGATTTCGGCAAACACTCAGTTGGATTTTGGCCCTCAAATGTAATCAGTAACTTCAGTTCATACCCAAATCTGGAAAACAGGGGAGGAGTCTGTGTGGAATAGACAACATCTATCAAGGTATATGGACTTACACAGTCAATGATTTAAATGAGTCGTTCAACATATTGGGTGGAAATTGTTTATTTGAGCGTTACATGAGAAGACTTTATCAACTCTGTCTGGCCACATGTGTGAAAACATGTACGCTTCTTCATAAAGAAACATTCACCGAAAGAAATAGTTGTTCAAATCCTATTACTAAACGTATATCAATGGTGTCCTCAAAGTGCAGCAGTGGTATTCATGAGATATATGAGAGAGCAAGTGTTTACTGTCACACAAGGCAACACAGGCGTCTTATTGCGGAGAAACATTCAGGACTGCCCGGATGCTGTGGAGCAGAGTAAGGACAACATGAGCAAACCTGCACCTGTTATCTTTTTTGCTGATTCATTCATGGTGGAGAAAGTTAAGGAGTGTGAATCTACCATTTGCCTTGCTTCATTAGTTCAATGACGTCATTGATTTGGTCCAAAGTCATGTTGTGAGTAATGAACTCATCCAGCTTCAACTTCTTTTCCATATAGGCGTTCACCATCTGAGGAACACCATCCTTTCCCTTAAAGCCTAAGCCACAATGTGAATGCAAATTAAGAGCATAAAGTCTCATAGAATACAGCAACCACAGCCATTAAGTTAGCAGAGTATGATTATTAAGTTGTGATGGTCATTTTTATCTCACCTCCAACTAAAGAGCCCTTCCATGTGCGTCCAGAGATTAGCTGAATGGGTTTGGCAGAAACATCAGCTATGTCTGTCCAGCCGACAATCACGCTGACACCCCAACCTTTCACACAAGACTCCAAGGCACTGCGCTAGATGACCAAACAGCGTAAAGTCAGTGGACTTCTATGGACTCATATGGGCTCAAATATGCAGAGCAGCTCAAAAAATCGTTGCTTTCATAGCAAACTCCTCTGGAAAGAACCATGCGCAAAAAATATGCATTCTTGAGACTATTAACACCAAATCTAAATGCAAGCCACTCTGCCTCACCATGACTCCCACATTCCCAACACATTCCAGGGAGTAGTCCACTCCTCCACCAGTCATCTCAAACAGCACTTCATTGATGGGTTTGCTGTGATCTTTGGGGTTCACAAAGTCGGTAGCTCCGAACACCTTGGCCTTCTCAAACTTCTCTGGATTGATGTCAACAGCGATAATTCTGTTGGCTCCTGCAGCCTTGCAGCCCATGACTGCAGCCAAACCCACAGCTCCAAGGCCGAACACAGCACATGTGGAGCCGGGTTCTACCTAAAGGACAATAGATTTGGGTCAAACTTGAAGACCTCTATCTAGTTCTGTCTGTCTTTATCTGCAACAGCCAAAAATACTCACCTTAGCAGTATTGACTGCTGCTCCATATCCGGTGCTGACCCCACAGCTGAGAAGACAGACCTTATCCAGAGGGGCAGCAGGGTCGATCTTGGCCACAGTGAACTGGTTAACCACGGTGTACTCAGAGAAGGTGCTGGTTCCTAAGAACTGCAGCAACTTCTTCCCCTTACAGGTAAACCTGGACTGTGGTGATACCAACACATTTGCTGAATTTCCTGACCTGGTAAAGAAAATAGTTTCACTAAATACTTGCACAATATTTCAAGGCACAAAAGAAAAGATCCAAACACAGTGCATAAAGTTGCTACACTGATAAAATAGTTCCACCAACAACCATATAAACACACAATGGGAATGAAACAAAAGGTGATCATGTAGAGAAAATAGAGTAAATGACAGTAGATGAGTTCCTGTAGGCTTACCCTGCTATCATACACTGGTTGGTCTTTGGGCTCTTACAAAAGCGACATTCTCTACACTGGGGGATGACGAAAGTGAGAACCTTGTCACCTAAAAAACATAACAATGTTTCTATATGTCAGTCTCATTGACCTTATGCCAGGTATAAAAATGCTTTATAGAAATGTGACTTAATTGCAATGATGGGAATTAGTTTGCATTCATCATACATTTTCCACTATATCTGTTTTACAACTAATTTCACAAAATGCATCTGCTAATATTCACTGCATATTTTCTCCTTTTTTTTGCCATTTCATGTGACGATTTCACTTATATCTTTAACAACAAATTGTCCATCTACCATGCTCATCATTAAAAGGTTTAGCTCTTTCTGGCCTTAGCTAAACAAGTCACAGCTCTGTGAAAACAAGGCATATTACCAGACACCACACCAAACTCACCCGGCTGAAATTCAGTGACTCCCGGCCCGACGCTCTCTACGATGCCCCCTGCTTCGTGTCCAAGGACGACTGGGAAGCCATCAGTGTGCATGCCCTCCAAGAGGAGGTAGAGGTCTGTGTGGCACACTGAAGTTGCCACAATCTGCACCAGGGGAGGAAAGGCTGATAAGGACAGTCACTCTCAATGGGTACAGCAGAATAAGCAGTGTTTCCCCTTTAAAGTAGCAGTACCTTTTCCAGATCTATATAAACCAGTACTTACATTGGCATAAATGTGATTCTTCACTGAGAACAAGGAGGGCAAAACATCATCACAGATCTGTTATAACAGAATTGTCTGGACGTCTCACCTTGATGCGGACCTCGTTGGCCTCTGGTGGGGCCACCTCAATCTCCTCAATCACCAAAGGCTTGTTGGGCTCCCAGGCCACTGCTGCCTTGCACTTGATGACCTACAGGGCAGTGAAAACATCAAATTACACAGAATGACATATGATTAATAACTCTGGGGACTTGAAATCATACTGACAAGGGTTTGCATGATCTGAAGTAGGATTACGATAATTCAAAGCAACCACTCATCTCAAGGACGATCAAATCAGTGGACGCATTGCACAATAGCAGCATATGTAAACAAACGGTTTCACGTTGCCCAAACATTTTTTAAATCAGGTTATAGCTAATGGTTTGAGTGTCTCCAGCACCTGTGAATTAAACATTAAAACAAGTTTAAAGTCGACACAAGATAAAAACTTTATGTTCGCATTTTGTGTTGACCTGTACTCCAACGAAAAAGACCTCATCACTATGTGTCAAGTGAACCTAAATGGAGAAAATGTGAGAGTGCCCCACTGGGTGGCCTGATATGAAGCAGACACAGTGAAATGCTCTTTTGGGTGCCCTCTTATTAGAGATAAACAAAGGAACGATATAAACATGAGTGTTGGATAAAACTGACCTTACCAGCTGAAGCCATTTCTGCCGCAAAGAAAAGGCTGAAGAAGCAAGAAAGTTAAATCAGATCAGTGCAGATGCAGGACTAGAGAGGAAGGGAGACAACTGGTGACCCTGGACCTTGTTTTATACTGCCAGTGTCAAAGATTTCCGCAAACATTAGGTTGGATTTTGGCCCTCAAATGTAATCAGTAACTTCATTTTATACCAAAATCTGGAAAACGGGAGGAGCCTGTGTAGAATAGACAACATCTATCAAGGTTTATGGACTTACACAGTCAATGATTTAAATGAGTCGTTCAACATATTGGGTGGAAATTGTTTATTTGAGAGTTACATGAGAAGACTTATTCCACTCTGTCTGGCCACATGTGTGACAGAACATGTACATGCCTTTGTAAAGAAACATTAACCAAAAGAAAACCATTGCTTAAATCCTATAACTAAATGTATATCAATGGTGTCCTTGATGTGCAGCAATTACACATAAGACAGACAAAACCCAGGTACATGGTATTCATGAGATCGATGAGAGTGTTGTGTGTCACTCAAGGCAACACAGGCGTCTTATTGCGGAGAAACATTCAGGACTGCCCGGATGCTGTGGAGCAGAGTAAGGACAACGTGAGCAAACCTGCACCTGTTATCTGTGTTGCTTATTCATTCATGGTGGAGAAAGTTAAGGAATGTAAATCTACCATTTGCCTTGCTTCATCATTTCAATGGCATCATTGACTTTGTCCAAAGTCATGTTGTGAGTGATGAACTCATCCAGCATCACCTTCTTGTCCATGTAGGCGTTCACCATCTGAGGCACATCATCCCTCCCCTTAAAACCTAAGCCACAAAATGCCAATCAATTAAGAAAATGCAGTCTTACAGAATACATTCACCATAGCCATTTAGGTAGGTGATACTTATTATTTAGTAATCATGGTCATATTTTCCTCACCTCCATATATAGAGCCCTTCCATGTCCGTCCAGAGATTAACTGAAATGGCCGAATAGCAACATCTGCCATGTTTGTCCACCCAACAATCACACTGACACCCCAACCTGCCACACAAGACTCCAAGGCACTGCGCTAGATGGAGAAACAGCGTAAAGTCAGTGGACTTCTATGGGCTCAGATGGTTTGAAATGTGCAAAGCAGCTCAAGATTTTTTTTTCTAGGGAAAGAATAATGGATACAACTAGTGCCCTTGAACCAGTGAACATTATATATTCTTGTAATTCACTCATTTGCCTCACCATGATTTCCACTTTCCCAACACATTCCAGCGAGTAGTCCACTCCTCCACCAGTCATCTCAAACAGCACTTCATTGATGGGTTTACTGTGATCTTTGGGGTTCACGAAGTCGGTAGCACCAAACACCCTGGCCTTCTCAAACTTTTCTGGATTTATATCAACAGCGATAATCCTCTTGGCTCCTGCAGCCTTGCAGCCCATGACTGCAGCCAAACCCACAGCTCCAAGGCCGAACACAGCACATGTGGAGCCTGGTTCCACCTAAAGGACGACAGACTCCAGTCAATTAGCACTAACCATCTAGTTCTGTATTTTTTCTTCTGAACATTCAAACATACACACTTTAGCAGTATTGACTGCTGCTCCATATCCTGTGCAGATCCCACAGCCAAGAAGACAGACTTTATCCAGAGGGGCAGTGGGATCAATTTTTGCCACAGCGATCTCGGGAACCACAGTGTACTCAGAGAACGTACTGGTTCCCATAAACTGCAGCAACTGTTTCCCCTTACAAGTGATTCTTGACTCCAGTGGTGCCATCACATTTAAGCGTTTTGTTGCCCTGGGCAAGAAAATTGTTTGATTTTAAAAACTTGAAACAAAATTTGATGGCATATATATCTCCTTATCATCTTACCCTCCTTGCATACACTGGTTGGTTTTTGGGTTCTTACAGAAGCGACATTCTCTGCACTGAGAGAGGAACAGTGGGAGAACCTTGTCACCTAAAACAAGACAAAAACAATGCTTCAATATGTCATTTAGTTAGATGAGTTTAGATAAGTGGTTAGGACAATGAAAACAATAATGAATTAACTTGTTAACATTGAGCTATCAAGGTTTTGGTCACTAGGGCAATCACTGGATTTTTTATTGGAATAGCTGGAAATCCAAAAATTTACAAAAGTTATTCAGGTCATATCCATGTAGTGGAAAATATCACTCATTGTGTTTGTTTCCATACGTCACCAACATTTAGGAAATACATTACTACAACAAACATCAGGGTTTTGCCTTTGTCTGCTCTTTGTATTGGAGTGCAATGACATTATTGTTTTTATATGAGGGGGATTAAATGACAACAGTAACATTTTATATAACCAGCAATCTCGCACTTACTTCTGGGACAATCTGATATCCAATAAAATGTGGTTATCATGAATGGTCACGCTGTTAACAATCTAAATTGAAGAGGTCCTGGCACCGTACCAATCACACCAGCATAAGGCATACCAATCCTCTCATCCCACTAATAAAAAGAAAATAAGTACAAAATCCCAAATGATATACCGTTCCAAACTGACCTGGCTGATACTCAGTGACTCCAGGCCCAACGCTCTCCACAATGCCAGCTGCCTCGTGTCCAAGGACTATTGGGAAGCCGTCTTCGTGCATACTCTCAAAAAGGGGGTAGAGGTCCGAATGGCACACTGAAGTCGCCACAATCTGCACCAGGGGAGGACAGGCTGATTAGAGTGGTGACAGCTAAATCCACATGAACCACTCTTCACATTGGCATAAATTAGATCCTTCATGGAGAACAATGAGTATCGCAGGTCTGTTTAATCAATATTCTCTGTTATAGCTAGCACTCTATAATATCATAATTTCCTGAAAATGTAACAACTTGACTGATAATATCATGCCTTTTATGTGGGTAAGTTATAACAGACATGTAAAGTAACCACAGACAGTTAGACTCAAGCTAGTGCACCACTAGAGAAACACTGGAACTGATGTTTTGTCATAGTTTGGCATTAGAAAATGGCTGTGGTAAAGATAGGTGACAGGAACAAGCACAGTAACCCATCATTGGTATCAACATGTGTTTGTTACTGAACATCTCTCACCTTGATGCGGACCTCGTTGGCCTCTGGTGGGGCTACCTCAACTTCCTCTATCACTAAAGGCTTGTTGGGCTCCCAGGCCACTGCTGCCTTGCACTTGATGACCTACAGGGCAGTGAAAACCAGTAAATTACACAGAATAATTATTTAAAAAAAAATACCTCCAGGTAGTTTTAAACCCTGAGATTTTTTTTTTGCTGGATCTATTGATGCGATATGAAGGCTCATTTCAACATAAAATCAACAGACTGGATTAGACTTACCTTACCAGCTGTGGCCATTTCTGCTTTAAGGATAAGAGTGGACAGTGTAGCTGCAGGAGAGGAAACCCTGGACTCTTTTTATACTGTGTCAGTTTATAGGATGTTGGCAGGCATTCAGATGAACTTTAACTTTTATAACTTAAGCTTTGGACTACCTTTGGCCCTTGCAGTCAGGTATTCAGTAACTTCAGTTAATACTCAATTGTGGAAAACAGTGGAAGAGCCTGTGTAAAATAAACAACAGTTTATTTGAGACTTACTGATATGAAGTTTTAAGTTTAACTTGTATTTTTTCAAAAAGTAAATTATCCTCATTGAACCATATTCTGTGAGAAATTAAGGAGACCATAGCACTAGAAATAGATTTAATTGGTTAGTTATAGAGTACAATATAAAATAAAAATACAATGTTTATTGTTTATTCTGCACTATTGCTTTATTCTGTAATATTACAATGTAATATATCATGGCATTTAGTGTCTTTAATGTGTAAAAAAGAGGACAAAATGTTGGAGTCACCAATAATTTCTGTTTGTATGTTTTCTTCTGTTTTGGCTGTAATGAGGTAAATTATTCTATTTATTAACTTTGCTTTCTAAATGTGAGTTTGAAGTTATAAATCCAGTCACAGTTGCCTGCTGGTTTCTTGTTATTGCATGGTCCTTTAGTCTTCTTCCTTTGAATGGGTTTATTTTATGTGCTGCATAAAACCATCATCTCAGTAGGTTGATAGTCTTGTAGAAATATGTGGAGCATTAAACATCTGGATGAGGTGCATTGGTACCGAAATAAAAAATTGAGAAAGCAAAACATATGCTATTCTAAATAAATTTATTTTCTAATCATAATTCAAAATGGGGTGCTTTTGTTACATGCATTGTTTGTATAGTTGTATCTTGATTTTGTTGTAGTGCAGATTTTTTAAAATCAGGGAATCAATTTTGTGAAGAGACATTCAGGACCGCCCGGATGCTGTGGAACCAAAAACAAGAGAGAAATAAGCAGCCCTGCATATGGTAAATTTCTGATGTTGAATTATGAACAAAGGAAAACTTTTTACAAAAGTGCAATCTACCATTTGCCATTCTCCATCAATTTCATGGCATCATTGATTTGGTCCAAAGTCATGTTGTGAGTGATGAACTCATCCAGCTTCACCTTTTTGTCCAGGTAGGCTTTCACCATCTGAGGCACACCATCCTTACTCTTAAATCCTGAGCCACAGAGAACATACACATTATAAAAATTAACAGATTGTGCTGAATCATCCTACAACACTGGTTATCAAATGTGTTCATATAAAAATGGGTGGCATTTCCATGTCGTAGGAATGAATGGAGATAATATATCTGTTGATGACCAGTTTTTTTAAATATAAATTATATATTAAGTATTGCATTTTCTGTTCTGGGATCTCCTCTCCCACACAGGTTGTGTGAGATTGTGTGCAGTGTTTGAATAAAGAAACATTTTTTGACAAAATCCTTATATGAAACAGGACTTAAAATCAAGGATGAAACGTAACATTACCTTACTAACAATCACATCCATTCTAAGTTTGGTAGTCAAAAATGACTACAAACAATATGTGACTGTCACAGATAGAGTTGTGTCATTAGATATTGCGTATGTTCCTTTGACTGGTGGTCCTCTCACCTCCAAACAGAGAGCCCTTCCATGTGCGTCCAAAAATGAGCTGAATGGGTTTGGCAGAAAAGTCCAGGTCTGACACACCAACCATCACGCTGACACCCCAACCTGTCACACAGGACTCCAAAGCACTGCGCTAGATAGAGAAACATGGCAAAATCAGTTGCCACAGGGTTTCATAACTGCAGATATTTAAGTCCTTAGCTGAATCCTTAATGACGTACTCACCATGACTCCCACATTCCCAACACATTCCAGGGAGTAGTCCACTCCTCCACCAGTCATCTCAATCAGCACTTCATTGATGGGTTTACTGTGATCTTTGGGGTTCACAAATTCGGTAGCACCGAACACCTTAGCCTTCTCAAACTTCTCTGGATTTATATCAACAGCGATAATCCTCTTGGCTCCTGCAGCCTTGCAGCCCATGACTGCAGCCAAACCCACAGCTCCAAGGCCGAAGACAGCACATGTGGAGCCTGGTTCCACCTAAAGGACAACAGACTTTCAGGCATTCTGAAAAGGTCTCCCCAATAACTTGCTGTTCAATGTAGGATGCTTCCTTCCAGATATCTATAGTTAAAAGAGTTGTGTTTAGAGCGTTTATTACAACCTTCCGCAATACATATGGACAGTGACCCCAAAGATCAAACATACAGACCTTAGCAGTATTGACTGCTGCTCCATATCCTGTGCTGACACCGCATCCAAGAAGACAGACTTTATCCAGAGGGGCAGCAGGGTCGATCTTAGCCACAGCCCTCTGATTAATAACAGTGTACTCAGAGAAGGTACTGGTTTCAAGAAACTGCAGCACCTTCTTTCCTTTACAGGTAAACCTGGAGTCCTTTAATGCCATCACGTGAAAACCATCAGAAAGCCTAAAATCCAAATCAAAATACAATTTTGACTCTTTTTTTGCACTGAACATTGTATTTGAGGAGGAAAAAATGTATTCAGCATCAGCAATATGCTAAAAGAAGGAATAGCTTCAGACAACATTTGACTCCATTTACATAGTGGGCTCTAGAACTAATGCATCCTAAAATTGGTTAAAAATCTAATGATCACATCCTCGGTTACTCAAGTTAAAAGATGAGCAAAAAGACTCACCATCCTTTCTCACACGTGTTGGACATGGCATTTTGACAGAAGCGACATTCTCTACACTGGGAGATAACAACAGGAATCACCTTGTCTCCTGAAATTTAAAAACAATATTTCCATGTCAAAGGTGTTTCAAGGCAGCAAAATGAAACAAGAAATCTAAATGTGTTTTTTGGTATGACCTGACCTGGTTGAAACTCAGTGACTCCAGGGCCAACACTCTCTATGATGCCAGCTCCCTCATGGCCAAGGACTATTGGGAAGCCTTCTTTGGGCATACTCTCGAACAGATGATACATGTCTGTGTGGCATACACCAGTTGCCATAATCTGCACCAGAGTCAATGGAGACACAATGAAACTACGAATTGTTGTTTCTCTTAAAAAGTTGGGTATTATACCATTCGGTTTGGTTCAGCATTTCAATATGGTGTATTCAATGCAGTCTTGTCATACATTTGCTCTCACTAAGTGCTTCTTCTTCTTCTCTCCATGGGCTGCTGGAGACACCAGGCCCAAGAAACCAAGCAAGGCCCCTCAACCTTACCTAGACTAAGCTAAGATCTCTCTTCTGCTTTCAGATTTGTCATGCTTGAGGCCTATCAGAAAATAGCCGGACGAAGAAATCTAGACCAAGATTTTGGAGCCAACAAATCCACATTGTAAGTAGTCTGTTAGCTAACACGTCTTGACATTGACACCTCTCACCTTGATGCGGACTTCGTTGGTCTGGGGTGGGGCCACCTCAATCTCCTCAATCACCAAAGGCTTGTTGGGCTCCCAGGCAACTGCTGCCTTGCACTTAATGACCTTCAGGGCAAAATCTCTGGTTAATTTGCAGCCACAGTTCAAATTTGCAATGGTTAGATTTCAGAGAGATGCTCCTTCAGTTTCTTGAAACCCTTCAACCAATGTATTTTACAATGCTTTTGTAAGTATTACATTAATATTATTACAGCATTCAGGGCTGCAGTATGGTGGAGCTTTGCTGAGGTACCAGGTGGTTGTTTGTTTAATTCCCTTAGTGTTGCCAGTAGTTTTACTTAAAAGACATCTTTAAAACATCAAAATCTTACTCCCAAATGAAAATATTCACCTACCTTTCCAGCTGTGGCCATTTTTATCTCCAAAGCTGAATGAAAGAAAAGTTAGAAAAAAAAGTGAAAAAACTGCAGCAGCAGACAGTGAGGAGAAGAGAAGTTCAGAGAGAGCATTTATAGAATCATAGGCACAGTTTACTGCGTCACTGGTTATCAGTAACTTTGGAAAAAATATTAAATGTTCCTGATAACATGATTTGTGACTGTACATGTGCCAACAGGTTTAGCACATTATAGACTTTGTACCTGACCTTTCGTGTATGTGAAAATACCAACCACCTACGGACTTTAAAGTTTTGAAGATTATAACAAATATCAACTATCAAAATGACTGTTAAACAAAAATGAAAGGAGCCCTTAATTCAACAGCTGGAAGAAACCCCTCTACCAACCTTTGCATGTTAATTTTTTCCTCATGGGAATTCCATAAATCGTTTTCTTATCTCATCCCTTTTAATTTCCCTTCCCTTTCCCTAATTTCCTACATCTTCGCCTATTATGAGAGGTTTTTAGAACATGGTTTTATAAACCAGAATGTCCAAACATTAAGAAGATCCTCAAAGTTGACACTTAGTCAAAGACCCAAAAACCAAGCCATTGTCTTATAAAAGTGATATAATAGTATGGGGTGCCCCAGTAACACACGGTAGAGCCACAGAGACTCAGTCCTTGTAGGTGGGCAGCCCAGGGTCAAATTCAACCCAGAGCACTTTTCTGCATGTTTTCACCCACTATCAATAAAGCCAGAAGATGGCCAGAAAATATATATTATGATCATTTTAAATATGCAAAATTGTTTATTTTTATGTTCTTTAATTATAGTTATTTAATGCAGACCCTGGTCCTCAACAATTATCTATTAGACACCTGTCATCTTTTCAGCCACTTTAGGTGTTTTTATCCAGAATCCTCGGGTCACCCTACCAAGAAATCACAGAAATGTTAAGGAAAGAGTATAGATAGTACAGAAACATTATGTACGGGACCATATGTACAACACCCACTTGTAAACAGCTATAGGTCTTAACTTAGATAAGATGTACCTTTATTGATATTCTATAGCTATTACAACAGCGCATTGTGCTGTGTTAAACAATCTAACCAACTTTTAAATTGTTTGAAAAGTGCTTTATAGAAAAATGTTCATCAAATTATACGTGAAATCTTTGATTGCTTAGGGGAACACTGAAAGCAACATGGTGGTATTATTGTGGAGAAACATGCAAGACTGCCTGAATGCTGCAAGAAAAAAAGAAAGAGAAATGAACTGACCTGCACCAATTGTATTTTTTTAAAGTTGTGGATAGTGGAGAAAGTAAAGTCGACTGATTAGTCAATCCACAAAATAATAACCTATTTTGTTAATCAGTTGATTGTTTATTGCACTGGAAAGCCTTATCTGGAGTGCGTTTACATGCACACAGGTTCGCGTGAACTTGCTGTGGCCAATTTACACCAAATGCACAAATATAGCCAATAGGTCTTGAAACCATTTCCATGAACAAACAGTAACCTCTACAACTGAATGCAAATCTCTTAACACCCAAATACTAATTTCTATTGAAAGACAAGTGGGACAGGCTGTAACAGAATACACTTAACCACTTTTTTTCTGTCTTATGTGGGAAAATGAAAACCATTGCAAATCTGACCTTGCCATGAGTGCAAGATTAGCTTGTCTATGGGGGTTAGATCAGACTCACCTTGTCTGTAAAGTATTTTTAGATTGGCTCATTCTGTATTCAATTCTGTATTGCCTAAGGGTTTTAGAGGTACATTACAGGTAAGCTAGCCTTGTCTATTCAGCCACTCCTTCCTGTCCCGCAGTAACCCTTTTCATACTCACCTGGTGTCACTTTACCTTATCACTTTACAACCCTTTGTTCTACTTACGCGACCAAGGATTTTGATAATGAGTTTGAACTTTTATGTCCATACAGCCTAAACAGTTCAAAGGCTTTAAAATAATCAGAGCCCAGAATGACTTGGAAGTGCAGGAGCAGGCCAATCATGACTCCTCAATAGACAATTGAGAATATGATGATTCTTTTTCATTTTAATGAAATCAATTTTGTGGGTATTTGTAGTGGTATATACATATAGAGGTCTAGTAAGTAAATCTGAAATTTATTAACAAATTAAATAATTTCCTCACTTAAATAAAGTCTGTTTATAAAGCCATGGCCAACTAAATGTACTAAACAGATGCAGATAGGATGGGGTGTGTTATTAGTGTCAATGCGAATGCAGATTTCATGAAATAAAGTTTAGTTCAAAGAAAATCATAGAGAACAGCACAAGATCATTAATAATAATAGAAAACATACCCACTGAATAACTGATTTTATTTATGTTTTACACAGTGTCACAACATCTCCAAAATATGGTGGCATACTATTTCACTCCAAGCCCATTCTGTCCTCAAATATCAGCTATGTAATCTACACAGCCAGGGATGTGTGTTGATGTTTGTGATTGTTATGGGCACAGAGGGGAACATAAAAAATAAAATGAGAACTTTCATTTTGACATTTTGTTAATGATATTAAAGATTAAGGACCACAAGTGGCAATTTAAAGTAAGTTAATGCTGCTAACTGTACTGCAGCTGAGCAGCTATGGCTAGCTGCTCAGCTAGCCTGCAAGCTAACAATAGCAGCGCACTTTTCCTCCTTGAAGTTTGGTTCAGCAGAACCATGTGCTCTACCAATGTGCCTTGTTATTGTGCAAAACATGTTTGAATATATTGCAGATATTTTTTTTTAAATGAGGGTGCAGTATTTAACTACTCAGGGGATCAGTGAAAGCAACACAGTGGTCTCATTCTGGAGAAACAGTCAGGACTGCCCGAATACTGAGGAGCAAAAATAAAATGAAATGAGCAGAACTGAATGAATCATTAATCATGAATGGTGGAAAAAGTAAAGGAGTGTTAATTTACCATTTGCCTTGCTTCATCAATTCAATGGCATCATTGATTTGGTCGAAAGTCATTTTATGGGTGATGAACTCATCCAGCTTTAGCTTCTTGTCCAGATAGGCTTTAACCATCTTGGGCACATCATCTCTCCCCTTAAAACCTAAAATCAATAAACAAATAGCACATAGTTTTACAATAAGCAGAAAATGTTTCACAGGATTCCAATTACGTATTTATTATTAATTATTCTGTGGTGTTGGTCATATTTGTCTCACCTCCAAACACAGAGCCTTTCCATGTGCGTCCAGCGATTAGTTGAACAGGTCTGGCAGAAAAGTCTTCTAATTCTGTCCAGCCAACAATCACGCTGACACCCCAGCCTTTCACACAGGACTCCAAGGCACTGCGCTAGACGGAGAAACACAATCTGAGGAAATATGGTCTGGGTAACTGAATGCCTTTGTTTGCTGATTTTGTTCAGAATAAAGTTAATTGTTTTAACAGTTAGGGATCATTATTATCTTGAATTAGATTTAATCAATTATTCCTACCATGACTCCAACATTCCCAACACATTCCAGGGAGTAGTCCACGCCTCCATCAGTCATTTCAGACAGCACTTCACTGATGGGTTTACTGTGATCTTTGGGATTCACAAATTCGGTAGCACCGAACACCTTGGCCTTCTCAAACTTCTCTGGATTTATATCAACAGCGATAATCCTCTTGGCTCCTGCAGCCTTGCAGCCCATGACTGCAGCCAAACCCACAGCTCCAAGGCCGAACACAGCACATGTGGAGCCTGGTTCCACCTAAAAGATGACAGATTTGAACAGTAATAATCAATGAAAAGCTTTAACATGAATTTCTCATTCTGTTGGTTTACACTCACCTTGGCATTATTAACTGCTGCTCCATATCCTGTACAAACTCCACAACCAAGAAGACAGACTTTGTCCAGAGGGGCAGCAGGGTCGATCTTAGCCACAGCCAACTGGCTAACCACAGTGTATTCAGAGAATGTACTGGTTCCCACAAACTGCAGCACTTTCTTCCCCTTACAGGTAAACCTTTCTGGGGGTGCCAACCTGAGGAAGAAAATCTTTAGAAGTGAAAATACTGCAATACTGCAGAAGTAAATACTGCAATAGTTTGCAATACCTGTAAAACTGAAAAACAAACAAAAGATTTAAAGTCGTTGCCCTATGGTATTGTCAGATGGCATCCAAAGTTGTTACACAGTTTTATGTGGAATAAAATGTTCCTGTCTATAACTGAACGAACACTCCGAAGACGAAGGAAATGAATTGAGTGAATGATTGCTTATTGAACTCACCATCCTTTGTCACACTGGTTTGTTCTTGGACTTTTACAGAAACGACATTCTCTACACTGGCCGATGGTCAAAGGAATTACCTTATCACCTGAAAGACAACAAACAATCACTGGTCAACATATAACTGTGTGAAAAGAAGTGTTAGGATAGATAGATAGGCCACATATAATACCAATAAAACCCTGAATACAACTTTTGAAATGTCTGTTAATGTGCAGATTCAATTAAAAATAAACATCTTTTATATATATATATATATATATATACATGTATTCTATAAGATAAACACACACTTATATCTTGAAAACTGACCTGGCTGATATTCAGTGACTCCAGGTCCGACGCTCTCTACAATACCAGCTGCCTCATGGCCAAGGACCGTTGGGAATTCATCTTTATTCATCCTCTCTAAAAGCTGGTGCAGGTCTGTGTGGCATACTGCAGTTGCCACAATCTGTACCAAAGAAAAAGAAAAACACAATGATAAGTTAGGAAACGGGCTGCTATTTAAACCCCATTCATGCGAGACTGTGTGGCTAAAACAACCTGGTAACTGCAATTGTTGTTAATATGAAATAAAAATGAACACTCCTTACCTTGATGCGGACCTCATTGGCCTCTGGCGGTGCTACCTCAATCTCCTCAATCACTAAAGGCTTGTTTGGCTCCCAGGCAACTGCTGCCTTGCACTTAATTACCTACAGGACAGTTACACCACATAAAATTACCTACCATGACATCAGAAAGGTACTACTGGGGACTGCTAAACAATATTGTGAGGGTTTCCAGAAAAAAACAATATGGAAAAAAAGACACGGGGCCCTTTTGTTAAAGTCTGAACAATTTAAAAAACTCAATCCACTGCTCTTAGTGAGGAAGGAGACAGGTAATGCAAAATGTTTTACTTGTTTACATGTTTGTTTGTTTTTTACAGTAAAAGGCAAAATTCCACTTTAGGAACAAACAGAGTAACTATGTTCGTATTTTTTTGTGCAACAACACAATGCAAACAGCTCTCTGGAGGTCCATTCGTCCGTTCGTGTCATTAACTTATCCAGCTGGAACCAATCCCAGTAAACATTGGGCAAGAGGCAAAGTACACATTGGACACTTCACCAGTAAATCACAGGACTGATACATATACATATTCAGCCATTCACACTCTATCTACAGACAAAAGACTCAGCAATTGATGCAATTAATCTGCATATCTTTGGACTGTGGGAGGAAGAACTCAAGCTAAAAGTGTACCTCCAGGTAAGCACACAAATGGGATTCATATCCTCGCAACAATACCTCTTATTACTTATTAATGTTAAAAGTACAGCTGTTTCCTGCAGAAGTAAACACGAGCACAGGCTAAAGTCCACACAAGTTATTGGACATACAAAACAGGAAATTAGATATTTCACTGAGGCAGAGGGGAGAAGATAGAAAGTAAGACACAGAAAGACAGGGTATATTGAAGTTAAAATACTCCTAAACCTCACATATGTATATTAAATGCATGCAAATGAAAAATAGTCATGTAATAAACTGTCAGAAACTAATGACTTACAGTTTCATTGCTTTGTTTCATTATCATGTATGGAAGCCTCCCTTTGACTGTGAGTACGTTTACACAGGTTCGGGTGTACTCACCTTACCAGCTGTGGCCATTTTTGCTGCAAACATAAGAAAAGACAAGCAAGAGAGGAGTTTACAGAGGAGTGCAGCTGTTGGACAAGAGCGGGGAGGAGACAACAAGAGACCCTGAGACTTGAGGTTCCTCTATCGCCAAAGTAAAGCAGCGTGACATTCAGAGGGACAGGGACTTCTTATCAGTCACCTTCAGGTGTCAAGTCAAGGAGCCTTTGTGGAATCGACAGTCAGCAACCACTGTCAATGTCAAAATAATGGTAAATCTGTTAAATGTCTTTCTTACTGTGTATGATGAGAAAAAAAAAAAACGTTGTAAAAACCTGTGTCTGTACAGGACATATGTTTCTTTTGATTGACATGAAGATTGGAAATTATCACCAGAAAAGAATTAGTGTTGAGCAAATTATTTTAAAACTTTTAATGTATAGTATATTACATTTTTAATTTTTAAAGTTATACAGTACTTTACGATGATATACTTGGACTATGACCTATTTATTTCACTATATGAGACAAGCAAATGTAGAAACCTACAGTGACTTTTTATTGAATCGTTCATTACGGTATGGTAACCCTCACAACTAGTTGCCTAAAACACTAAACCTTTCCCTGACCTATACTAATTGTAACCTGAACCTTAAAACCCCCGACAACGGCATTAAAAAAGTAAGGGGTGGCTGAAATGTCCTCACTTACCCAAAATGCCCTCACGCTGTTGTTTAAAACCAGTTACAGTCCTCCCAATGTAAGAAGTACAAGAACACACACACACACACACACAAACACACACACACACACACACACACACACACACACACACACACACACACACACAC
>JAOWBC010000248.1:20731339-20744807 GCA_028566105.1 Hypoplectrus providencianus | reverse complement strand
TTTTTGGACCCCTTTGGCCACAGACTGCCCGGGATAAAGTCATCACGGCTGGTTTAACTCTAATTAGTCAGAGCAGATTTGTAAGATTTAACGTTTAACTTGGGTTTCGGATATCGATGCACTCGGTAAAATGAAAGGTCTCCAGAAGGACAAAAGTAGGAGGATTTTGCTCTATGTGTACATCTGTGGGTGTGTTCGAACGCGAAGGCAAAAACTGCGAAAGCTCACCAGCAGATAAAAGAGACACACAAATCGACATGACACATCAAAGTGCGAGAGAATGATACAGAGAGGAAGGCTAACAAAGAGAGGTTTAACATCATGGTGGATAAAAGCGCTACAACACTACAATACTCCCACTCCCTGTCTTTACTTTAATTCATTTTATCAGTTTTTTTAAGGCAAGAAAGGGGAACAGTAGCACTTCCTGGAGACAGTATGCATCTGAGACAACTGAGATGCAAGGACACCCCAATTAGGCGGGATAGGGTTCAGCCACTGTGTGAAATGATCTTTATTTATGTTAAAATGAGAGACGGACTGAAGCTGAAGACAGGTAGGTCTGCAGCGAGCTCAGCGCTGTAGAGAACAGCCCTCGGTGCGAGGAGTGGGCGGCTTTTTGATGTGTTGCCAAGACTGATCAAAGCTCAACGGTCCGCGCTGACGGAAAGCAACACAACGAGGAAAGGGGCTGTTTAGACACGGAGAATATATTGTGAATACAATGCATTAACCTGCAGGGTGATCCTGCTGACACGCGGAGCAGGAAGGGCTTCAGTGTGTTTAAAGCGACTCTCCGGTAAAGACGTTTTAGGGTCGTAGCAGAGGACGCGCGTCCTTCCAGCTCCTGACAGTTTTCCCGCCTGTTTGACTCCCCTTCTTCGCCTTAATGTCATCGTGATCTCTTGGATTAGTTTCAAACATCTTGAAGGTCATTACGCCCAGTTGGAACAGGAGAGCCGTGTTTTTAAAAGAGAGTAACACTGAACAAAAACCAGCTCTTGTCGGCCTGGTGAGAATACTGGCTTTTACACCCTCTTTATTCCTTCTGGGCTCGACAATAATGAAATGCAAATCTAGCTAACAAGCTGAATTCTTGAAAACTTTGACAAAAAAAAAAATGTGTGTAAGTCTAGTAATTAAGCGTAACCCCCTGGAACTAAGATTTACCCGAAGCCCCGGTATGATGAGCTCTTGGAATTGACAATCTAACTGGCTAATTAAGAACATTTTAATAACCTGGAGTGTGTTTTCTTTACTGAATCATTATGGCTCCAGCTCTGCCCACACAGGAGAAAGGTCCGCGTGCCGGTGAGATCTGGCTGCGCAAGACTAGTCTTAGACAGCAATACACTTGCTACGACAGGTGTCACAGTCAAAAAATGTATCTAAAAAAGAAAAACTAACGAGGCTTTCAAATACTGCATACAAGGTGGTGAGTGTGGAGTAACAGAAGAAGATCAAAGGTGAATAAAAACAGTGAAAAAAGAAATTTTCACCTAATGAGAGTACGCAGTGTGCCTCAGTGGCCATGATGTCACTGGTTTTAGTTGTTGTATTGGACTATTTCTTTTCCAACGTTACACAGAAATGTTGTCAATTTCTATGATGTGCTAAATGGGTTTTTATTTCAAATTTTCCATAAAAATCTCATTTAAAAAATCCTATATACTTGGTAACTATTTGTCAAATTAGATGTATTTTTTGGCCAAAGTGTGAAGGAATTTGGGGGCTCTACTTAAAGAACATGAGCTTTATTAAACAAATTATGTTTTTATGTTTTGTTTGCCTTCGTTTGACCATAAAAAGTCCTCTTCCATGTCTCTACAGCAGCCCAGAATGGACAAATCAAACAGAGAGTCTAGAGGCTTTCTGGGTTGTCTGTAGTTTCTCCTACATGTTTGGAAAGGGGCGGGGTATTCAGTTACTAGATGCCACTAAATGCTACCCGCTGCTGCTTAAAGTTACCCATGCTAAGTAGTAAAATCAGCCAGTTACCCTGTCGAGCATGTCTTTCGTGTGCGCGGCGGAGATGCAGAAGCGCGCCCGCGACTCGATGATGGGCGTCGCGGGGAAGCCCACGACCACCACCCCGATGTTCCTCTTCAGCATCTCCCGGCCAAACGCTCTGGAGGGACAAAGGGACACGCTATGAGTTTCAGAAAGGCATTTACCTGAGACCTAAATGACGGTGACTGAACGTATAGGCCAAAGAGTTCCATAAAATTTGCAATATTAAGAACATACCAACTCTATTTAACTTAAATTTATTAAAAGACATCTGCAAAGTCTTATTTTAATCTGATTTCCCACCCTTCCACCTCCAAGATATCGTGATTGGCCACTTTGAATATATAATGTCTTAAGTGTAATTACATCAGTTTATATGGGATGAATTTTTAAATTGTTCTGCATTTTTTTTAACACATTTGATGAAAATATTTTTGGTATTTGTAACAAAACACTTAATTTATGTATTCTTAGTATCACAAACGAGGCATCTTTAGCGAAATGTACATTCTGATTCAGTAGTTGACACATTTATTACATTAAAAATAATGCGTTATGGAAACCTTTTTCATACCCCATTATGACAGCTGCACCTGAGGAAGACTAAAAAATAAATTCACCTCCACACTGTCAAAATGTAATATTATTATCTAACAATCAGTCATATTATTCATTACGCTGCACTGATCCAGGCGGGACTTCATTAAGTCCACGACCAGCAGCTGGTGAAGGTCGAGGCTTACCCGATCTTGGCGGGCATGTAGAGCATCATGGGAACGACGGGCGAGTCCTCGTTGCCGTAGATGATGAAGCCCATTTCTCGAAGCCTCTTGCGGAAATAGACTGTGTTCTCCGCCAGTTGTCGCACGCGGTCACGGCCTGAGAGTTTCAAACATGAGAGCTTTCAGCAAACCAATGGGGTCGTAACAACACTGCTGGAAAAGTTCATAAACACGGATCTTATTTACAGCAAGTGACTCAACCAGGCTGTCGAATTTCAATCTCTATTCAGATTTATTGCAGTCGATTGGGCATATTAAGCATAAAAGCATGTTCAATTTAAAATTAAAGCGCTTGAAACTTTACCCACTAAATGCCCAAATATCCAAATTTTTCACACAAATTTTCCTGGTTCTAGGGATGAATCCACTTTGCCATTTCAACAAACTACAATATCAACTTGTTATGCTTGCTATATCTTGGATTCGGTTTAAATTTGAGTCTCTGAAAAGTGGGACACTGTTAGTCAAATAGTGTTTTAGCAGGAAATGTTCAAACATCCATATGTAGATGGTTTGGGGGACTGCCTGGGGCCCCCAAACTGCCTTGTTGGCACTTTTCAAGGGCCAGTAATGAAACATATGACACCTGCTTGTTCCTTTCAATCATTTGGATGTGTTGTACACCAACTTTTCTTTGCCTCCTCCGCACTTCAAGGCTGTGGGAGTTGTGTGACTGAATATATTGAATCCTAAAAATGACTTCCTGTCTCAGACGTTCTTTCAGAGGGCTAGATAACAACTTTCCCCGTGGCAAAACCTGAAACTGTCTAAATTCACTACATATTTTACAGAATTTATTTTTTGGTCTTACATAGTCAATCCAGGTTTACAGGTTTGAAGAAAATCTACCAATGCAGATAAAAACTAATTTGGCATGAAAATACACGTCTAAAACACACACAAAAAAGTTGTGTATTTGAAGTTCCAAATTAAACAAAGACTATTTTCACCAGATTTTACCTAACTGGATGGAAAACAAAGAAAGGAAATTATTCAGAGCTACTTTAATGACGCTTTGAAATGTGGGAGAGAGAAAAAAACAACGAAGGCTGACAAGCAGCTGAAAACAATCAGATTCATGAGACGAGTACGAAAAAACATCTGAGTTGAACAGCAGCCAGGCACCATGGGGAGATCAAGTTTTTAGCTCCTCTGCTGTGTTTTCTTTCTCCCGCAGGAGATCAGGAGATTCACTGGCTTCTTTGAAAAGCTGCGTTTGCAACACAGCAAGCTCTGATGGTTTGCTCATAAAATTTATTCACATACAGAAAAAAAAAAAAACAGAACAAAAACAGAAAGTGACAATTTGTGAAAAAACATCTTTCCTAACTAATATAATAATAATAATATTTATCTGGACTGTTTTGCAATAAAAGTGAGATAACATAAAATTTATTGGTCCAATTCCAGGAAAATTTGCTCTAAATGACAAAGAGAGATACTGACTTTATCTAAATGGGTGCAGTTTCTGCTGTCTTTGAGGGATTCGCTGTCTTAGATAAGGCTCCTGTGACATTGAGCCTTCTGTTATTTTGATAGTGTGCACTGACACCTGGTGGCAACAGTGGCCATTACACCACAACCAACAACAGACCTGATGCTTATAAATTCTAATTCAAAACTGAATTCACACATACAGACTTCCCCTGAAAACATCTTTCTTGGCCCTGATCCTGAACCTTCTTAACTAATATTCTTTAATATCTAGCAGTAAATTGCTTACACAGCATCCCATTTATCATCAAGTTGACGGAGGGTTTTGACAGTTTTCTGCTGGTAGACGGCTGAAATGTGCTCTGACAACTAGGCATGCTGTCAAACAAGCGAAATCAAAAGAACATTATGCCCTCTGCTGTTGAAAAGGGGTATCACACTTTATTTTTAATCTCAAACACATTGTTACATGTCTAGTAGGAACCCAAACCATTTTTCCTCTATTCTAAATCCAGTGCAATTATTATTCCACTGGAGAAGTTTTTATATCACCTTGTCCTGGGTTATTACCAAGCTCTGTCACAAATGTGCACTAACAAAAGGAACTTATTATTATAATGCCCCAATAACGCCACTACATCAAATCTCCACAGGGTACCTTTAATATCGCTGCAGCACTTACCTATCGTTGTGCCATCCTCTCCCATAATGCACTTCATAGAAGTGATGATTTGCTCCACCACAGGAGGAGACATGGAGGTGGCGTAGACCGCACTGTGGGAATGGGAGCGCAGGTACTCAATAAGCTCCTAAAGCCAACAGATACACAGGAGACGTAAGAACATGTGCGCAGACAGCTTTCATTTACAATCTGTACAAGCAGGACACTTTGTAACTGTGGCTTGGCAGGGCTCACTTTAGCTTTACTGCGGTTGGTTATGATGATGGGAATTTCTAAAGATGAGGAAAAATATAATATTTTGCACAGATGGTGAGAAAGAGAAGAAAGAAAATAGACCCTGGCATCCAGAGCCTAACTGCATTTGCACTGTAAATAAAAAACAAACAAAACAAAAAAACTCCACTTAGCTTAGAATACATCTTTAGTTGTCTTTTCACAGTTTAATAGACATATAGGTTATAAAATCACTGTGAGAATGCAGCGAACGTGGCGGCAGTAGGTGACGGAAAGCCATTAAAAGTACGTTAACTGTCAGACAGGAAGTTGTTTATGTCTTTGTGTTGAGATTTGTGTAAAGCCTTTTGTGTAACTGTCACAGGACGAAGCTGATATGTGAGGAATGCTGCGTCCAAGGCTGCGTGTCCACATGACTGAGATGACAGGTGTCTTTTTATCACGCTTAAAACTTCATCACTTGACAAAGCCAGCTGATCTGGAGAGATTGTGTGCGACTGAAGCTTTGTTTGTATAGGTACAGTTTAGCCTGGTTTAGTAACCCAACAATGAACTGGAAAAACTATCAATTTCTTGTGACTAGAGGAGCTTGTGTTCAGCTCACATCCTTCCTTCCTGCAGTACAACCAACACTGCTCCCAGAAGACAACACACTAAAAACTGCACTACAATGAGCACAAAATGAGCAATATCAATACTTTCAAAAGTTCAATCAGGTGCATTATCATTCCCATGGGCAATATAAATAGTTATCTCTGTGTATTGTTGCAATTTTCATACTGGCTTTTATAAGACTATGGTGGATGGACTTTGGACCCCCATATATAGCATTACTGTAGTACCTCAGAAACGTATGGGACGTCAGTGGGGCAACTTGGACTATAGTGGGACAGATTAGCCTATGGTGGGACAGACTATATAAAGTTGGGACATATTAGAGTATGGTAGGACATATGGACGGACAGATTAGACTATGGTAGGACATATTAGACTATGTTGGAACAGATTGTGGGACAGATTAGACTACGGAAACACAGATTAGTCCATGGGGGGATTTGTTGTTAGACAGATTAGACTATGGTGAGACATATGGTGGGATAGATTAGACTATGGTTGGACACATAGTGGGACAGATTAGACGATGGGGGGACAGGTTAGACTATGGGGGACAGATGAGATTATGTTGGGACATATGGTGGGACAGATTAGACTATGACAGGACAGATTAGACTATGGTCGGATATATGGTGGGACAGATTAGACTTTGGTGGGCCGCCACTTACTAGGTGAATCACTTAACCTACGGCCGTCCATCCTCACCCTTTTCCCTGCGATGTATCCCCCCGCAGCGCCGAAGCTCTTGGTAAAGGTGCCCATCATGATGTCCACGTCACAGGGGTCCAGGCCAAAGTAATCCACCACGCCCCTCCCTCTTGGCCCCAAGGCCCCGATGCTGTGGGCCTCGTCTAAGTAAAGGTAGGCCCGGTAGCGCTTCTTCAGGGCAATCACCTCCGGGAGGCGCACTATACTGCCCTCCATACTGCAGGGAGGAAACGGCAAAGTGGAAGGTGTTACAGCCAGAGTCGAACACATGTCGACAACGTGTTTATGTAAACAGCAAGATATGCTAACTTGTGATAAAAATCTAACAGTCACAGGAGAGTGCATGGCTTGCAGATCGCTACATAGTGCCGCTTCATGCAGCACCCAGTCTGGCGGAATAAAGTAACCCATCAAAGCTGCTCACAGTACGTACGACCAGTAAGAGCTAACCAAGCACTGAATCAGCTCCGTCAACCAGCAATCCGGTCCCAGGAGGGTTGATGCTGCTGAATCTAATGGAACCACATGAAGCGTCAATAGAGGATAAGAGCTGCTTCAGGAAGCTTGCGTGCGTTTGAGGAAGACTTCGACTGATAAAGTTGCTTTTCCTGCTTTATTAGGATCATTCTGGTAAGTTAGATCTTTGAAGCCAAGAGGTTGTCGGTGGTTTTGAACCGCATGTTTTATTAATGAAGAACTGCCAAATGACATAATTTTACAGACAGGGACTGTAGAAACTGTCATAATTGACAGATTTCAAGCGGTCGACTCTCCTGGAAGGGATCAGGTGTGACAAATGCTTCTGTCAGAACTAAAAAAAGAAAATGGCTTTAAACTGGTTAGTGCAACCATTTGCGCTAACCAGAATCAGTAAAAACAGAAAGAAGAGGGAAAAGGAGATTGTGTATAGATATGTATCGCATGTGGCACTCCTGTTTTTTTCAACATTTATGAGTGCACAAAACCTGATGAAACGCCTGCTTGTGCAATCGGGCAAGTATTCATTTTGAAACCAGGAAGGAAATCATGGGGACTTTAAAGGTGGTTACCCTGTTGTTCCACAGCTTTGACACAACTACACTTTCAGCCTGGTTAACTGTGAACACGTTAAACATAACTGACCCTGCCAACTATTACAATACCAACTATTTTATTGTCTGCTGCACCAATGCATCACCATTAAAACTTCACACTCAGAAAACCATCAAAAGGATTAAGAAATATTGCAGAATAAAGCTCAAAATGCTAGAAAGGTTTTTTTTGTTTATTTTATTAACTTTGTTATAAAGAAAAATGGGTCTGCTACCTGTAAATGCCCTCCACCACAATGAGGATCTTCTTCCATGGCCTGTGAGTCCTGGGCTGCCCGTGAACGATGGCCTCTCTCAGCAGTTTCTCAAGGCTCTGCATATCTGACAGGAAAATCACATGCGGAATAAAAGTTAAGTCTGAACCTCAGAGAGTGGCATACTACCAAACACATTTTCAGGACACCCTTAAATTAAGTGCGGACAACAATACTGATTATTCTCTATGAGGCCTGCAGTTGTAAAATTACAGGCATCACTTTTGAAGTGTAACAAATGGGTCAGACTGTCCTTTTGTTATGATAAGTAGAGAGCATAATAGCTAGCTAGACGGTATTGTGTAAATTTGGTGAAATATGTAAATAGGATGGTAATTTTTTCAGGGTTTCACAGAGTTGAAAACATAATTACCAAATGCAGTAATAGCCTTTAAACCAGCTGCTCGTTTTAAGAACATATACATAGATCAACTGTTCGGCAACCCTGTATCTAAGCAATGAAAAAAAGAAGAAAAAAAAAATAAAAAAAAAAAAATTAAACAAACATTTAAAAATATAAATTAATTAAAATAGATAAATATTTTATTCCTATACCTGACCAAATACTAATTGTGCCTAAAACTAACCAGGTACAGTTGTAGTTTAATTTCACAACATTACACACCTTTAAACCTGAGGCGATAAGGATGCCAGGACCTTGAAACCAAACAAACCATTAATCATTGTTTTTTTTGCAGATTACTTACTGTGACATGACAAAATGTCTTGAATGAAAATGGCTTATTTAAAAAATAAAAAAAGAAAAACTATGCTAATCACATTTTGTACTAAAGATAAACACTTTATGTAAGAAGTAATGTAAGTCGAACTGTATCCAATTATGATTGGAACCAGACTTAGCATGCAGAGCTAACTGTGTATTTATGTATATAAACCGACTGCTCAGTACATCAGTGATGTCTGTTACCATAACAGGAATAAAAGCTGGAGTAACTTCTATAAATGGAAGCAGTAAAGAAAATAAATTGAGGGACTGACGGACAGAAATAGAACGCTAAATTGACCCATTAATGCAGCCAGGAGACACACTTCTAACAGGATCTATTTGTGATCACAGACTCACTGTTGTGTTTGAAGACTCTGATGGTGGACCCGGAGAGTCTGGCTCCCAGGACCAGAGAGGCATGGTTCAGCTCATCGCTCAGGATCAGACAGCCCTGCAGAACACCACACACTTCAGCTCCAGAGTAAAGCAGATAGTGTTTCACATTACAAATGGCACATTTCCTTGTGAGTGGCTGGAGTATCATTTTAGATTTATTTAGATGATCCGAGCTGGGATAATGACTTTGAGAATGCAGTTTTTATTGATTTGCTATTTCAGTGAGGCCGCTGAACGTTGAAAATATACACCTTTCTTGCATCAGGCTTTGCATGAATTCACAAGAACAAAAAGCATGGCATGGCTAGTAACATCCTGGAAACCAAACGTGGTGAAAGTATCTACCTGCCAAACAACACCAGCAGCAACAGGACAAAACAGACTGGTCTGAACTCTTTGTTTTCACTCCACCAGTGCCAACAGGAAGTATTTCCTCCTGATATGAGGCCACAGGGTGGTTCTGTGCCCCTGTGTGTCGCTGCTACTGGTGATGTGCGATAGCGTGATGTTATGGAATTGTTTTGCTAAAGATAAATGTACTCTAATAATAAAAATGCATGGAGAGAACCTATGGAAATATACAACAGTGCGACACTTTCATCAACTAGAACAGAGAGCAGACAGAAAGAGGAAAAAGAGAAAAAAAGGGTGACAACACAAAGGCAATCTGACAAGGAAACCAAAAGCAAACATCAAGGGTGGAGATAAGAATTAAAGGGGAAAATGTGCTACAAGTGAAAATTGCAGCTCCACTAATCTAACCTTGCCAGCTAGTGCTGGTATGTTCATGGAGTTGGTGGCAAACCCCATCCCGAACGCCATGGCTGACTCCACGCCCAGGAACTTAGCCACCAGCTTCTCCATCTCCTCATGCCTGTCCAGATTCCCTGAGGAGATCAACATATATCTATCAGGAACTCTGAGGTCTTTGCTCATAGAGACTGGTGGCCATAAGTTAAACCATATGCTCTCTTGCTGAGAATAATATCAGAAGATAAATATCACCCACATATGTCTCATGTTAATGTTCAGCTACAGCCAGGAGGTGGAAACAGGGAGGGAACTGCTACACTGACTCTGTTCAATAAATCAAAGAAGTTTTCCAACAGATCTAAAGTGAGCATATTACTATGTTCTATTTAGTTTGTTTAAACTTTTTAAAGCCCACAAGTTTAAAAGACATGTTTTACAAAAAACAAACAAACCATTAAATCACAGATAAAAAGAGAATGAATGAATGCATCTACTGTGATAAAGCTTATTGGCAAGAACACGTCAAAGGAAAAACTACAAGCCAATCACAGAACAACTTGGTGGGACAGAGTATAATTTGTTTAACATGTTGCCACCGAGTCTTGGTTTGGGTGATTTGACAATGGTATGCATCTAGTATTTTGTACATTTGTCCGTCACTCAATTCTACTTATTTTATATGTTAAAGACTAAGGACCACAATGGAAACAAGTCTTTATCAGTCAATCAATCAATCAGCGATCATCAAAATGCAGTTCCCTGAGACAATCTGGCAGACAAGCACATCTTGTACCTACATCAGCTGAAGTTCATTGACTTCAAAATGTCAAACTATTTGTTAAAGTTACTGCTGTTAAAAACATCTGCATGAGCTAAACACTGAGCCAATGTGTCTCTCAGAGCTGGATGAAGTGTCACCTACAGCACAATAGACACATTTATCAACTTTTTTGGTTTTAAAACTGACGTCTGCAATGGAGCTCACAAGAATGCCTCTCTATCAGAATGTGGGCCGGCCTCCTCTCTGTGCATGGGGAGTAGCTTCATTTGTTTCTCTCTATCAGTGAAAATCTGCTAACCATATGACCTGCTTTACTTCCTTCTGGGTGATCTGGATCTTATCAGACTGGCTCTTCAGACTGACTCAAGACAGAAATTTCTAGAACACACACTGAGCCTCTTAAGCATTGATTTCAAATGTTCTCCACCATTGGAAATTATTACAACTGATGTGAAAGTTTCAAACAATAAAATAACAGATTTGAACTGTTCCGCTTTCTAAAGAAAGGTTTAGAAAACTGTGGATGATGTTTATGTCCATGTTTTAATTATCACCTTTGTATTTTGTTTGATCTTTTCATTTATACTCTTTGTCTTTACTTGAAAAAAAAAAATCTTCCCTGAATCAAATCTTAAAGGCATAGTTCAACATTTCCTGAGGGTCAAATAATAGGACTGACACCACTTTTGTACCTGTTTGCTAAATATGTAACCGTAGCCAGCAGCTAGTTAGCTTAGCTTAGCATAAAGGCTGGAAAAGAAGGACCACAGCTAGCCTGGCTCTGTCTGAAAAAGTACAAAGTTTCCACTGCACCACTAAACAAACTGGTCTGTGATGCTTTCCTCCCTGTGCTGAATCCGTCCCTGCACATTCCTGCTGCTCAGTTCCAGGACCACCAAAGGTCAGGGGTGTGGCTGTGTTCTGGTGTGTGTTTGTACCGATCTCCTGCCTGGTGCTCGCCACTCCGACGCCGTACTTGGCGGTGACCTCGGCTGCAGAGTCAGCGCACGGACCTGTGTTCTCGGCGAAGCCCAGGTAATTATAGGAGCCCAAGTTAATCACATCCGGCACGACCCGACCCGTGTAACTGGAAGGGAGAGAGAAGATGATAAGCAGTCAGAGGAAGCAATCAATGACAGGAGGCTAATGTGTTTCCAAGCCAATACAATAATGACCGGTACAGCTAATTACAACTAGTCTGAGGTGCAGTGAGAGGCTGAGGTGCCTGAGTGGCATCTGCCATATTGTCTGATGCAGTAAAACAGAGCACACTTGTATTGTGTTAGCCTCTTGGTTTGAGTGGAAACACTGAATTGAGGTCCTGGAATCAGTATTGGTTAAAAAGTTGTGGTTTACCTTTTTATTAGCCGAGCTTTTAGTTATGATGATTGGCTTTTAGGCTTTGACATGACTGAAAGATGAAGGCTTAACCCTGATGAAATCCAAATTAAATCAGAAAAACACAATAGGACTGAACATTTATTTACAATTATCCCACAAAAAAAGATGAAACACAATCAACTACTTGCGATCCTTTCTGTGCCTTGTAACAACTACAGGCTACTTTAAAGATACCACACGTTTACAAAGCGATAGCATCATCTTTAGTCATGCATTTGATAGCACTGATAGGATTGAAGCTGTAAACAAAAAACAACCTACAATCAGATTTTCGCCCCGAGGCTGCAGGGCTGACTGGAGGTATAGAAAAAAAGAAGAAATAGAGCTCTGCATTACCCTAATCAGTGTTATTGTGTGCACAGTAAATAATGGTAGCTAGTGCTAGAAACAAAATGAGCTACTTTACTTAGTAATTCTAAGAAAGATCAATGTAAGCAGAGACATTTTAATCCTTGAGTGTGACATTAAACGTACCACGCACTTCCCTTCTCCATTGTCCCCTGAAGCCCTCCAGCTCTGAATACCTGAAGTCTGACTTCCAGATTACAGTGTTTACAGTGTTGAGTAAATATCAAGTGTTTCTCACTCAAAAGTCCAGTTGTAGTCGTGGGACACTCGCTCCATCAGGTCCATTTTGGCCCCGGGGACGCTGCATATGGGTCGGTTCCAGTTGTCCCTTATGCGCATGTACAGGTTTCTGGTGTAGAAGTTCTCGAAATCCTGATACAGGGGCACAAAGTCCTGCACGGGGATGAATGAAGAGAACATGTTAAAATGGGTGATTGTTTGCTGCCTTAAATTGTTTAAAAATGGCTTTAATATTGAATGTTGAAACATATTATAACTTCTATATGTCCAAATATCAAAGACAATATTATACAATGTCCAGGATGGGGACAGAAGGCTATATTTTTTATACTTTAAAATAGTTAGTAGGTTTTTTTTTTTGTTTTTTTTTGCAAAGCGCTTATTAGCAGATTATTTTCAGAAGAAAAAAAGCTTTATGAATGAAATTTACCATCATTAAATGATTATAACTAGCTGAGCAGAGGAGGGTGCAGGAATACCATTCTTATTTTAGAATTAAAAAAAAAAAAAGAAAACTACCATAGACTTCAGAAGTACATACCATTCATACTTGTGGAAAGCTTAGCAAAGAGGAATTAACCCTCCAGAAATATAATGTGCCACATTTGAACACATGACTACTTTGTACCTCTTACAACAAACATATCCTCTTTTTTCAGGCTAAATGACAAACAATTTTATTTCACTCCCGCTTTCACTTTCGAATAACTATTTATTACAAATTTTTTTACTATATGATGTTTTTCTGTTCCTCTTTCGCTTCCCTTACACAAACTATGTTATCCCACCAATTAAAGCCACAGATATAAACAATGTAATTTTAGAAAACATTATCATGACTTTGTTTATTTAATATATATTATTTTATCAGGGTTCACTGTTTTCATTTTATGTAATTTTTATTTTCTCTTCAATAACAAAAAAATATACACATCAACACACATCCCAATTTTGATTTATTTCCCAATTTCAATAATTCAAATGTGATTATTCTAACCCTGTTCCCTGCTTT
>JAOWBC010000248.1:20692122-20703512 GCA_028566105.1 Hypoplectrus providencianus | reverse complement strand
GTCTGTAGAACCCCAACTCCAAAAAAGTTTGGTTGCTGTAAATGAAACAGGATGTGATAATCAGCTAGGTCCATTTTTCCAAAAACGTCAGGATGGAGACGAATTTCCCCAGGCATAATTTCAATTTATTACAGCAACTTTTACCCTTCTTTTTTTAAATGTAACCATGTTATGTTGTGGCAGTTTGCTGAAAAACAAAACAATATCTGATCTAACCCATATGATCCCAATTGAAAGGGATTCTGGGATTAACCATTCAAAGACGACACATTTCCCTGTGATATTTCCCTTTTTGCATCGATCTCTCCCAACCTACCAACATGCAAGATCTTCAGCCACCACCACCATCTGGACCCCACAGGGGGAGTATATTCTGCCCCTTGATTACAAATTTCCCTGTAGAGTCTAAGAACCAAAGACTTCCCATCATCAATCACATACTCTCTTACAAACATTATATGTTTAATCACATACTATGTTATTTAAATCTTTTACATTTACTTCACTTCACGTCTATCCCGGTGAATTGCGTGTAGTTGGTTAGCTCATAGTGCACATTCTGGCCAATCACAGGCCTCCACAGAATCACAGCAGAGTCTTTGAACAAAGGTTAACTGTGTACACAGCAGACAGATTGACCGCAGACTGTAGCAGTTGGCACAGCTTTGTGCCTGAGGGAACACCGTGATAAAGAGCCATATTACTTATATTCCCTGTTGATAAACATAAATCCATCCCACAGTCCTGACGGCTACCCCAAAACGTACAGTGGGTTCATGATGATGATGATAATGTCGTCTGTATCCTGGAGTATGAATATGTTTTAAATATTTAAGGAGTGTAAAAATACAGGTGCTACAAACAGCTCAATACAATGAATCCACTTGACATACTGTGGATTAAACTTTAATGGCTGTGAGTGGAAGAGCGAGAGATGTTGGTGCGTCTCTGCACAGTCATGACTTTGTGTGTGTGTGTGTGTGTTTGTGAATCCGGTGGACACCCAGTGTATTAAACTTTCATGGCCGCTTGTTTGAGCTGGTTCTTTCTCTCGCAGCATGTGAATGATTGTGCCGTTGAACGTATATGTGTGTACGGGTGCGTTCAAGTGCATAAGACAGAGAGCGGGGGCGAGAACGAGCGTGTGTGCGATTCGTTTGTTAAGAGTACGTATGCAGGCTTGTGTATATATTCCTGTGCATGTGTGAGTGTGCGTTGTGTGCGTGTGCTATGAATATTTGATGTGCTACTCAGTATTCATGAGGCTGAAAGATAGAGAAAAGCAAAGAGGGAGGAGGAGATAGAGAGGTAGGAGAGAAAGGGATGATGGGAGATTTAAATCATCCGGCAACAACATATGGTTACTATGGGCATAACACTGTAGTCCTATAATGTGATTATGGGCACAATGGTGAGCCTGCCAGCCTGTCTCTGCAGCACTGTAAAAAGCAAGAGGAGAGAAGTCATTTCTTTCTTACTTTGTACCGAACTTTTCACTTGTTTTGATCAAAGAAGCATGGGACTTTTTGGGGGATTTAGTAGGATGTCCATAATAACTTTTAGTTATTGTTATAGGAACTTCAATGCTATTTAAAAATTCAACTAGAAAGCCGAGGCAGAGCTCTGTGAAAACCAAAGGCTTTTGCTTTTTTAAGCATTGATTTGATTAAACTTCTGAAAACTTCTTCTCCATTGTGGTTAATACAAAAACAATCCCACAGATTTTCTGGCCTCAAAAAGCCTTTTTAAAAAAAAAAAAAAAAAAAATTATTATTAACAAGTCAGGAGATGACCACTTATAGGGATATAGATGTTTTTAAAACATTTCACCAACATCTATCTGGTACTTGGTAATTTTGATTCTGTACAAAATCTGTGGATGTCATACTTAAATCCATGCTGCAACCATGGTAACAAAATACTGCTAAAAAAAATGCAAAACATATTTTGCCACTTTCCAAACAGACTTTATGCCTGTGAGAAAAGAAATGCCTTGTTTAATAAGGTGTGTGCTGTTCCAGAAGCTGTCAGACTCGATACTGATTGTGCCTGAGTCGTTGAGTAAATTACCATTCTGAGACGGGCTCAGACTGAGGCGCACACACGCGGCGAAATAGGCAGTTGTATTGGATTTTACCTTGCTCTTGCAAACATTTAAGAACCTCTTAAAGAGCTCTGCTTTAATGTAACGGCAGTAAATGTCGCACTCACATTAGTGCTGCTGTCTGGTTTCATTATGCAAACAGGAAAAAGGAGCTGCACATTCACTAAAGCGAGCTGTTCCAAAAGTTTGTGAGTGTGCTACTTCGGAGTGAGTGAAACCCTGCTGCTGTTATCTGGCATGAGAGACGGGATTACCTTCAACTTTGTAGAACAATTTTTCTAATTAATTCTTCTCAACGCCATCCAACATTTGACATCTTTTCTTGTTTATTATAACTTCATAATGCTGTTGTATGCACATACTGTGTATGTGTGCCAGTTCGCTCATTTTATGTCCTTTTACTTTGCCAAAATGCCAATAAAAGATTGTGTCATGTATAAACATCTTAACAAACTTCTTAAATGGTTTGTAAATATACATTTTGTTACTCCCACAGGCCTGATTCTTTACAAGTGAAAGGTAAAAGTTAAATTGAAAGGGGACTTAAAATGTTGTTGACGCATGCATTTTATGCAAGAAATATAACTATAAACATAGTAGCCCTTGCGGATGGATCTCTGAATGGGCCAACCAGGTAAAGACTACAAAGGGATGAAAAATGCTGCGAAGTACAATGTCTTAATAATGTCCAGCTAATCACATGATCACCCCTTGGTTCCATACACATGGCATAAAAATATAAAGAAACAATAAACACAGCTAACACCCACACAAGTGTTTGGATTTCCTGTTGATGCACAACTTTGCGAGTAGACAGCATAAAAAGTGAAATAAGACCAAATTAAATTTTAATGTTCCCTGTGGGTGATTGAGTTATTGCATCAGTAAAATAAAACGGGCGGCAACAAAGAAAATGTATCGAATATGAATAAGAGCAGCGCAAATTGGATGTAGGCATGCCATTAAGAAAAAACACGAGCAAGTGTAAAGTACAAAATATTTGCACAGCAAACATGTGTGAGGAATACTTATATTACCCCAATATGATGTAGGCAAAGTAACAGCACAAGGAAAATTGGAACAAATGTTTCATTCTAGTGGAAGCATTGTGCAGCAAGCAATGGGTTCATTATCACAAAATTAATCCCAGCTGGGGGAATCAATTGATGCAAAGTGGACCTCATCGCCCTAAGCAGCAGCCTGTACATCATCGGACCTATTACACACTGCTTACCAAAAACATTCATCTTTTGGCATAAAATGTCAACTTGGAATAACTTAATTACAAGCTGAATTCATTTACAAGTATTTGCCAACAAGCTAATTTAACAAGGGTGCAACCTTGCAAACATTGGTATTTAATGGCTTCAGTGTGGCATGGAGATGTTGGGGTATTAATTGCGGTCCTAAGAAGTACAGAGTTGAAATCCCCTTTTTGACATAGTAGCAACATGATAAGGTGAACACAGAGACAAATTACATTTACCAGTCATCAGTGTCTTAGAGGTGCAAACCATGCTTGCAGTGACTGGACATAGGTAAGAGGCTTCCTGGTTTAAAGGGAGACCTAACTTCAGCCTAACTGCGTCCCAGACTTACCGGTTATATTTACCCTTTTTTCTCTGCTGCTGCACTTGTTCTCCCTGCTCCCCAGTTAATGTATCATGCTGAGACAGGTGCCTGCCTGAGCGACAGGGATTCCAACAGTATGAAGGCTCATACAGGCAAAGGCTCTCAGTAGACTGTAAAGGTCTACTGGAGGCTTCTTTTTTCTTTAGACTTTATTGTCCCTGAGGGGAAATTTCTTTCCACAGCACTGTGCACTTCAGGCAACAGTATATACAACAGTTCATCATAAACAATGTACAATGACGGACAATGTTATACACACTGTACTCCACTTGCAGCAGTGGTGACAGAATTTAGAAATGCCGAATCACGTTTGTTCTTTGGTGCTGTGCTATTAGATAAGTGTATTGAAAGTAGAAAATGTGCTTCTTAATTTTTAATTTAATCAGGGTAAGGATTTTCATATCAAAGGGCCTCAAACAGCCAAACTTCTGATCCAAAGTCAGATGCATTGTCCTTTAGACCACATAAAAACACAACTTCATAATTTGGAAATCTGATGGTTTAGCTGTGAATTTAGAGGCCTCAAACTGATGATTTTGCCTCCAAAGTTTCTGCCTGAACTCATCAGAAAAGAAAATGGGATGGATCCAATATTGCATTTTAATCAGATGGGACCAGCTCCCAGACTGGCTTCTGTCAGCTCTGATTGATTCAAATAATACATTGCTTGGGCTACATGGTGGTGCCACCTTACAGCAAGGGGGTTGCAGGTTTGAATCTGGTTTGCAGCTCTTCTGTGTGGAGTTTTCATGTTCTCCCTGCATCCGCCTGGGTTTTCCGTGGGTCCTCTAGCTTCCTCCCATAGTCCAAAGACATGCAGCTTTCGTTGATTAGAGATTACAGGATAAGGAGTCTGTTAGCCCAGTGATCCAGGGTGCTCCCTGCATCTTGTCAGTTGTTAGCTGGGATTGCCTCCACAACCCAATATCTTCGGATCAGCTATGTGCTTAACTTGTTGCAAACGTACTTGGAACTCTTCCCGGTCCACTAGACACAATCGGAGCAAATCTAACATTGAGTATTTTTTAGATCATCCTTTGTTCTTTCTTTGACACAGACGTTTCAGAGACTGCCTCCACCACTTCGATGAACTCTATCGAACTTTGTCCAGCATCCCCAATACGTTGACTAAACATGCAGCTCGAGACAGCATCCATTTAGACTCAAGTTCACTGCAGTCGCTTGATGAAATAGTATGTGAAAGCCTTCCTGGTGATTTGTTTCTGACCCTGTCACACTGAAAGATCGTTTAACAGCCGTCCCTCTCTCTTCCAGGCTAAACACACTATGATTACAGAGACTGGGCTTTGGACTCTGGGGCTGTTTTAGTCTTTATTTAATTAACTGATTTTGACCTGAAATCAATTTGGCAGGCTACTGGAACTTGGCACCCTGATGTGTAAGTGTGAATGTCTAGCAACACCACTCAGTCTCAACAAGTAATGGCTGGCTTTTACACTCGGACATGCACTCTCCCACACACACATACACGCACACACACATAGAGCAAACCAACTGCTGAAGTGAAGTTGCCAACCGTGTCTATGTAGTCAAAGAAAATGGACATTTAATTGTAGAGCAATCAAGGCTGAGAGCTTAATGGGACTTTTATAGCTTTCTATCGCTCAACCACTCTCCCTCCTTGCTCCTCTCTCACTCTTTCCATGTGTTTCTACCTCCTCTCTGTGTCCTTTTTTACCCTTTTTCATCCAACAGCTACAAATATATGAGAGCTCGTGTTGTTGTTGAAAATTTACTTTTCCTCCACTTCTCTGCCCCCTCCGAACTCTGAATTTCTATTTATTTGCTTCTCAAATCTAATCAACTGAAATCAAGGGCCACATTTTGCAATAAAAGCAGCATTTTCATCTTTTTACTTGTTGGTTTTTGTTTTATGTTTCTTTGCTTTGTATATTTTGATGTTGTGCTGCGTGGAAATACAAAGGCACGACTTTTTTTTTTTTCTTACAAAAAAATAAACACTATTTGAACAAAGCTTATCTCTCTGGACATAAGCGGGTAAAAATCAAAAGCAAGCATAAGAATAAAGGCACATATGTTGTGTTTATTGGTTGATAAATTGACCCAAAACACAGACTGAACAAAAGCTTACAGACACTGAACATGTTTTTAAAGTTCGCAGAGTTTTCAAACTTCATGATTTGTTCATGGATACTTTTGATTTGTTTTCACCACATCTTTGAGAAACTTTCCCTTTGTTGTCAATTTATCTTTAAACAACATGTTCTTAAATATGGAAATACAAATGATAATACTTATATTATTATATTATATTGTTATTATTACCATTTTTATATTAATTTCTGATAATGTTACTGTACTAATCTGTGTGACCACTAAAATCGGTCATATATGTCGAACCAATAAAAAAAAAGTTGAGGTCCACACAAGGTTTCCCCCCAGTGACAAGTCCCCACAAAGATAGATGAACAAGAACAGACACACACAGCAACACACAATCTCAGATACAGTCGGTCCAGAAGGCAGAATTAAAAAAGCCTCACACTCACTGAGGAAAGTTTCATCCTCCGCACTACGTTGCCCATCGCACACACACACACACACACACACACACACACACACACACACACACACACACGCATTACTTGGGCAACCCCCCCCCCCCCCTCTCTCTCTCTCTCTCAGATTAGAGTTGACTGAAATGAGATTCTCCTGGAAATCCAATCGAGCCGTCCTCATTCCATTCCCACAAATCTGAACTGTCCATTAATGTGCACCTGTGTGGCTGTCTCTAAGTGTGTGTATGTGTGTGTGAGAGCGAAATCAAGGCCCCCAAACCCTTGTGCAGGAATGTTTCCAGACCCCATGTAACATCACAGTCAAGTTCTTGCTTGGTCAATAAATTCCTTGAAACATAATGATTGAATATATTAACCACAAACCACCAAGTAATCAGAGCCTTTCATGTAAAATATTTTTTACATGATTCTTTTTCCAAAAATATGTAATATATTTAAAAAATAACTGGCCTGTCACTACAAACAAAGTGATTACACTATTCATGAAGAGTTTTGTCTGCTTTAAATGCATTTTGGGTTTAAACAAACACATCACTGTCAGATTACCAGAGGATTATAAATTAAGGACTGAATAGGAAGGTTGTATTCTTCACTATGAGGCATTATTCATTCTCAATGTCAAGTTAGCACCGGATGTCCTTCCACACTGATGCAAGTGGCAGAATACTGGTGACACACATGTTCATGAACTATGAAAAGGACCCGTGTGTGTCTGTGTGTAGCTAAAACAGCCAGTTCTTCAATAATACAAAAGGGTTTATCCCACTTTGAAACAGACTACATGTGCTTAAACAAAGAGCATTTGAAGTGTACCATTTATTTTATGTGTGTTTCTATGTTTAGCCATGGATGGAAGGCACAAAGGGATTTAAAGGAATTTGATCACATCTAAGACACTGTACGCTGTATGATATATAAAAGCATGTCAGCGGATCAATGAGTTTCTTTTCATGTGTGTGTGCACAAATGTGTGTGCTTGTGTGTAATTGATGTGCAGAGGCTTAGAAGCCTTTTTGTTACATTCATAGTGAGTTGGTTAAATATGCATTAAAAGTAGTTTTGTATGTATGTGTGTTCAGCTCAAGAATCAACCTCGGGGCCTGAAGAGTGAAGCCACTGCGGGAGTGATGCCTAAAACATATATTTTTTCTAAGAGCTAGCAGGGGGCATCTCCATAGGTTGAAAAAAAAAAAAAAGAAAGAAATGTTTGCACGTAAGTCAGAAATGAAATGACCCTACTACTCCTCCTTGATGTATTACCTCTGTAAACATAACAAATACATTTATGGTCTCAATTGATAGTTTTAAGTCTTTCGCAATACAACACTATGTATGCTGAACGTTACATTTTTTATGAACAAAAATCCTGCGTTTCTTGGCATGCTGTGTAATTTCTGATATCTTTCTGGGTGTTTACATTTGATCAATTTTTTATGTCATAAAAAATGCTAACATTTAGCGCCAAGTCTATTCAACAAATGGTGTCAACCCAAATCTTGCTGCAGCAATTGCAACACAGTGCTAAACTGCATGTTAGAATTATTTTTCAGGTTCCTAGCTTTGGATGATGTACACCTCATTCATGTGGCACTGACTCTGACCTTATATCTCCTCTTGAATATCCTCTGTCATTCAAAGGCTGGTCAAAACAGAGGACATACATATTTGGAGGGAATTTTCTTAAAAAAAAAACTTTAAAAAAATGAAAAGATAGCAAAACTCAAGGTGGTTATAAGCAAAGATTCAGAGCAAAGAGTTATTGTGTGGAGCAACACAAACAGATTCTGAGTATATAATGACTTTAGAAACGTTAAGTTTCATTCATGTCACGTTGGCATGGGTAGAGATAAACAATTCCTCTACAGCATATCTGCCCCTCCATCTGTTTCCCCCTTCACTTGCCTTTTCTGTAAATTTAAAGTTGACATTATACAGCTCCATGTGATGCGGTAATGTGAAAATGAAGGAGAAAAGAGGTGGAGAGGAAAAGGAGGCATCGTTTCTGATCTATTCCCTATGTCAACTCTCAACTCCGTTCTTCGGCTCAGCCCACCTCCCTCTCTCTTTTAAATGTCGGTCATCAGGCGGCTTAAAAGGAGATTTCGAAGCTTTGATGCCAGGAAACAAAAGGCTGACTTTGTTCTGCAGAGAACCTTTCATGTCCACGAAATTAACACGATGTAGAAAGAAAAAACAAGGGATGGAGAGACTGCAGAGAGAGGGAGATGGTGTGAGAAGAAGAGACTGAGATAATGGAGGGAAGTCCTGCCATGCTTGTTGTCTGCTAACTTGATGTGCTTTGTGACTGAAAATTGGCTAAAATTAGTACAAGTTAGTTATTTATTTTCAAGCATTCAATGAAATGTGCTTAATTTGTATTGTTTTGTCAAAGCACCAGTGTAAAAACAAAAATCCTAAAAATCTACCAAAATGCATCAATAAAAATAATATTATATTATATTTATATTTAACAATCTAAGGGGGGTCATTCTGCATAATTAAAACTTCTACTTTTAAAACTTTAATTACATTTTGAATCTGGTACCTACTTTTACTTAAGGAAGTTGTTTTTGTTTAGTAGGATTTTCATTTGTCATAGAATAATTTTGCAGTGTGTTATTAATACATTTACTAAAGTATCTCAATACTTTTCCCATTTGTACCCATTTTATAGGGATAACATTTCAACTAACAACATGAAAAGAATAAAAAGGTTAAAAAGCTGTGAAAATTGACAGCATATTCAATATAACTCACTTTTTATTATATCTCTGAGTTCCTGTTGAAAGAAGAAAAAAAAGCTGAGGAAAAGTATTTTATGAAATGTCATAATTTAATAAATCACTTTCACTTTCAGTCTGAGAAACTTGACAGACAGAGAGTTGTCCCCAGAGTTAACTGTCAAGTGTGAGAGAAACTCTCAGGAAACACATCTGTTTATCTGTTTAAATTCTCTAATAATACTTCTCCCCTCTCTTTGAATAAAAGTTTATCATCAGCTATATTTATGGAAGCATTGCTATGCCGTGCTTGTCACATATGTTGTTGTTATTTCTTCTCTATAATTGCAGTCTCTTCACATTTGCAACAACTTGATTTCATTTATAGCTTCACTGATTAATTGTTTGCGTGTGTCAGAGAGCGAGAGGAAAGAAAGATGGGTTTTATTATGTACAATAGGCTTCCAGAAAAATTAACATGGAAATGATGTCGGTGGGCATCTTTCTGTCTCCCTCCATCATGTCATTTTTTTTCCAGTATTCCTTTCATCCTTTCATCTTTTTCCCCTTTATTCTCCATTTCTCCACCCCCTGTTCTGTTCTGTGTAATAAAGCATAACAACATCAAGTGTTTCAAGTCGGTTTCTCTTTTTCCCCAATGAGAATGTAGATCAGCTATTAAGACACATTTACACACCCACATCCTTGTATTTCTATCCTTGTGAGGACCCTTTATTGACATAATACATTCCCGAGCCCTTTTCTTAACCATAACTAAATGACTAACCCCAACCCTTACACTGATAAAACCTCAAATTGCAACCTTGAAAGTTTTAACCTTCAAACAGGCCTTTGAAAAAGACAAGAATGGCCAAAATGTTCTCACTTTGCAAACATGTCCTCACTTTGTCCGATAGAAACCATTTCAAGTCCTCACAATGTAAGTAAAACAAGTATACACACAGACACATATCTACACACACAAACACACCTTTATAATTGCTTGCCATCTATGTGACATTTCCACAATTACCTTGTACAACATGTTTGTCTCACTGTTCCTCTATGGGACACATCATAAACACGTGTGTACTCACTGACAGAATGACAAATGTGTGTGTGTGTGCTTGTGTGTGTGTGAGACTGGTGAAATGACATTGACACAAGGACACAGCAAGTGGATGATTTGTCACTGTATTTTTTCTGCTTAAATGTTCATTTCACAGTTAATTTTCCTTGCAAATCAGAAAACCATGAAAGAAAATGGGCAGGGATTTCCAGTGTCCCAATGAAGCTAAATAAATAAAAAATAACATAATAGCACATAACATCTATTGTTTTTATGAGATATAGAAGTGTTTGAGTTCTATTATACAACCAATTATCTGATCACAATTACCACCAGAAATCACTGTATAAACTGATACACTATATCAAAGATATATTATGTTTTAATGGCCTAATCTCTTACCATTTCTGAACTACAAGGCACTGCAGCTTTTTCTGCATTTTTCTCAATTTATGAGGCTGAATCCAGAATTTTTCCACATTATGTTTTTGTTAGTTCAGACAGTTCTGACAGCCCTACCTGCTAATAACATGCACCTGAGGTCATAAGCGTTACCTGTTTCCCCAGTTTACTGTCAGACATGGCATTTAGGCTCACACTAGTTCCCCAGTTCTACAGTCACGTAAGGAGGGATGTGCTTGGTTAGGGATCTATCTATATGAAGACATATGAGGTTTCTCTTCTGGGACTGTAAGTGGCTGTTTCTGCATGGAGACATGGATGATAGATCATCTCTGTTCTGGCTCTTTGTGACAAGGCCAGTCCAGAGTGCAGCATGTTGGCGTGATTACTGATGCTGCACTGCCGGAAACACTGTTAGGTTAGATAAAAAGACATGTAATGTCTGCCTAACAGTGCTATGAAAAATGGCTTTTCAGAACAGTGCATGGAAATCCAAAGTGACCTTATCTGCAAGGTAGAGCAATCATTAGTTTAAAGAAGTATGTCCTCTCCAGGACATCAGATTTGCGTGGTAACATATTCCATATGTGGACGTGTCTTGTTTAAGTTGAATTAAATTCCACATGGTTTGTTATGAGAGCTCTTACTTGTATCAGTTGTAAACTATAAAATACTGTGACATTTTTTTGGAATCCTGAGGATAACTAGAATAAACAAAAAATAATAATAACTACAAATATTTGGGGGCCCCATGGTGGAGCAGTGGTTGGCACTCATGCCTCACAGCAAGAGTGCTTGGTGCCAAGGGTTGCGAGTTCGAATCCAGGGCGGCCGGGCACTTCTGTATGGAGTTTGCAGGTTCTCCCCGTGGGTGCGTGGGTTTACTCCGGGTACTCCGGTTT
>JAOWBC010000248.1:20665765-20677674 GCA_028566105.1 Hypoplectrus providencianus | reverse complement strand
AAGTCTTTATAGGAATCAATACCAAATTAGAATCACAAAAATTTAACTTTTACTATGACCAAATGTGTCACTGGAGGGGAGAATATTTTTACACTCATATACTCTCTCTCTTTTTTTTTCTTCTTCATGGAGCTGTTTTGTTTTCTCGTCTATATAAACCCTTGTTCCTTCCCCCCTCTGTCATGCCAGGTAGTATTAATACCACCCTGGTGCCACGACTAGATTTCCCCCTCTGTTTCTTTTTAAGAGCTGCCTGATATTTGTCATGTACGTTGAAAGACAGGAAGGAAATAAAGCATAGAGGACGATGACAGGATAGGGAGGATAGGGAGGAGGGAGAACACAAGGCACACCCAGTGAAACAATCCATCCGATCTAATTTTACACCGATGACTGGAGGAAGCATGCTCAGTCTGCATTGTTTCATTTTGTTTATCTCGCATGTTATTTTCTGTCATGGTGACAAAGCCTTCAATGACACAAAGACTTTGAGGTGTATTACATGTCATCTGCGCAAACATGCAGAGGCGGGTAACATTGAACTGAACGTTGTACAGAATATATTATTCAACACTGGAAGATTACTTTATCTTAAGTGTGCTGCAAGAGAGGGAGCTGGTTTCCTGAATAAGTACCCACAGGGTGCCATTTTCATCGCAGTACTTGAACACTCAAATCGTTAGCCACTAAATTTTACGTTGCTTAATATTAATGATCCAACTAAAGCTTCATGAACCATTGATAGTTGAATCCATTAGATGCTAATTTTGGTATAAAGAAAACGGCTCATTGTCTGGCAATGCAGTGTGTTTGAAGCTTCACTTGACCATCACTTCTCAAATATCTGGATTAGGGTTGGAACAGTTTAGTTTAAAACTGGCATAATGATTACAAGTTCTCCTATATCCAACTGTTCATTTTCTTTCTTTTTTAAACCCACATCAATCTTGTCTCTGTTGCCATTTCATTTGAGAAGCCAATATGTATTGGTTAAATTGATATATGTCTATCTACAGTGATGATTTTACAATATAGTAACACTTTTTGTTGCTAAACATGTTAATATCATAGTTGCAGGGTATCATTTATAACGGACAGCAAAGCTGTCACACATGGGATTGTTTTGGGAAATTCTGTCAAAAATCTTATTTATTTTTTTGACATATAAAAAAATCTAACTGTCACATCCTTTTTCAAAACTGCTTCCTTCTCTGTCAGTAGTGTGACATCAAACACACATTATTGTCATGCCACATAAAAGTAGTAGATATTTCTGACAGATAAAAGAAGGTTTTATTTTAGGTAAAATGATTCAGTGGGTGTTACTTCAATTTTGGCAGGAAAATGGAATATAAAAGAAAAATAACAATTATTTCTTTAGCTTTAAAATATATGAAAATCTTGAAAATGTTTTCCAATGACCTAAACAACAATAACTTAATCCATTTATCATGACAAACAGATGTAAAATTTGTTTTCCCTCTGTTTCTTATGCCTGACACCATTTTTCACGGATCCCAAACTCGTCTGCAGCCCTACTTATACCAAAGATTTCACAGTACCTGCGCAGGTGTATCTTGATGAGGTAGTCCATGGGTCCAAATATTACAATTAGAAAAATATGAATAGACGACTCAACTGACCGTCACTTTTGTGGGCCGGTATTTCTAGGTAGCGTTGTAGAGGAGAGGAAAGAGATACAGCTTAAGGTTTCTCTTGCTGGGCAGCGAAATGAAAGCCGAAACATTTGGGGGGGTTTTATAGAACCAGAGTCAAAAAACAGAGTCTCGACACAATGGTCATGGTGGATCATAAGTTGCCAGTGTATTTGACTCACAAACAGAATTGACCAAACTTACAATTGTACGGTGTACGAGTGAAGGGAGCCATGACATTTGGCTTTGCCTCCTTTTCTTGGATTGACTACAAACAGCTTGTTGTTGTTTGTTGTCAACAGAAGAACAACGAATTGATTCCCCAATGTATGAATTTGTATGTATGTATGAATTTCATGTATGTCCCCTTTAAGACTTTACATCATCATAAGTTATTTCTTTTAAATTATAATCACTTGCAGTTGAGGTATAAAAGAAACATGTTTGCAGTTGGCTTGGTAACTGGTTGCTAACAGACAAAAAGTTTCTATTACATTTGTACTGTATGAGCACACAATCACAAGTCTGCACAAACTAAACAGCCCATAATGCTGCGCCGCCCCTCGCTGCACGCATACACACTCTCCCATCTCTTTCTTGTGATGAATACAAAATGACATTTCAATTTAGCTTTTCCCTGTTGTGATGCTGTGGCACTTGCATACCAAATCAGCTCTATCGTTCATTTCCCATCTCTGTCTCTCTTTTCATCTCGCACAAAATGAAGAAATGCAAATAAGGGAGAGAAATACAGGGGAGTAAATGCCAAATGTGAATGTTAACAGGTTATATATAGAGGGAGGTCTTTAAGGTAGATTATATCTGCCACTCATGAATATTGCATATATGCCAATACGTTAAAAAATAGTGGTGATATATGACATGTCTGTGGGCATGTTTGTATATTTGCATATGTATGCGATGCCTTCAAAACGAAATTGAAAGGTTTTTAATGCACTTGTCTTAAAAATGTAAAAATTGAGATTTTAGTTGTCTTTGTACCTTTTCATTTCCATCCATTGCAACCCCGTCTCCAACACAGTCAGGAGCTTTTCTTTCTTTTTTTTAAACTATATGGGTGCATTAAATCATGTCTTATGTCATGAACTTTGTGTTCGTGGTCTGCTGGAAATCAGTCCAGACCCAGTATCAGCTCCCTCACCAATCAGTGCCTGTTGTTCGGACTCAAATGTGAAACCAGTCAGAGCCCGCCGTTTAGAATGAAATCAAAGCCAATCAGAGGCTATATTTCGTATAAGATGGCAGCCGGACGGCTCAGCTGGACCAGAAGCTTCTGAATGAGAAATCACAGAAAGAAACCTGTGTTTTGTCCACTCTGAACCTTTTTTTTTTTTTTTATTCAGCTGTGGTTCAATCAGTAAACTCATCATACAAGTCATTTTTCATTCTGACTCTAAATCTTTAATCATTTTAGCTTCATAGTCATCCATCCCATTAGCAACTTATAGTATCTGCATAAATAAACATTTTACCTAAAGGCTTTCTATCAACATGAGACTATTACCTCAAGATGGCCATAGAAGTGCAGGCTCTCTCAAAAATTTGGACTGGAATCACAAGTTTGATGAAATTTGACTCGACTTGGACGCGAATGACTCTTAACTGTACTTGAAATTGAACCTTTTGATTGGAAATTATGTGCTACAGTTTCGTAACGTTCAGTTCAGTTTCACTGCTTTGGAAATCAAAACGGAAGTTTTTGGACTTATAGTTTCCTGCCTTGACTTGGGACTTGAGTCTGAAGACTTGAGAATTGTGAATTATCAATGACTTGGACACACAACCGTTTATACAAATACAAAACGTATATTTAGACTGTACTTTATAAAATTTTGCAACTTACAGATATTGCACTGCTAAAAAATATAGTCTCTAACTTTTTTTTTCTTGCTTGCTGCAGCCAGCTACCTGATTGTGACATCTAGTGCATTTTTGTTGTGTTGAGGTGATACGTATGAACAAAACTGGATCCTACCCATAAAACCTTTAGACATTTTCAGTAACGTCTGTGGTTTCAGCATTTTCAGTGATTCTATAGCTTCACTTTTGCCAATTTCGGTACTTACTGTGATTCACTTCTAGCATTTCTGTATTTTTTATTTACTTTACTTTTATTTTATTTTCTAACGCCTTACCTGGGAAGTTTTTTGCCCTAAAACGGGGTCTGTGAAAAGAATGTAATAATTTCACATAATTTGGTGAGAACAGGTTGTTTATCAATGCATCATTTTCCGATAAACACCTCATTCTCATTTCTTTTTTGTGACCATTCCTGCAGCAGAGCCCGTCAGTCTCACCACCATCCAGCTGAATTTGAATCGTTTATCCAGCCAGTCACTTACAAACTGAGCCACTCAATTAGCGGACCAGTCAGCTGCTTAGCCAATCGCTCAGGCAAACAGACTTTCCTCAGATAGTCAACGGACCAGACAGTCAGTCAATTACACACTGAAGCACATGACCGCCGTGTGTAACTGTGTGTGTGGAGCGATGCTTAGGATACCTGCTTAATTCAGCATGCCTAAAAAAAACCTCCATGCTTGACCAAGTGCAAAGCCTTGCAAGGAACATATATTTATCCACGCACACTTTTCAAAGGTCGCCCATCATGTGTCCTTTATTAGCATTTTATGCAGAGGGATGGGAATCTAACGATGCAGCAATCAGTTTAATAAGGAACGTGCCAGATGATGCTTTTCAAAGCCAATGCAGTATCCTGAAAGCACACACACAAACACACACACACGCACACGCATGGCATATGAGTGTATCAAATTGCAATTATGCATTGTGGCTTTAAAGCTATTCAGCATGTAGATGGCGATGCAGGACGTCCACTCAGGTAAAATGATGGTTAATCACATTCACCTGGTGTGCCAGGTGTGAATCATTCCCTCAGTAAATTGCTAGGATGAAACGCAGCGGGGCTCCTCTGAGTCCTGAGGATTAAACAGCAGCGAGTTCACATTAGATGAGGCAAGCCTATATATGGGCTTTAAATTGGTGTTTTATTAAAAATGGATTACGGTCTGGTCAGTGTCATTCTCCTCGGTTGTGACGAGAACGTTACAGTTTGTGTCACTGCGGTTAATGTCGCGCCGGAGCTCTACGGCAAACATGAACTGAATTTATAGCAACGGATGCTGTTTCTGAGGATCTTCCCTGGAAATATCATCGCAGAGAGGAACGGATTATGGATTTTGTAGTCGAATTAAAAACGTGAAAAGAATGCCTGCTTTGTATCAGGCAAAAACAAACAAGCGAAAAAAACAAACAAAAAACAAACAAACAGATTATTTGGGCCACATTTAGAAAAAAAATAATGAAAATAAAGTTATAAAAATATATTTAATTAACAAGATTAAAGTTGGAAATATTGATATTATAACAACAATGAAGTCTTACCTGTTTAGATTATTCCTGTAATAAATTAGATATTTCGTACTTTATTTTCATGATGAATTGAATGTTTACTACTTTAATTTTTAATTTTTTTTTTTTAAATGTGACCCTAATATTCCATTGTAGTGTTCAGATATTCAAATATCTTTTTGATTATGTAACATGCCTACACTAATAAATACAACACTACACACCACAGCATACCCCCATTATCTAAAGAAGTTTAAAAATGTTCCAAAATCAGGCTTTTCTTTGCTAAAAAAAAAAAAAAAAAAAGAAACAGGAGTAATTCTGAAGGATTTATTTCTAGGGGAAAAAATGTGTGATTTTGTCTCAAATGATTGAATTGAATGAATGAATTGATAATTAAAAAACAAGACAGGATGAGAGTAGAGAAAGGGGTGACATCATGCTGGTTATGGTCTCAATGTTCCAGCACCAGATGCTCCTTTTACAATCTGCAATTATATTAATGGGCATTTTATCAGTTCTTTGGTAGGTTTTACTCATTAATATTGGCTGCACTTGAGTAAAAATGAAAAAAATCAATACATACAATTGTATTATTAGCTATTGGATAAGAAAGAGTCAATGCACCAAATAAGAAAAAGACCAAGAAAGAAAAGTTAAGTTGAGAATAAAAATCAGTGGAGTGGTCCTGTTGCTTCAGAGCTGGACTGATTACGCTTGGTAGCATAAATTGCTGTGTGTATGCGCGTGTGTGTGTGTGGTAAGGGAACAATAGTGTCTGATTAACACATCCTCACCTCCCCACGGGTCTCCAGCCCCTGGACTCCTCGCAATCATACCCAGTCTCCCAGCACAACGTCCATTAAACCGGAATTAAATTGTGAATAACGTGAATTACACTAATCGGCTTTCTTATTAGACAGTCGTGATAAACTCATTATGTTAAAACCCTGCAGCAATGTCATGATTCATTTGTTAGCTGTGGTGATTATATGTATGCAATCTGTCATTGTTATTAACACACACACACACTCAGAAAAAATAGGTGATTCATTGGTGGTTATGGAGGGAGTATTATGCTGTGTGATCCATATATAGGCTGTTCACCAAATACATTTGCGGTGATTTAAAAGACAAGCTTCTTTTGACCCTAATTTGACTTCATAAGCATATTTTTTAAATACAGTTATAAATAAAAGTTTGGCAAAGACAGAATAAAATGTTTGGCTGTAATAAATCATTTTCAAATTTGTGTTGGTTAGACAGAAACAGGCGTAGTTTAAACAGACTAAATCCCTCACATGAGCTACGAACATTAAATATGTGTATATATTTATTTTTCCTAGTGATATCTTAATGAAGCTTCATGAACCATTTTCTTTATTTCCTCAGGCAACTAGAGAGTGCTGGGTGTTCAATAAAGGGTTGTAAGCACAATGATCTGCCTTTCCTTGAGGCTTTTTTTTTTTTTTTTTTTAAAGCCGATGTTGTCTTCAAGTACAACAAATGGCTCATAAAGCTTCATTTGGAAATCACAAGTATTTATCACCCATGGAAAGCTGACAGAACCCCAATGAAAGAAGGAGCCCATTCAGGATACACATTTAGCCTATGGAGGAGGAGACATTTTTATAGGAGTTTAATAATTCATCAATAGGTGACCTGAAATACAAAGATGATTACTGAGTACAAACAACTAATCTGGTTAATATATGTCATCAGTTGTCTTTGTAACACTTGTTTTAAATTGTAAAGAGACTTTTTGGACACCTTGTACAGTTGGCTGGCTTTGATTGTGTTTTTAGGAGAAAACTATGAACTTGACTTTGGGTTGGTAAGCACCAGCGAACACACAACTTTTGTCAGTGACGAGCACGCAGGGCAAAGTGACCTGTGAGACTTTAGCCATGCTTTTAGCCAAATGTGAATGTCTGAAAGCTAACACGCTTTCAGTGAAGGGTAAAAAAAAAAAAAAGGCTGAACACTTTATCCAAGCGGCACTTAACAACTCCCCCACTCTGAAGTCATTAAGTCTGGATCGCTGCTGTAGCGCCACTATTGGTAAGATGGTTGATCTTCCAAACAGATGTGGATTATCAAGAATCAGAGATGCTGACATCCAAAGCTCGGCCCACCAGGGAGGTCTAATGTAGAATTAGCTTTGAGGGTTCTCTTTCTCTCTTCCCTTGCATGATTTCCCTTGTTTGATACCTTGTTTGCCTGGATGCCCGTGGCTGGTGTGCTTAGCATTACTAATAGCACTGCTACCAAATGGATTACATTCCTATTAACATGTTGACACTGTCTCCCCCCAGGCCTCATGACAAACAGAGAAAAAGGGGGGAGATGGGGATGCGGAGAGATACAGAAAGAGAGGACAGGCTCTTTGGACGAGACACGCAGAAAAAGAGGAAAAAAAACTGTGTTATGCTAATAAACATCAAGGCCGATCTGGTGTTCAGCTCCATCCCCCTCAAGTCAACACCAAAGCACTTACTGCAGTCAAATATGGTGTTTGTTCTGTTCACAACATAAACATCTTCACAGGCAAACATTGTGGATTTTATCAGAACTGTGTGATGGATTAAATTAAAAGGTCAAGTACTATTTTTGGGATGAAGTTCTGACATGACAAACACCTAAAAGATAAGTTTGTACTTTTCGATGCCTTTGATCACCTTTTGGTTATTGCCATTTAATTCAAAATCAATCACATGGCTTAGGATGTGCTGTGGTCCCATTGGTGGAGTGTAAAGAGCTGTAGAATTCAGACATATAAAGAAAAACTACTTTTATTTATTGCAGTAAAAGCTGACTTTTGGGAAATATGGGGTTTTAGCTTCAGATTGGCAGAAGTGTCCGATTGCCAGTTTTGAGAAATGATTTGTTTGTCATTTTTGTCTATTTTTCTTCCATACTCCCAAATAGTTAATAACACATTCCAGTATTTGTCTGTGACAGACTCTAAAATATATCCTTGGGTTTATTGTCGCTCATATCTGAAGTGTTTCTTTACCCCTGACTGCTGTATGTGTGTCTTTTGACCCTGAGCGCTGCTTGACCCCAGATCGATATCCGCCTTCTCCCAGCCGTCAGTGGACTGTAGAGCCGCCTGAGGAATTCAGTCTCATGGATGGTAACAGTGATTGACTGTGACCAGTGCAGGCAGTAACGCTGCTGACGATGAGGAAGCTGATGGTGATAAACGTGGTTAATGGAGTCAAGTAATTAACCCAAGTTCACCGTTTGAACCCATCCTATTGCATTTGTATCTAACCTACAACCCAGTGCTGCTCAGCTGTGTTCAGTCACACCGACCACAGCGTGTCAGCGTTCTGACTCCTCATAGCAGCAATAATACGTTAATGACCGCCTTTATACTAACACCAGTAGCACGTAAACAATGCAAATGTGAAATCTGTCAATCAGGGGAATGTTCTAAAAATAGCAAACAGGTCATTATGCAAACACGTCTGGTTTGCAGTGGGAAAAAAATGAAAAAATGTGTAAGTTATGTTAAAGATAACATCAGGCACGGAGGTCCAAGTGATAACGAGTGATTGAATTGCAAGAAATGTAGAATCCAGTGGTGTTCAGTGAATGCGTTAAATGCACAGTGGCACACCTTAGCGTCTTGTGTTGCTTGGTAGCTTTTATCCGGCAGTGTTTATGAAACATGCTATTATATCTGATGTTGCAGTGAGATATCAAGACATTCCTTAATTAGTCCCACAACGGGGGACATTTGCGACATTTCACAGCAGTAAAGTAACAAAAACTAGGAACAAGCAATATCAAGAAAGAAATATAAAAGTACTTACAATTAGCATAAATTACAATAATTAAGTATTTGTGTTCTGTTCCAATAGTGCACATTGCACTGAAGATTTCAGGTTTCCTAAGTGGCTTTTGCTCTGCTTAGACATCTCCCCAGTGTATAAATCTGAAAACACTTCTCCAGTGACAAACTTTGACTGTGAGAATCCTTGACTTGAATCCGTGCAAGTATTTGAGGACATAAATATATGAAAAACACATCGTTGAGCTGAGGGAAACGTTAAACAAAGAAATGTATATTGTTACAAACAATCTATAGATTTTTGTGGTTATTTTGTGGTAGGAGAATTTAAAATACAATTAAATAATCCTGTTTGTCAAGGCAGTTCTGTGTTGATTGAAAGTTTATTTTGAAGTTCATGCTTGACCTTTGAACTCTCTAGAACAATCAGGTGGACCCTCACCTGAGTTTGCCTTCTGTAATGCTCAGATTGATTTTATTAACATTGAAAAAGTTTAAATTCTCATATCCATCCATTTGTAAAGAAAAGCACATTTTGTCTGTTCCATTTCAACATAGCCAGTATCATGTAAAACAAACATTGTACGTTGAACTAGTTTGAGGAGGTAAATCATCACTTCCTCAAAGGAAATCACATTCAGCTTCAGCGCACTGCAGCCAAAGACGAAAATCAGCTTATTTCTCAAACAAACACTCCTATTCTTTTAAACCACAATCACTGACACGTACGTCTTTGAATAAATGGTTTCCATATCAGCCCTAAACAGGTGGAAAACTTTTGTAAACAGAATTCGGTATATATAAAAAGCAAACAGCTGGGCTTCTAAACACAGTGCAGCTCTTGTGACACTTTGAGCCAGACAAACAGTCACACACACACACACACACACACACACACACACAGGGGACTTTGGGTTGCTGCCACTAAGCTCACATGTAGTGTCAAGCTTAACTTTTCCCCAGTCAGGGTAAGCTTGTCTTTGTCCACCGTTTCAACCCGCCTGCCAACATAAAGGTCAAACAATTACTGGCCTACCTTTCTGTTTCACATTGCTCTTTTCAGCTCGCTGTTGGTGTGTGTGTACAGTGCGGTTGAATGTCAGCTTGTAGGTCACAGATTGCTGTTATAACGGCATTTTAAAGTGGCCCCTTTCCACTTTGTACCATATCTCTGTTTCTCCCTCGAAACACTTTGGCCATGTCACAGCATAGTTCAGCTCCTCTTTTTAGATGTCTTAAATAAAGGGCAAAATTCATATTCTGGTTATCTTGGAGGCATTTCTGCTTGAGTAGATGTCACAGAGATTGGACTGGCAGGGAATACAAAGAAGAGAGCGAGGTGACACGTGGAGGCGGCTGATTCCACCAACCTTTAACACGAGTCTGGCCAAACTTTGTGCGAGCGCACTTTACATTACCATGGTTACTTAAATGGTTACTCAATTGGACTCTTAAGCGTACCCTGATTTGAACTTAACTCTAAATGGGACCACACTTTACAATACTAGCATCAGGCTGTTATGAGGTTTTCAGCACCAACCTTAACCAAAACCGTCATCTATTCCTAAACCTAACCAACTTAGGGCAGATCTACGACATAAGACACATTTAAAAAAAATTCTGACTGTTATATTTAGGCATGAGGAAGTATTTTAACAATTAATGGGTATGCCCCACCAGTTAATCCTAGTCTTGTCCTGCAATGATTTATCTTGAGGACAAAAACGGAGAAAGCTGTCCATCACTGACTAAAATATACTTTTGCCTGTGAGCAGATGACATTCAAAAGCATTAAAACAAAAACATATTTTATATTTTGATATAGCTGCATTGAATCCTGAGTCCCATTTAGCTCATATTTTTGTTGTTTTGAATGGTTGTCAAAGAAATATAATCAGTGTCTGAACTGTCGCTGAATCTCCAACTAGAAGCAGATGTACCTATTGATGGTAAAAGTAAGACTTTGATAATATCTACTCTTCATGTATTGTTTCTCATGAAAAACAAAGGAAACCATTCACTGGTTGTCTGGCTGCGTTGGTATGATGCTTCAACTGTTTTAAGATATTTGATATTTGTGAAGTTATGAGCTCCTGCAAAAGAACATTCATGTTCTGTTTCTTATCGGTGAGACTAAGTCGTGTGGCGCCTGCTCATAACCTTGACTATCAGCAAGCAAAACAATACAGCTGTGGTTGCTATGGTTACTGCAACGACATTGCTTTTTCATCGGCCAGCCTTAGAGCTTATAGGAGAGAAAAGATTGTTCATGGATTTTGTTTTATATTCTTTTGGACTGAAAAAAATGTTTGCTCTAAAATCTGGAATTTCCGTTGAGAGACTGCATCGAGTACCATGGACAGATGTGCTGTCATATTTGACCCTGACACACATCATAAAATGTAGGAACAGCATAAAAAACATCCCAAGTGAGATTAGCAGTAACCAATAACAGACTTTATCCCTCTCATTTACACAGCTAGTAGTGAAGAAACCTTGCTGATTTTCAACTGACTGTGCGAGTCCGGTTTCCCACCAAGCTGCAGCACTTGGAGCCTCAACACTCAAAAGAAGTCCGCCCAAATTACCGGGCATCATTCATATGCATGCTGTGCACATGCTGCAGTGGCAATGCCGGTTAAAAAGTAGCAACATTTCTTTTAAACAGTTCATTTTGAAGGGTTCCACTGGTGGAGGCCCTACCCAATTTGTTCATCCTGCCTGATTGGTTCTGCCCATGTGCAGCTCTTAACACTTGTTAGCTACCTTTATCTCATTTACTCTTTATTTCTTAAATCAGATTTATCTTTGCATGGAAACTCTTAGGTTATTTTTTCGCTGGACGTAGCTCTTTAGCCTCTAATTGTGCAGGCTAGCTCTATAAAACACATTTTATTTATACTTCAGGAGAAACAAATATCTGTATTAATGTGTATCATTAATAGCTCGCAATTAATTATAGAATATGTTCTCCAGCTAATGAGGTAGCAAGAAACAAGCTGGCTGCAGTTGATCAATGACTGAATAGTTGCAGAACACACATACAAAAACACACACACACA
>JAOWBC010000248.1:20607991-20645715 GCA_028566105.1 Hypoplectrus providencianus | reverse complement strand
TAGCAAGAAACAAGCTGGCTGCAGTTGATCAATGACTGAATAGTTGCAGAACACACATACAAAAACACACACACACATACACACAAAATTCCACAGTCACACACATAACAGAAAAAAAGACACAAACCTGTTTCCAACAAAGTCTACATTTCCAAAGTTTTCTTCTATTTTTCCCCAGAGGATTTACAAATGACGGTAATTATGTATCATGACTATAATGTATGATGATTACTATCGATGATGGAATGTTTATTTGCTAACCAATTTAACAGCACAACGAAAAGTAACAAAAAATTGAGCTTGTGCATGAAGGAGGAAATACTTGAATCATTTTGTGAAATGCAGACTTTATAATCTTTCTTTTATCAGTTTAAACGTCTTAAAATACCTTTTCGGATGGTTATTTTCATAATACATGTAAGACTTTGAAGCCTGGCCACTTTGTGCGTATCACACTTTGTATAATTCTTGCTCGGTGATGCTTCTTAATGTGTCAACATGTGTTGCTGCTTTGATATGTTATCTTTCGGAGTGATTTCCAAAATGAGTCTCTCCACCTGAGGACTCTCAGCCTTTCTAGGATTCATGAATGCACTTGGCGGCTGTGCTGTCTTTTAGAAGTGCTTGACTACTAGTGTGTGTGTGTGTGTGTGTGTGTGTGTGTGTGTGTGTGTGTGTGTGTTTGTGTTTAAATCTCCCAGCAGCCAGAGATGGAGTTATCTCAAAACGCAGACTCCCCTGTTACCGTGGGCTGCCGGGCATAGTGATGTTTTTCCCCCTGAAAGTTTTTTGTGAATCAGTAGAGCATTTGAACAACACACACACAAACACACATACACGCACATGCACACGCACACACTTCAACACCATACCTTCCTTCTGGGCATTCTTAAAACTACATTTAAGGTAAACATTAATTAAGGCAACATTTTGTATTTCATATTTCAGCTACAGCCATTTTCAGATTGTGTGTCAGTATTATTTTTTCTGAGTTGTTTCTTCTTAACCTACTTTTACAACTTTAACTACTTTGAATGAAAGTCAAACAGAGACCAAAACAGAGCTGGAGAATGCTGTGATTAAAAACATAATTTCTAACACTGTGTAATCAGGAAGACTAATTGGGAAACATTTAGGGCCTCATCAGTACAAAACATCTCAAAATATATTCAGAATATACAGTATCTGAGTAGGTCTATTTACCATGATAAATTTTACTTTTGGTAATTAGATCCTGTTACTTTGATTCTTTTACTGAAGTATGATAGTTAGAATATAGGACGTTTTCTTGTCGTAGAGTCATTTGGTGGTGGGGCATGAGTTCTCTTCCTTAAGTACGGGATCAAAATACTTTGTACTTGCCCCCATCTGGCCACCAATGTGTCTGTTGGTCTTTAAATAAGTCATGGTCACGCGCTTTCCTGATGCAGCATTATCTTGTGGCAGCAGAAATCGATTGCCCCATGACGCAACAAAAGCCTGGTCTAAAGTCAATGGTGCAGTAACCATGGAGGGATTAAATAATGTCATCTAAGCTACATTTCAATGGTCATTGCATTTCATTTAGGGTTGATTTAAGTGGCTTACATGTTGAATGATTCTGTACTATATTATGATTTGTTGTGACTAAGCACTTGACTTTATCGCATTGTGTTTCATTGATGGTTTTTAGACAACTTTATGGTTGTATATTAGGCCTGTTGCATTGAATTATGGTTTTTAAAAACAGGCATGGTGCCACTGTAGAAACAGTTGCATTAAACAGTCCAAATCTCTGAATCTATCTTGCCAAGGCTTTTATATAGCACATTACCAATGTTGAGCTCAAACAGCACTCATAAAAAGAATCATTATCAGCCTGTTATTCTGGATGGTTAAATATTTGAGCAGCCTTGGTTTATGCTGCTTGTTGACTCTTTATCCAAAACATGAATCATATCTTCAGGTTTGACAGGTTTATGTCACAGCCTTTTTTAATTTAATTATCTCAAGTAATCGATCAAATATATACATTTCCTTGCTTTGTAGTATGATGTAATATATTTCAATTACTTGCCATCTGCGGTTTCATTATTTGAAAGAACAATAACCAAGCAACGACTGTATTTATTAAGATTTGTCTCTCTTTTTTTACATGATATGTACACTGCATCATTGATAATTGATACAGATCACAGTCTGGCTGCACCAGATGCCACAAATGAGGTTACAGTTATTCTTCTATAAATAATGCATTATTTTTGTATTTATCTGCATTAGTCTTCAAACGTAGCACCAGCTGTGCATGCTCCTAAATTTGTGACATAACTATATTACGTGATGCAAACATGTCATCTACAAATTGATGCATTCATTAGTTGTAATATATGATTCTTGTAGTTGTGGAAAAGTTTTCTGAGAGGAAATGCGACATGATTAAACCCAAATCAACCTTTCATTCGTTATGATTTGGATCACTTTCTTTGCAGCTCGTTTTTTTTTTTATTGTTCGAACTGGAATAATCTAGTTCATGTCCTTTGGCTGAAACTGACAGTGGAATCTGCCAGTGTCTGAACACAACACGTTTCATGTTCTTGCTCTGGCTCAGTGGTGTTAAATTTGGATGTGGAATGATGAGATGACTCTGAAGTTCAAATTCAAACTAACAGCTTCACTTTAAGCCAAATAAAAAAACCTTATTTATAGTTGTTCCATATGGGCAAAGCCGCATGGTTTTCTGCTTCCCACACTCAACTGCAACCTGTCAAACAGATAATGATAGATAATGTGTGCACTCTCAAACTGACAGTTTGGATGCTGCTGCTGCAGTGTATCTGCCTCCATATTTCTCTGCGTATTGCAATATCCATATACTTCCTATCTTAAGTCATGGCCACTGACTTTTAAATGAGCTGATGATAATAGTGCACCAATGATTTATGACCAAACATGGACACCGTAGCACTTAAAAAATATACTACTGCAACATTGCTGGATTTTCTCCAGCTATTATTATACTTTTCAATCAACATAAAAGTGTTTGTTGCTGCAACTAATCCCCATGTAACAATCATGATAACGGGAAAAGGCCAGAAAAGGTTAATTGCCGCATCAACATTGTATTATGTTAGCAGGATTCATCAACTGTTAGCTTCCGACTTTTTTTTTTTCATGTATGCTTTATCACAAAACCAGAACCCCAGAATGCAAAGAATGGAGGCAGAAAGGTAGATATAAATATCTTCAACATTATTCAAACAAAACATGTATTGTTCATGTATTTTGCATCTCTGGTTCCATTGTCCATTGGATGAGACACTCATTTCTTTATCTATATACATAGGAAAATACCACACAATAACTTGGAGACAGTTTTAATATACAATACAAAGAAAAGAAGTAATGCATGAATTTGTGGTTGTTTTATCTGTCTTTGTAGTCATGTGGTGTTTCGCATTTTGGCCTCACAGCAAGAGTTTAAATCCGGCTTGCGGCTCCACCGTATGAAGTTTCCATGTTCTCTCTGCATTAAAGTGGTTTCCCAGCCAAGAGACATGCAGCTTGGGTTAATTGGTGACTCAGCTGGATTGGCTCCCAGTAACACAGGCGCAGATAAACAGTTACATGTAACGAAGCCAGCCTGCAAGAGCGTTTTGAGGAACTGCACTTTGTGGCACTTCAGTGGCTTCATTTTTCAGCCCTGTAGGGTGCTGCTGAATATACAGTAGGGAAGCATTTGTGACAAAAATCATATTCCACTGAGGAGTTGGTATGGAGAAGAGTAGACCAGACTCAGGACTTTAAAGTGATTCTGGCTAGCATGTTAATGAAAGCAACTGTAGGAGATGATACTAGGGCATTCTTGTGTTTATAGGTTGATCTGATATCTGTTATTTAGCCTGTTTTTGTTGATGATTATAGTCTATGTAGTTGTGACACATCTCTCTATAACAATTTTTCCTCTCTTTGGGGTCATTTTGTGTCTCTTTTAGGGGCACATTTTTGTAAGTTGTTGCTTGTTTGGGAACTTTTGTAATAATTTTTTTGTAATTTAGTGTCTCTTTGTGGTCATTAAGTACATTTTTGTAATCTTTTTAGGTACTATTTGGGTCCTTGTTGTAATTTTATTAATCTTTGCAGTTATTCACATCTTTTCACGATTTCTATCCGTTTGTTTGCAGGGTTTTTTTTTTTTCCTGTTTCTCTGTAGTCATTTCATGTGTTTTTGTAGTTATTTTAAATCTTCTGTTGGTACATGTCCTTTTAGATACATGTACTTTATTGATCCCAAAAAGCTGGGAAATTACAGTTTCAATTACATTTTCCCTTTTCCCTTTACACTTAGTTCATTTGTGGAGCCATGGGGGTTCCTTAATGAAAGCTATCACTGCTTTGATTAGTTGTCAAGTAAATACTGGAAAAGTGTGAACACGACAAAGATGAGTAAATTACAAAGATTTTGTTATCAGATTTCTCTTAGAGTGAACATGCCAGGTGAATAGTATTCCAGAAAGTATTTGAATATATTTTGTTTAAGTTTCAGGCAGAGGTTTATTTAAAACAGTGTTTTCCAAACAGGGAGAGGGATTTAAATGTTATCATGCTGCCTGACTGTGAGGAAGTGCAACACTTGTTTTCTATTTTATACAAAAAAAAAAAAAAAAAAAAATCCAATATGCATCACACTCTTTCCCATTCAGCCCCTTTACTCTTTGTTATTCTCTCACGAGCTCCTCCATCCTGACGGGAACAGCGTGCCCTAAATAAAATGCCCATAGTCAAGCTTTGCACAGAGCTACACACAACAAAACACACAATGGGAGGTATGACTAAAGTACTGCTGAGGTGAAACATATATTGAACTTTTTTTTTCTTCTGAAACAAATTTCTTGATGCACTCCCTTCCAAAAGACCAAAATATCACATATTTAAATTTGTGCTACAGATGTTATACATTTCTGAATTACAAACCTCTTTTTCCCTTCATTGTAATAAAGAATCTCTTTTATTAAGTATCTGGTAGTGGGAGCTGTTATGCAAAACTGATTTCTAACAGCTGAGAGAATTAGCAGTGTGCATGTGTGTTTATATTCTCCACAGTGTTTATAGTCAACAGAGGCCTCCCTAAATCAGTCTAACGAGATTTTCCTCCATCGGACACTCTCCTGTCTGATTGGAGTCGGAGATAATTGTCGCCGCTACGGAGGAGAGATGACGAGAATACAAATTGTTGCTGGGAGAGAGGAGAAAGCAAGAAATGATTGCTATCGCTAAAAGAGAGAAAATTACCAAATTAAGCAGAACTGATTGGTGTCCTGCTGAAATAAAAGGTTTCCCTTCAATAATCAAATCACCTTAATACTTAATGTCATCAACTCCTTGAAGATGCCAGCATCCTTGTCTGACTTTTCATATTTCAGAGGCTGTAGAAGGCTCTATTTTAACGGCACTGTGGATATATTGGCATCATATGAAACATGAATACCTAAGGAATCCATTGATACATACCACATGTGGTTTGATATCTTGTTTGAAAGGGGCAACTCAATATATATTAATACAATTTGATTATTTGGAGACCAACAATTCTTTCCAGACATGCCCACTTTATGGTAATCCCAAGCAAATTCATGGCATTTTCTGCATCCTGCATACTTAGAATTGCAAACATTGGGTCGATTGGAAAGCTGAGAATCTTGTTAACCAGTTGAGCCTAATTTTATGCCTGTGTGATGACATTAGTTCAGATAGTAACATTTAATTGCAGGGAGAGCATTATTTAAAAAGGTGATCGTACAATATAAAATGACCTGGCTTTTCTCTGGAGACTAACAAATACATTATGAAGCTGTATACAGAATGGATTGGTCCACAATACCGTTATCCCATATATCCCCTGTCCCTACCTAAAAGGGGTCTTAGGTGTCGTGGAATAGGTCAGACCACCAAAATCACATTCACCAAGCAGAGTCTCCTATGGTAAAACTCTTCACCAACAAACCCATAGAAATTAGACTTTTCATGAAATTAGATGTGCAGTTCTACTTTTCTCCAAGGACCCTTGACTGTAAAAGCTTAGGAAGATTTCCCTTGAAAAATACTCTGCCTTCCAGGCAATTGTGATATGCACTTTGGCTGTGATTCCCAGTTGGCTGAGTTAGGTATGCTGGGATATGCTGGTAATAAAAATAATATTCATACTCACACAAACTTCAAGGCTACACGCTGTTAGTAAAATGTTAAAAATCAGTCAACTGCAGCACGGCCCAAGACCAAATTATTATTTTAAATACATTTGGATGATCTTTATTGTCAATTTACACATTGTTTGTTTCTTATTAGTTTGGTTGTTTCACCTGATGATTTCAGTGAACCATGTCACATTGATTTGAAAAAAACAAACAAACAAACAAACAAACAAAAAAAACAATTCCTAAGCAAATAAAAAATGATTTAAATGTGCAAGATGGTTCAGTATTATAGTCTATGACTAAGATGAAGAAAATAAATGAATGTTAATGGCTTAAATAGGTGTTTAAAAATAAATTTTAAATGAGATGGCATGACAAAAATGCACTCAATGTGTGAGTTAATACATTTACATACCAATAACCAATTACAGATTTTACGCAACGAACAAGAGCTTAATTCATGAATCTCAATTAGAAACATCTTATGATCTGTGAGCAGCTGCCAGAAATGTATTTAATACCAGAATAAAATCTGTCTGATCGACAGTGCAAACACTTTTAGTATTAAATCCCTTCTGTGCAGATGCAATTTAATTCATTAGTCATTTTCAGTCTGGAATACATTTCTGTAAGAGTTTCATTCCAAATTTCAGCATGATGCTTTGAGGGAAGTATCTTTAACAGAGAGTAAATATTTACCGATGACAATATAGGACTTTGTTCACTCAGTAACCCAAATATACTGACAGAATGGATCAAAATTTTAAAAATAATATGGAGACGAGGATTAAAACTAAGGGATTTAGATGTTTAATTGGTTATTTAACACCAGGTATACAGGTTACTTTAGGCACTGCTCCCTATTCTTGTCAAATTCAGACATGCATCAAAGTTATTGGAAAAAATTGTCCATGTGCTGCATGGTGACATGATGGGGCATGTCAGTCTTTGACGTCAATGACTGTCCCATTACCTTCATGATCCCCCTCTTTTGGATATGACTCTCCCAGTAGCTTTATGGATGATGGTGAGCAAAAAGAACAAGCCCTCCGGGGACAGAGATGTAGCTATGAATTTGTGTTCCAACACAAGCCATCGCCATGCAGGGCCTGTCAGAGCCCGGGACCCGTCTGAATATTTATGCTTGGCACAGAGCCTCCCTCAGGGGCTAACTGGCCTGGAAGAGAGGGCCCATACTGGAGGTCATCTGTGTGTCATCTGCTTGTGTGCAGGTGTGTGTGTGTGTGTGTGTGAGAGAGATGGCCATAAAAGTCATGCCACATGTTAGCTGTTAATATTGATAAGGTAATGTGAAAGTGAGGGGACATGGGCTGCATGCTGAAAGACACCCCCACACACACACACATTAATATACAAGCTTATACTACCAACAGTGGACCATGATTCCACACACACTTAACAAGTAAAGACCTCTGTTTCAGATTATGTTGAAAATGGAAAAAATATAATTTATTTTTTGTTAAGTTTATTGCCAGTGAGACGACTTGTGATATTCTGCTATGAAACTGCCTGTAGCCATTCTTTCAACAAAACATACACACACATACTTTCCTACACCACTAACAGTGGACTATGATTCCACATTGACCAAGTGAGGACTTCTGATACTGGACATGTTGAAAAGAAAAAAAATATGACAGAAAAGTTCATTTGAATGTATTTACGATTACTTTTGCTGCAAATGTGCTTTTTAAGTTTTTTTTTTTTTTTTTCTTTTAAGAAACTGATTTACACACAGATACAAATATTTTCTAGCAGTGTTCTCACACTCTGCTGCACTTCTTAAAGAGAATATTTATTTCCTCACCCTAACAGTGACCTCACCCTAAATCTACCCCTGAATTAACCTTCACTGGATAAATCATAAAACACAAACACACACATGGATCTATGCGTGGGAGCAGAGAACCAGCCTGAGGATAGCCGTGTATCACCGACCCACTGTTCAGTGTGACAAAACAGATAACACGAACACAAAAACACATGCTCATTCAATTATCGCCGTCATGTAGTGCACAGACAGACAGGTACATAATACAGCTTTGTGCATGTGGAGATGAAAGAAGATGAGATTAGACATCCCTGGAATCCAGACAGAGAGAACTTCAGCTCAAATTTATGGAACATATGAGTGTGTTTTGAACTGAGCTTCTTAGTCCACTGACCTGCTATTCTGCTGAGGCAGCAATATCTGAAACTTCATCTATCGACACAACAGTGGATCAAAATGTTTTCCATAATCCATCATTTTAAAATACCTAAAAGCACAAAATGGTGCGGTACATGTGTGTGTGCTGTCCAGTTCTTCTGTCTCCAGCTTCCTATTGTCCCTTTCTCTGCCTCATTGCCTTTACAACTGCTATTGATTTATGGCTGCGCATTGTTTCCTACAGCCTGACTGGATACTTAAACTGCAACCCGTGTGTGTTTAGAAAGGTCTTTCATATCAAACAATTTGTGCTGTCGTCTGATTATAGTTATTGACCCCCCCTTTTTGCAGAAAGGGAGACACAGATAAGTATGGGCAGAAAAACAGAGAAGAAACAGGGAGATGTAATGTAAGCAAGATGAAAGAGAAACTGAAATATCGGAGGATTCATAGAAACATGATAACAGGGAGAAGGAGGGATTAATACCATTGCCCTGCCTAATGGTGCTTGAAGGTACCAACTTTGTAGTGTGTTGTCATTTTGTCAGTAAAATGGTCAAATGTGCAACTTCATATATGTTGATTTGCTTCATTCTATCAACAATTACTAACATGTATTATTGATTTCTTGGGTATCACTGGAAAAATTAGACTTTATTCATGTGTGATGATGTTATTGTCCACAGTAGCCATGTCATTGCAGTTAGGGGTATTCTTGAAACTTGACCTAAGTCTAGTGTAGCTTTGGAGTGTACATATGTGTCTAGAAGAGAACCTGATTGTGTGGTTGAATGAGTGAGACTGTCAGTGTGTTAGACAATGCAATGGATGTGATTTTCTTTTTTTCTCATTTGACTGTTTCTTCTTTGCACCACCGATGTCCTTTCTTCTCCTCCCCAGAACACCTACAGATTTCTTGTGTTTTTTTCTTTCTTATGCCAATGTTTTATACTCTGTTTCTCAGTGTAAGAATAAAGTTTTAGCTGTTAACTACCAATTAACATAAAAATGTACATGTGAGTGGTAGACTTAAGTAGCAGCATCTGCTTCCTTTGACGTACTAACTACCAATGTCACTGCAGTATTTAGACTGCTGACGCTGGTGAGGGTCAGAAAAGAGAATTGACAGGCACTTCAAACTGAAAAAAAAAAAAAGCAGAACAGATGCTTCCAAACATGTTTGAGAATTGATTTGCAAACACACATGAATGACTGCTTAAAAAGGACAGCTTGAACTTGTTGTTAAAAGGTTGCTATAAGTAGCATTTTATATTAAATTAAACACTGCATACGTTTTTAGACAGTTGAATTGTTACTTGCCAGCTATGAAAAGATAAAACTGTCTCCATCAACCTCAACAACAATGCATTTAACACCGATAAACTACACTGAATTGGGTGTAAATTGGCTGAATTTGCCTTGTGACAGGAAGCTTATTGAGAAAAATACTTTAAGGAAAACAGCTTGTAAAAAAATGCTTGTGGAAGGCTCTGCTACCCTGGATCTTTGTTCCCAGCAATAACAGTCTGTTATTCAAATTATGTATGAATGACATTAAATCCTATTGGGTGTTACCATGACCAGGGTCGCAAAATAAAACTTGGAAACTTTCCATGGGAATTTATGAGAATTAACAGGAATTCATACAAATAATAAACCAGAAATGTACAAACATAAATGCACATAAACGTATCTAATATATATATGCTAAACTCAATAACCATTTATCCATGTACAGTTCTATCCAACAATTTATGACCATGCATTTTGTTGTCATGTTGTCAGTGTGTGTCTCCACATTGCTTTTGTGTACTTCTGTAAACATGTTAACTTTAATGTGTAAAACTGATGGAGCTCTCCTTTAGTCTGGTGGAATTTAATCAATTGTGATTATGAGGATGACATTATGAGGTCCAAATTACATGTTTGCATAGGAGGCAGCTTGATGTGTCTGCATGTGTCCATCAGCAGCTCAGACATTTGCCACCCCCCAACTAATTTCATGTTTAATGAGCTTGAGAGTGAAGCCAGGGAGAACCAATCAAGTTGGAGTAGTAAAGCAGCAACTATAAAATGAAAGCAATGCACATTTAGTTCTGGATCTCCGACAGTGTGTCTACAGAACAAGCAGCCAGTGGACTGTGGCTGGAGGATGAGTGTGTGCTTCAAACTGAAATTATCACAAACACAGAGCCATGCACTGTGAAACTGCCAAGTGGTATAGTGTGAGCTTCAGAGCAGCGACAGTGAGACTTGTATCCATGGCGACTCATCAAGCGAGCAGTAAAGTCTTGGCAGTGACCGTTTGGTGCTGTTGAGCTGCAGCAGGTGAATGGGCACGGTACTGCTCATTATGTTAGAAATGACATGGTTATGGCAGCTCACATTACACAACAGGAGTCTTAGAAACATTTACCGGTACTAAGTGATGGCGATATCATAATATACATTTACAAAGCAGCAGGAGGAGATGGGACAGGAAGTAGCTTAGAAGAAAAATTAACTAAGAAATTGTCATTATGAGTCATTTAAAGGGTAGAGATTGTGTATTTATTTCCATGGAGTAAGGACAGCAGAAATTGAAAACAGGCCATTTCATGATAAACTGACATTTTAATTTGAAATACAGTATTTAGGGTGATACCATGGTGTTGTGATTAGCACTCTCGCCTCTCTTTGAGTGGACCTTATTCTCCTCATGTCAGCCGTCATGTCAACTGTCCAAAAAAAGATGCAGCTTATGTTTAATTGGTGACTCTAAATTGTCCGTAGGTGCAAAAGAGAGCATGAATTGTTCTTTATCTCTGTGTGCCTGCAATAGTTGTAAATGCATTCAACCAGATTCAGTATATATATTGTGTATTACCTTCCAGAACATGAAGCTGCTTTAAATATTTTATATTAAAAATGCATCAAATACATGTGTAATCTGAAAGTATTGACTTGTCCTGATAAAGCCACAGAGATTTTTTTTCTAGTGTGTGTTCAGCTTTAAGTAGAGTGAACTTTCTCTGTTCGTCCTTTAATGTGAGCAGTACCTTTTACATTAATTTGATCTAATGTTAATAATAATAAAAACTAAGGTTACTGGAGCTTTTAATGGGATTTTTACAGGAGTGTTGTACAGTATAATGTCACTCATTGCTGCAGTAAATCCACAAAACTTATTCACCTTCACTCCCTTTGTCACGAGTGAGCAACAAAACCGTAAGTTTGCCTCTGAAGTAATTTTCTTGTCTCTCCTTTTCCCTTAAGTACCATTTTTTGTTCCACAGAAACTCAGCTTTCTTCCTAGCTTGTCCCCTTGGGCAATGTCAGTATCATCCTCTACATGCGGCTTTGACTCAAATCTCCAGATGCAGTCAAATCCTTTGCAGCAGCCTTCCTTTCCTTTTGGGAGCATGTGGAACTTTACAACATAATTTCGTCTTTCCCTTGAAAATCTCAATGAAACTGTATGTCGAAAATACTTTTGTCATTGAAATGCCTCAAGTGAAAATAGTGGTATACTGTATACACGGGTAAAATAACAAAAGTTTTGGCTGGTGAAAAGAATATATATCTGTAAGGCCTGAAGGAATGACAGTTGATAGAAAACGATGTTAACATGAAAGATGCCTGTGTCTTTTTTTAGGTGTTGTTTATACTGACAACTCACAAAATATATAGTCTCTTGCTAAGAGCTCAGTGCTGCGGTTTATGTGCACTCCATGATGATGGCATTGAAGTTGCTGTATAACCTGCTTTCTTTTTTCAGCCATGGTGGCAACACCCTGACTACCAAGTGCTTGACCTACAGGTCATAGGTATCAATGGGTCATGTTAGCTTGTCAGGTATAAGGCTAAATTAATGCTAGATTCTGACAATAAAAACTATCTTGGCCATTTTCAAATGTCCCTTGACCTCTCACCTTAAGATATCTGAAAGGAAATGCTTCCATTGGCATAAGATCCACCACTACAGGCATGTCTACTATATACCAATGTAATGCAGTTAGAGCCGCCTATTCAAAAAAATGCTGTATTGGTCCATTGGAATTGCATAAATCGGATATGACTGAAAGACCGACACTCTCGTTGATTCAATGAGTCTCCATAGTAGCATTTCAATGTCACAAGAGATTTTCTGAAGCTTGACCTTTCTGAGCAATTTCCAAAAAGGCAGTGCTTGACAACACATTTGCCAAAAATACAATTTTGCAGAAACCACCAAGAGACGACAAGGTTTTAACCCCAAGAAATTCTGCAACAATTTCTGCGATCTAACTGAGCATGGAAATTACTATCATTCTACTTCCACCACAATGCTTCAAGCACTTATGACTCCCAATTTGAGTGCCAACTCTTGCCATTGAGGTCCCACATCTGTTTTGTGTTTAACCTTCTAGTATGAATCTTTTATCTTTACGATATTAATGACCTGAAATTACAGATTTGAGACTGAGCTCTCAATATGGGAGTCCCAAGCTTTTGGATGATGCAAACAAATTGCATTTGGTATCTATTGATTTCTACTGTTGTAGTTTTCAAATGTAAAAGTGTATATCCAACAGGCAGTAAAACATCAGATCTTGCCACGGAGGTGTTTGTATCAGCACTCACCTCTTGCACAGAAGCCTTGAGGAATTGTCAGACCATCTACTGTGATAACTTCATATTTTTCAAGTCTGTACATGAAAAGAAAAGGCACTATGCAAGTGAGATGAATAAGGAAAAGGAAGGTAAGGTTTGCGCCTCTTTGAACCATTGTCTTTTCATCAAACAGTGAGAGAATCAAACAGTGCGAAGGGCCTTTATTACTTATCCCTGCTGTGCCTTTTGAAACGTCTGTGATTAGTTCTGGCACATCATATGGTTTTATACAGACAAGTGTTACCTATTGATTTTCTGCCGCTCTTTGCCAGCTTCTCTCTGGAATTTGATTGGAGTGCTGAGCTCCCATTGGTCACCCTGGATGGCATTGAGATTCAGCAAGCGACTGAAAAACCTATTGCATGTGGGTGGATGTAGTGTCTTCATTCATATGCTGTACAGGGTGTATCGCTCCTATGTGGCTGTGTGTATCGGCTTGTGCAAATACATCTGTGCGAGCCTGTGATGTCTACTTAGTAACCTGTTTGAGCTGATGTGTGTGCCGGTAACCGTCCAAGAGCTGGCAGATAAAATACAGCAGGTTCCTGTTATTTACTCTCAAGACACATGGGCGTGCAACCATTGTCACAAGTCATGAACCCACAGTAAAAACTGAACATGCCAGTTAGAGAGGACAGAAGGAACAGGATAGTCTGCTGGAAAAAAAGACAAGTTGCTAAATGGACCACTAGAGGGTATACTTGACATTTGATTCAGCAGTAAATAAATAAGACAAACAAAAAAATCCCATTATCCGTCAGATAAAGATGCACAAGACATCCTGTTGCATAGCAAGCTTAACTTCTATACTACACAATTTACATCACCTATATAACTACCTCGTTTCCACTTAATTTACTATCTTTTGTAAAATCTAACCATTTAGTTTTTTTTAACCTTATTTTAGCTAAACATAATGGATCTGCAGCCATTTCACAGCGGTCACTTTTACATTAATTTATGAGGATTGTGATTACTTTTGGAAGTACTCAAATTTAAGGAAACAGTACCACATGAGTAAGGTTAGGTGAAATAACCTTATCATGGCAGCCTTGATCTGTTGAGTTTGGGTCCAGGGTTTTTTTTTCTTGATAGGTTATGAACAAAAGTGATAAAGGGAGGAAGTGGAATTGTCATGGTAACAATGTAAGTAACAAAGACCTTATACAGGATAAGATGCTATGTCCTCAGGTGTTATATCAACACATGTAAATACATGCGCAACAGAAACACTAACAAGTGTTATGAAAAAAAACCTATCCAGTGCATTAAGGAAAAAATAATTGATTTTTGATTTGTATGGCACATTCAGATTTGAGCATCTCTGTCTCTTTAGCACATTTTTCTAGGCTTGATGGGGAGCATCTGTCTACAGCTCACTTCAAGTGGTTTCACAGATTTTCAAGTCTGTGCCTCAGCTGGGCTGCTGAGCCTGTAACCTCCTTCCTCTGAAGTTGCTCCAGTGTTAGGCTTTGTGCTCAGTGTCATTGTCCTGTTGGAATAGAAATAGTCGTCCCATTCCAAGGTTTTTGGCATCCTTGATTTTCAGGCATTTCCAGAAACTCAATCTATTGCAGGTTCTTTCTTGTGTATGAATTTGAATATTGATTATGTATAGAGGCACTCTATTTTTTTATTTTTTTGATCAAACTTTAGCACCACATCCAAAGCAAAATAACACTAGCAGACATACAGTACAAATCAGTTATCAAAGTAATTAATCTTGCCAAATTGAGTAACACAATCTTGATTTAGCCATTTTATGAAACCCATGCATAAAGTAAACGGGACAGTCTAAGGGAACTTAGACTATCCAAGACTTAGAAAATCCAACACATCTCCTATGTAAAAAACACAAGAGGTTATTTGCTATCTACTACCCAAGACTCATATATGACCAATGTATTTAAGTTTGTTAACCAGTGGAAGTTTTTAACAAGTTGATACAGTGGTGTATTACAAACTATCCACAATTTGTTTCAGGATTTGGTTGATGCAACCACATAGAGGAGTCAATGGAATGAAAACTGTGTCTGTGCGGGGCTTATATGGCTGGGGAGTAATTAGCAGGATGCAGGGCAGGTGGGTGATTGTGGATGAGGGGCAGGTGTGTAGCTCCGCCCAAGAGGAGAAACTGTGGCATCCGATATTTAGTGATGTGATTGAGCCATTCTCCCATGTAAAAATGCTATCTATAGATATTTATCCAATTATCCAATCAATTTTCCACTGGACAAAGATTGCCTACTACAAACTTTGTGTGCAATAAAGGATTTTTTTAAATGTACCATTTCCGTTCAGCTTCTCTTTTCAGGACAGATCCAAAGTACTTAGGCAAACATAAAAGCAGTTTGTGTTACCCATCAGCACTATCCAGCAAAAAGTGCTTACCAGCAGGTCTTTGAGCATTGTGAGAATGGACACGTGGTGTAAAATCTCTTTCTCTCTGTCCATCCCTGATCTATTGTCCCTCATTCTATCTTTTTTCTTTGCTTGTCTACCTGTCCCCTTTTGTAGTTGGATAACAATGCAGAGGCAAATATATCCTTGTGTAGCTGACATTCTTTCTGTGTCATCTCCAGCTCTCTTAATAAGCTGTTTATACTGCCGTTTCTTTGCGAATGGTAGTCTTTGACAGGGTCGTGGCTTTGTAGTCAGACAGTGTGAGCTCCTGTAACACGTCGGCCCTCCGACAACATAAAAGCGTTGAGTTGCTCTGTGTGTAAAAGGCTTTCCGTGTTGCTCAGTTTGGCACAGCCTTTATTAATAATCACACCCAGAGATTACACATTCTCACTGGTAGAAGATGAAAAAAATCGACTTCACAGGGAGGGAGAAAAACTGATTTGTTTTCCCCACTGACCCCCTCATTTGCGTTTGTGTTTCCACGTCAGCTTGCGAAAGGAATATATGGGGCCCTGCAATATGCATGACATGTTATTAAAGATCATGGCGAAATTTAGTTCAAATAAAAGTCAAACAAGCTGAACTATATTAGATGTGTAAAGACCTCACTGTATCTTAGCTGCCTTAACCAATGACTTTGATTTTGTTCTTACTTGCGGGCAGGGAGAAAGGCTGAGATACAGGAGCTGTAATCTTCAAAAAAAAAAAAAAAAGACCATAACTAAAATAAGTGCTTGAAATTGATATTAGCTTTACACCCAGGCTCATGCTGAATATTCATATATAATACATAATACAAGATGAGTTTAAAATCTCCCCATATTTCCTTTATCTGCATTTAATTAAGGCAATATTTAGGTCCATAAATCAGATGTTTAAAATAAAATAGCTAGTAACTTTGATGATTCCTTCTGTTACTAGTGCTTACATCATTTCATTTACTCATGGACTTCGTAACCCTATAGAGCTCTCATTCAACATTTCTTTCATCCGTCTGTCAGAATAAAAAAGAAAGAAAAAAACTAAAGATTTAAGTTTTCTTCAAGGTGGGTTTTAATTGCCTCATGCACTCTAACCACTACGTCAAATGATTTTATGAAGTTATGATATATTACTGGCATGCATACTATCTTTGGCTAGAAATGTATTTTGATTGGCACCAATCTGCTATTGCTATCGCTTTAGCTCTCTGTTGTTTCATGATTTGCAAAAAATAAACACCTGCACAAACACATGTACATGCACTTGAAAACATTATGAAAAATATATATTCATTTTTATGAATCATTTTAGTTCAGACTGGAATTTGCCTTTATTTGCAACCAAACAAACTGATTCATCTGTTTGCAGGAAATAAGTCTTTGCATTAACTCTTGTCTCCAAGAGACACATGGATTCTCACTTTACCGCTCCATTGACATGATGGTAGACTGTTAGCGCTAAGTCAAAATTGAGAAAATGAAAAAACGTACGCTAACTTAAATGATATGAGGCAGATATGTGACAGAGGCTGCAAAGTTGGCATTAAATATGCATGTATGTCTCTGCAGTGACTTTGACACCAGCGTAACTTTCATCAGTGCTCCCTGCATGCTAATCCAGTGTTTGACAGGCTTGCATCATCAAAAAATGCATTTCATACATATAAATTTGCACCACTACATCAGTCAGTTATACTGATATATGGCCTGTAATAAGATTTCCGTCACATCTTCGGGTGAATGTATGAATGTGTGATGCGACGCTCACGTGTCAGCTGTCACTCACCGGCCGCCGTATGTGCAGGTGTATGGAGAGGGACGCCAGCCTCGCCTTTGATGCGGGGACACTTTGACGGACTTGATGAACTGACAGCTGGATGACAAGGGAAGGTAGGTGGAATGTCTTTGTACTTTAAAAACAACTTTCAAAGAGGTTTGGCACACGAGCTGTTACAGGTGAGAAAGTAATGAAAAAATCCAATGTCATACTGACAAAACATCGCCAGGTTGTTCATACATACCAAGGGCATCATATCATACATTGGCTTTACTGCACCACTGCAATTTTTGTTATTGGCAAATTGTCCTATAAGTGTGTCATCCTCAACTCAATTAGTTATTGGAATATCTCTTTACATTCCCATCAAATATAATCTTGAGTCAAAATAACTTTCTTTTAAAAGGTGTCTGCCTCAGATGCCTTTGATACTGAAAAGTCTCTAGTTTATTTATAAATACATATTTTCATATTCATCCCTATTGGACAGATGTCAGGGTACTATAGTGCAATTTTGAGCTAAAATAGTGCTTTTATCCCACATGTTTTCACGTGTTGGTTGACTCATTGATCCATTAAATTGAAAAAATTCTGTTTTTTTTTTTTTTAAGGCCCAACCCTGTTTCTTTGCCCTCGCCTTAGTAAATGCATTTGATTCCTGATGGTAACTGTTTGCTGTGAAACCTTATTTTGAAAAGCTGCGATACATGTAACAAGTGTAGAAGTAACACACAGTCTCTGAAAGGTCCAAAATCAAAGCAAAGGGATTTCATGCGTGTTGGTATTTCATGCCAAAGGTCATGGCTCAGTGTCTGGCATGATGGGATGTTTTAAAATTTAACAAGAAAACATGGTCCTTTTTTGTCATACCTTCAGCAGACATGTCTAAAAAAAATAAAGCTCTTTCAAGGCCTTGTACCTTTCCTAACCCCCTCCACCCAAACACTGAAAACACATTTCTCCTGATATATACACAGTAAATTGTTCATGTGTGAACACATTCCTAACAAGTCCAGATGCCTGGGGAACATGTGACAACATAATTCCTCCTAATCCAATGTAACAGCTGGATTGCTCGTAAATTTAGATGTTAATTAGCATTATTGTGCATATAATTACCCAATAAATTAGCTGTATATTGTGTTGCTGCATATATTTCTTTATGCTGGGTTAGCTAGGTGTCTAATGAACAAATGATTGTTTTTTAATAGTGTGGGTTCATCGAACATCTGTGTGACACAACAGTAATTTTTTTCAATGTACACAAACTGAATTCTCACAGGGATTAAAAGTGAACCGAGTCTAGGCTCAGTCCTTGTAGACTTCCATGCAGTACAAATGAAAGGGGAACGAAGGAAAAGGAAGAAATCCCATTTACAATGTGGTGACCCCATTAACCTCCACTAATAACATGAACCAAGGGGATTCATTAAGTTGATATCATTCACCGTGATATCAAACGGCAGCGAAAGCTTCACACTGTTAATGGTATTAGCAATCTTATTGAAGAATAAAGGAGCATGACCAACATGTAATCCAATGACGTGAATGTTCATAATGGCACATGCTTTCATATATGCCTTGTAAAGTGATTAATGATCAATTGTCTTTGCTTGCTGCATGTTGTAACACTATTTAGCTAATGATAGCTGATATGTATAAAGCCGTTGTCATTACGTTACATTTACAGTACTTAAATGATGCTTTAATCCACGGCTACTTACCCTGAGTGCAACAGTAGACTAGACTGCATTTCTAGACGATCAACATTACAAATAACTTTACAGTCAGGGTTTTACAGTGCTGTGACCGTGGAATAATCATGTAGGAACAAAGTGCAAGGAGAAAGTGATTGAATCATGAGTAGAGGAAGAAACTGAGAGAGGTTTCTTTTTATAGAGAGCAAGTTGAATGTGCAGAGTGGCCAATTAAGCCCATAGAACCAGCAGAGATTTGGTTATGCTAACAGTCTGATTGGGATGGAAATATGTGTTAATCATGCGATGGTGGCACATCATGGATTAAAATGATGTGCTGTCAATATTGAAACCAAGCTAATTTTTTATTGGCGTTGAAGTTTTGTCATTGTTGGCGCAGGTTTCCAGGTTCAACAGAATTTAATTATAATCAAAGTCAATATCAGGGAGATGCAAAGGGTGAATGGACGTGTCAAACAGGGGACATTAAAGCCAGGAGGCAGCTATTAATTAGCCTTTTTCATCCTGTGTTTTTACAAAGGTGCTATAACAAGCTCTGCCATTATTCCGCTTTGGGCATTCATTCCGAAATGTTCCGATCTGGCGTTTCAGAAAGTCAAATGTGGGAGGAGGCATTTGTGCCATACCAAAGAGCAGAGACATGTTCTACACACTGATCTCTAGACTGAAATATCAGTTCACCCTGTTGAAATGTATCCGAGTAAGGCAGCGAATGCCTTTAAACTCAAATAGCACTGCCGCACAGCCAGAGCTCACTTAGAAACAACTGAAAAACTTGAATCCATAAAAAGAATATTTCCTTTTGGCTTGCCCATAGTTTTAATACACGATAGTCACTTGTTAGTCTGTGTTACTTTCCCTCTCTTGTCAGAGAATTGTGATGGCTGCTGTCGTGGCTGACAAGATATAAATAATGTATAGGTGGTGAATACAATAGGCTGTCTTGGAAAAAGCACAGTTCTGGGAAATGATTGGTGAGTCTGTCAGGAAATATCATTATCAGCCCAGCCCTGTTTCTCCTCCACTTTCTCTCTTTGTCTTTAAATCTGTCTTCCACTCTCCGTCTTCATATTTGCTTCTTTTCCCAAGTGAAGACAGAAGCCGGAACATAAACACACTTACCTGCAATCACATCCCATTGATTGCATTATACGAAAACCTTAACCTTATATTTCTGACCACTCAGTCCTCTCCCCTTCTGAAGGACTGTTGCAATTGCTGCATGAGTGTGTGTGTGTGTGTGTGTGTATGTGTGTATGTCTTTGTGTGTGTATCTATGTGTAAATGCCAGCAGCATCATTCAGGCTGAAGGCCGGACTTTTACACTGACCTTTAGACCCTCATCAACCTCTCCGTCTAACTACACACACACTCTGTCTGTCTATCTCGCACACATACACACAGCCTGCCGGTGTGACAGCTGGGAAGCTTCTGTTAAACAGAACTGTTTTCACCTGCACTTAACCTGGAGGGAAATATCACACAGCCCACTTACACTACTTCTACAGAAGTGCTCCTTTGTCCTCTCCCACATATATATATTAAATGTCTCAGTTAGTGTACATCCAATTCAGTTCAGGTCAGACACTACGTTTTCAAAAGCACTGAAATGCAATTTATTATGATGGAATACCGCCTTAAGTAAAATGTAAAGGAAAATGCAAATGCATGTTTTTAAATAAACTTTTACATAGACTGAATACTTATTGATTAAAATAGACATTGCCATTTCTCTCACGCTGAATATTTCATTAATGCAAAATGTTTGGATTACTGCAGAGCAGAGTGACACTGTGCTTCAGGACTATCGCCATCACACCTCTAGAAATGGCTGAAACTAGTTTTCACAAAGCACTGTGAACTTCTGTGGAGGATTTTAGAAATACTTCCTATGTCATTTTTAGCGAAAAGGGTTTTTCATTCAGACAGTTAATTCCACAGGAAGTCTAACAGGCTATTTAGTTTGGAGAGACTTCCTGTGGATTTAGCTAATTAGATAATAGGTTATTTTAACCAATTAAGTTGCTTGACCAATTAATGTTGATTGTTAAAGTGTATAATTGTACGAATTAAAAAAGAAAAAAACAACAACAACAAGTTGGCCCTGGGGACATTTGAGCCATGGAAAATATGATTCTGGGAACTTTGGAGCTTTGGATTTTAGGACTTTGGAAACATGTAATTCTTGGAACTTGGGACACTGGGAACGTAGGACCCTTGGATTATAGGAAGCCAAAAATTTAGCTTCCTGGAATTTAAGACATTTTGAATTTAGGACCCCTGAAAACATATGAGCTTTGGAAGTTAATACCCTGAGAACACTGGACTCTGGGAACTTAGAACCATAGGATTTGGACCTTGGGAATATAGGACTCGGAAACTTATGGACTTCTGAATGTTGGAAGCTGAAAATGAAAGAACTTTAGAGCCATAGAATACAGAACTCTGAGAACTTAGGACCCTGCGAACACAGGGTTTTTTTGGGAACATAGGACTCTGGGAACTTATGACTTTTTGAATTTAAGATCCTGGAAATGTAGGGTCTTTGAAACTCGGGACCTTGCAAATATAGGACTCTGAGAATCAAGGGAATTTACAGCCTCAGGGATGAAGGAACCTAGGAACTTCTGACCCATAGGACCCTAGTAACGTAGGGACACGGGGAGCATCTGACCTTGGGTCCATAACACAAACCTTGAAGATAAATACGCTTCTTTTCACCTTGTTATAACATGCTGTTGTCAGCCTTTAACTTGGAGCATTGCTTTATGTAGGATCCTCACAGAGCAGCTGGTATGGCTGTCGACTCTTTGTCTTATTTTGTTTCTTTCCTATTTGTTCTCTTGCAGGGTTTTGTAGATTTGTTTTGCTTTTGTTTCCTATCAATGCAAAGACACAACTGATCCTTAACAGGATGTTTCTTTGTCCTTGAATTGAGCTGCAATTCTGTTGAGCCTTTTTTCTCCAATAAGAGGGAATGACTGAGAGTCCCATCCCAACCTTTACCTTCACTGCCAAACACAGAAAACAGCTGTGAAATTCTCATTCTCCTCTGATCTTATGTATCTTTTGTCTTAGTTTGTGAAGAGCTGAACTCTCTACGTCTTCTCTCTTCTTCCTTATGATTGAGTGACTTGTTATTTTACTTTAATTTCACTGCAGTCTTTTTTCCATGCTCCCTGTTTTAACCCTTCAACTAAGTTGCTATGATTTAAAAGCTTCATGGACAAAGATGAAGTCATTTCATTCATTATTTTCCCTTCCTTTGAAACCTGCCTGACTGTTAAATTGTTGCTTCTGCCTGAACATAAATATTGAAAGAGATAACGTTTTTCTTTCCTTTTTTTAAAATTCAAATTTGCCATCAACCCAAGGCCTATAAACTTTCATTTTACCAACATCTGTTCTATTACTTTCAGTCTCTTTTGGTAAGTCGCTTTCACCTCATAAAGCCAATCTATTTGTCATTTTTTAGAGTTAGACAGATGGAGAGAGAAATAAAGGAAGGCATTAAAAAGTGAAGACAAACTAGGAAAGAAAGAAAATAAAAACTGTGAAAGAAATCATTCAGCCTATTAATATGTATGGAATTAACAGTTGGTAAAGATGCAAGTATTAAATGTTAAGTAGAGAGTTACCACTTTGTTAAACATTTTCATTACCGTGTTTATAGCATTTAGTGTCCAAGAGAAACTGGAGGAAACTAATACCTTGTCTTTTTTTTTTAAATTAAAAACATCATTATATTAATATTTGCAAAAGAACAGTACTTTTTCTCAGCAAAGTTGCTCCCAGCTGTTTTGGCCTTCGTCAGAATTATTCCTCCCAAATGTATCTGAAAGTAAAAAATATATAAAATATTTAAATCAGTTTGAACTTGGGATTGATGCTCTGCCTTTAGGTAAACATAAAGTTTGAAAAACTTTGCACCATCTATCCATCACTACTTGAAATTTCCTTTGAGCATGTTTATGATTAATGATACTAACAGCTATGGATGCCTAAAAAGTTCAGTTCCTATGAGAAATGTACATTGATCTTTACAATAAAGATAAATTATTATCGAAGATAATGTCATGTAAATAAAACTGCCCGAAAGTGACATTTTTGCTTTTATGCGTCTAACCTGCTCCGTATCCAGAGAAGAAAAGCCAAAAGAAAAAGAAATAGAATGCAAAATAATAACCAAACTTTTCAATACATTTTAAAAAAACAATAAATAACAGATTGTGGCTAAAGCGATCCATCCACCCAACTATTATCCTCTTATCTACTGTGTCCCATTGGTTGGACTGCATCATCATCTTTATTAAACCAACTGTTCCAACTCCTCTACATCAGGATTATTTGTGTGCTGAGACAACTAAAGGGTCCTTGATTAAAAATGCAGCCAAATGAATAGTTTATTTTAATCAGATTGAATTCATTAGAAATGACCCCACTTGTACGAGCGACCACATTCCACACTCACTGCCATTATCTAGTCAGTTTGAAACAAATATCTCATAAAAAAAAAAAAGCTCATGGGGGCCAAAATGATACAATGCTTTATGAAATGTGGGTGCTAATTTGTGTTGGCAGGACAGAACAAAGAGATTGAAATTAGATTTGGCTATGTGGCGTCTTTTTAATTGTTAAATAACAGTCCAGTCATTTGCTTTTAATGGTTCATGAAAATAAAAATCAGTTTATTCTTTCTGTTGTCCTCCACTTGTCTCTCATACTCTCTGCTTCGCTTTATCCATGACCTGCTTTATGAAAAACCAATAAAGAACCACTTAGAGTACTCTCTGTTTTTGTGTGTGTGAGAGAGAGTGAGAAAAAAAAGAGAGGCACATGCAGCCCAGAGCAGCCTTTCTGGGTTTGTTGTTCATCAAAAACCCTTCAAACATTGATCGATGATATTGAAATTGGAAAGTTACTGCAGGGTTTCTCAGAAAGATGCAACAGAAAGATGATACGCAAACACATAAACACACTTTAATAAGCTTTAGACATCAACCAAGTTAGAGCCAACAATTTACAGCTACTTCATCTTTCTGCAAAGCCCCCTCTTCCTGTTCAATATTTAATGGCTGTCAGGACATTGTTTTTTTTTTCCCCGGGTTTTTTCTTTTTTATTCCTCTGCTGTTTTACAGTCATACCTTTCAGTCTTTTATCCTCTCAACGTTAGGACCCTAGGGGGATTTCTAGATGCTGTCTCTGTATGGCTTTACTCTGTGTGTATGCATACACAGCAGATTTCTGTTTGGCTTCTTTTGTGATATCTGATTTTCTGGTGCTGACTCTTTAACAGATACATGCTACTTTTGTACATCATCAGTATTTTCAGGAATTCGCCTTTATGTTGAAAATGCAACTGCGCATTCCTTCTAAGGATGCAGAACATACTACATGTAAAAATACAAAATATTTAAAGTCCTGCAGTGGCTCTGTGAAGCTGTTTTAATGTACAGTGATGCACTTAGCTGAATGCTCACTTCCTTATTCTCGCATTGACAATGCTAACGTGATCAGCAGGTACGTTCATGCTCACCAGTCTTATTTAGCGCGTTAGCATGCTAATTAGCACGAAACACAAAGCACAGCTGAGATTTACGGGACTGTCACTGTCAGACGAATTAAATCCTTCTCAGTCTAGACGAGATTGGTGGAAAAAAGAGACGAACAGGCAATGTCAACTCTTGTACCACGCTGCTAGCTTGATGATAAGTGACAGGAAAAGATATGACAGCCACTGAACACCCTCTAATTTTTAAACTCTTTAAAACTTACAACTTTTACACTCAGCCATTTGAACTTTTCAAAGTGCAAAGTTACTCTCAAAGTTCTTAAAGCAGAACTACTCCTAACAAGGAGAAAAAGAATATCAAGGTTAGACCTTTACATTAGATACATCACTTTTGTCCCTTTAGTTCATATTACAGCAGAAAGTGAAGTAGCCACTGCTCTGTCTTGCGGCACAAATCTCTCTCTGCTTGTCCAAATGATGGCAGAAACATTTATTGTAACGCTGCAGCAGCTTTTGTTGCAGTTGTGGCTTATTCCAGTACTTGTGGATGAGCACTTTGACAAACAAAATGGAGAACAGTTTGGTGAAATGAGCGCGTTGTATCAAAGTTAGCCCGCGGAGTCGTAATTGTGCGTTCAGCATTTCTGACTAATACACACAGAATGTGTCCTTAGTGTCTATAAAACATTTTCTGTCTGTGTGCTCAGTTTGGGCTATTGTCAAATCAATTCCACTTTTATTATCCCATGGAAGGCAATTAATTTCACATAATATTATACATAATCCGATTTGTGGCTTTGTCTCACTTTTTGTTCAAATTTCCCAGAACTTTATGAGGCTGTGTTCCAGCAGAAGTACCAGACATAAAAAGCCTCAGATGGCTGAGTTTCTGCTCTTATTGCCATGGAGAAGCTCTGGGCCTCCAGGGTCATAACTTTAAAAGCTGGCTTGAAATCAGCTGACCCCAGATGATGCCACCAAACACCCCTCATCAAATCCTATTTTTAACACAGTGCCTCCTGCAAAGTAGGGATCAGCGGTCTCCAAGGCTGATGACACCGAGCCTCTTCCAGGAGTGATGACCACATCGGCCGCCACAGATAACTGGGAGGCAGCCGTGCAGTGCCTGTCCTCTGGGTTTATTGTCACCTCATACACCAGCTACATGCCCTCTGATTTTACAGCGAAGCACGGTGCCACAGCTCAGCCTTCTCTGTCTTTAGTTTATTTCTTTATGGGGGGGGGGATATACACTTATTTCTGAATTCCGAGTAGATTTGGGGTTGTATATAGATGTTTTAGGCCCTCGTCATCTTTGTAGTGTTAATATACTATAACATTCATTCATTCATTTTCCGAACCGCTTCATCCAGGTAATCTCGGCTCTGGGCCAGAGGCGGGGTACACCCAGGACAGGTGGCCAACCTATCGCAGGGCAGACAAACAGACAAACACACCTACGGTCAATTTAGAGTTGCCAGTTCACCTAATGTGCAGGTTTTTGGACTGTGGGAGGAAACTGGAGTATCCGGAGTAAACCCACGCACCCACGGGGAAAACCTGCAAACTCTATACAGAAGTGCCCGGCCGCCCAGGATTCGAACTCGCGACCCTCGGCACCAAGCACTCTTGCTGTAAGGCATGAGTGCTAACCACTGCGCCACCGTGGGGCCCCTATACTATAACATATCGACCAAAAAAAAAAAAAATGTGTAGAGGGAGTTGTGTTTTTGTGTCTGATGAAGACTGAACACTTATTTTATCCTAAACTCTCTTTTGCAGATGATGCTGCTGTTTATGCTCTATCGCTGTAAAGACACAGTGTGTATGATAACCCAGTGAATAAGTTGTACTTAACAGGATTTGCATTTTTAAAGGGGAAAAGAGCACTTCTTGCAAGTACTTTAAAAAAAGGAGAATTTACCATCTCTTTAGTGTGCCACTCCTCTCATCATTGCTGTGGATGTGTCCAGAGGCTGAGGCGACAAACTGCACCACACACACTCTAGTGGATTTTAGCTAGCTGTGTGCCAAAGCTAACAGTGCTTTGCTTTAAGACAAACACAGTTGGCATTACATTTAGCCTATTTGAATTCTTAACTACCTGCTATGCAGCCTGAGAAAACTTCTTTTATAAGCTAAAAATAGGCCGATTCCCCTGTTGCCAGTGTATTGTATCTGGGGCTGTTTAACAAGTGCTCCCATCAGGCTTTCCTCCGTCTCTCCACTGTTCTCTCTGTTCTTTTATCACCTCCTCTCAGTCTCATACCTGCATTACATTTTTTTTTCTTCCCTCCCTCTCCTTTGTCCTTTCCGTCTTTCTTTTGTGGTGACTGGAATGCAGATCCCGTGACGGCTTTCCTCGGTCTCCCAACATTCTTTTCAGACAACGGCTATTGTAAAGTTGATCCCCGTTGGCCTTCTACTTCCCACCCTAATTACCTCCTTACATCCTACCCTACAATTCCCCCTCTTCTTCCTTCAATCCCTCGTTATCTTATCTTTTCACTCCACGTAACTCCCCGTGGTCTCACTCTGGTTATCCCACCCCTCCCTCTCATTTTCTCTCGAACACACCACCACCAAATAGATACACAAACACACAGCTTGTGAAGAGTAGGAGAGCTAATATATTGTTCTACACATGGAGAGTAAAGAGTAGAAGAGCTTATATATTGTCCTGTCGTACTTCTGGGGATCTCAAGGTCTATTTTGGCTTTGCATAAGCACTTTTTCCAGGTTTGTGAAAGCCCAAAATTAAAATATTGAGGGATCTTAATTGGGCCTGAAGTCTTCTCATCTCCCCAAATATCCCAATATTATGTCAAGAAAAATGAGGAGAGAAGGAAACAGAGAGATTTTTTTTTCCTTATGAAGGGCTTTATCATACTGGGAAAACGCAAAAAAAAAAAAAAAAAAAAAAAAAAAAAACGATCATGCAGAACAATTTTTGTTGATTTTTAGCATTCAAATCTGTTATGCCAATGTCAAAATAAAATTTAATATTGCATCATTTGGACATCACTCCATATGCTATAGGGTCCAGTTTTATAATATATAACTAACACAATGTCTACATGTCATTTTAGACATGTATTGTAAATGTCAGCTTGGAAATAAATGTTTCTATCGAAGGTCAACTTAAAGACAAAGCACGCTTACCCCTATTCGCAAGCCAGTTCAACCGTCTTCGCCATTTTTCGTCTTTGACTTTGAATCAGCGTCCATCTAATTCCTTTTTGTGTTTTCTGTAATGCGCTTTGGAGCTATTATATGAAAATATACCATTTCCAGTTCACATATCTTTCTCCCAAGCCAGTAAAATAAGAGAGACATTGACACAAAGGCTTACTGAACAGGACGTAGAGGCCTACCTTACATAACACATGCACAGGTAGAGCTTGTATTACTCCCCTTTTCCTCTCTTTTTTTCCTCCTCTCATATGTCTTCACCCCTCTCTCCTGCAGCACCACTGTCTCTCTCTAATTGGCTGTAATTTTCAAATCATGGCACTGCAGTACATGGGTGTGTGGGAGTGCGTACGTGCACAGGAGGTGTCACTGCATTTGGCGAAGGCTCCTTATTAAGTCGAGTTCACACTATAGAGACCCAATTACTGCCAAGGGGATTCACCAACCTGCATGTATGGAGAGATCTGTAATGTGGTACAGTGTGTTTCATGTCAAACCCTATCGTCACTGTTTCTCGGGCATGTTGTTACGCCGTGTAAGTTCAAAGTGTAACGACATGTCATCATGGCAGTAGCAGGTAGAAGCTTGACGCCTTTTCTATTTTGTTTTTTTTTTTCCTTTTCCCAGCTTTGTGAACGGTAGCCAACGAGTCAAACCCTCTGAGACAAAAGTAAAAACCTTAGAACAAATTGTAAAGCCTACAGGCTGTCATGGCACTGCGACACCTAAAACTTGTATTCTTTGATCCTGGTGTCACTTTACAAAGAAATTGACAGCATAAAATTAAAGCAAATATGACAACCCCTAAACGATTAGGGGACTTTTTCCTGCAGAATCATGCCCTGGAACACCGTTTCCTCACCTAAATTCTTATATTATCACTCTGTCTTAAATGAATTGCTGGTGTCAACATTTACTCTCTACGGTATTCACATTTCCTGAACCTGCCACATTTACTCTGACTTCACTCAGGGATTTCTGAGAATAACTTCTGACAACCAGCAAGTGTGACTGAAAAACAACTTGTGTTTGGTCTAATGCTTGGGCAGCCTTCAGCGCGTCTTTGCTGTCATTATGTTCTTCCTACATTAATGATAGCAGCTCTTGTTGTTGTCTAGAATGAAGCCCTTTTGAGAAGCTGATGAAAATGCAAATGAACTTACTTGCTCATACAAAGGCTCATCTTCTCCAGAAGTTGTTAAATGACACCAAACTTATAATAATGTGCCAATCTGCCATTATATTAACATACAATGAAATGCATATTACAGTACAGCTGCTTTGTTTCTGAAATCTTTATTATTTGTTCTGATCAAAGAGACTGGACGGATTATAGTCAAACTAGGAAGGACAGGGTTTGGTTTTCAGTTACCAGCCTCCTTTGATATCGGCTGCTGGTTCTAATTAAATCTGTTTGACTGACATTGGTCCCCATCCAAAAACCAAACCTAAAGAAAACAAATCCAAACCAAACTACAAAGTTTGTATGTTCCAAATCTCAAACATGACCCATGGGAATGTTTTAATGAATCACATTTTGGCTTTGAATGATGATGATAACTGAGATGTTTTGGGGTTTGCAGAACATGATGAAAGCTGTATGGACACTACAGTTATGCCAAGCTGTGAGTAAAGTCTCAGCTGAAGAGCCCCCCGTATGAGACACAGCGGGTAACATTTTCTAAACAATTTCAATGTGTGCAAGGGCCTGCTCCACCTGCTGGTAGGCCAGTCATTAATATGCATTTATTCTCCTTTTTAAAGTACTTTATGACACTAAACCAGGAAGTTTCTTGCCCTTACCTTTAGGGGGTCGTTTTGGGGCATGGTCATAAGGAAACAGCGACTTTATAATTCATTTTAATCATTTTCTTTTCGGCTCAAACGGCTGATAGCAACCTTCTCAACCTGCCAGCTCACAGAGCAGATCCCTATTTACTAATTGTGATGGACTCATGACCAGAGTATGTATGTTTCTGTCTTTTTGCATGGACACAGCCATGAATCTATACTGATTTTATTCATGCGCTTCCAGGAAACAACAGACCAAAGCCTCACTATGTTAAACTCATGTTCATCTGTGCAGGTTTAAAGACAACTCTGGAACTGCATTAATATCTTTTAAGATCATGTAGAATTTGAAGAGCATCAGTGACAGTCAGTATGTGTGACTCATGATCCCGGAGCCAAATGTGTTTGAGGATAATTGGGACGTGTCAAGTCATTAAAACACTGCCAAAGGCCAATATGCAAGCGATTGTTGCTGGAATCCCAACCGACGCTTCATGCGAATCAGAGGCCCCTGAAACAAAAACAAAATTAACTCGACCACATATCAAACTTAGGCATAGAAGTATCAACAGGCCGCACTATGGCATATATCTGAAAGCTTCCCCAATTCTATTTATACCTGCATTTTTTTTTTTTTTCAGGCAGAATACATAAAAATGAAGATGTGCTTTTCCGAGGGCTGCAACAGTACATGTTTCCTGTTGTTTAAAGTATTTATGCACCACTCACATCTTTCGTATTAGTGTGTGATCGGCCGAGCATGTTGGTATCATGAGTTATTGCAAAAGTCATCATTAAAACACAGTAAAGGAAGCGGATTAATTGCTGAATTAGATCAAAAGTGAAATTTAAGTTTCATCTAAACTCCAAATGCAGGACTGCATGTCAAAGGGAGAAGTCTCCGTTTGAACACTGCGATAATGAATAATTACAGCAGAATGAGCTAAACTCACGCTGAGCAGCGCTGTCGTCTGCTGATCAGCCCTCCTAAAGATGTGAAGAACGGGAGAAACCGGAAAATTGCAAAGGAGGAGATGAAGAGACAGTTACAGAGAAGAGGGGGCTGATAAACAATAAACAGAGCCGCAAAGAGATGGATAGTATTAAAAAAAGATTTGAGTCAAGAGAGGAAGCAGAATGCAGCGAGGAGAGGGAGCCATAGCAATTATCGTCATCTCCTCCCCTCAGCTCTTTGGTAAATAAACGAGCTTCAATTAGCCACAATGGCTTCCAGTTGCCTCAGTGTCGGAGCGCTAATTAATTTCATTTTTGTGTTCTTGCTGCTCTCCTCCCCCACCTCCTTTTGCCCCTCTTCTACTTTTTCTTTGCTTCTCTCACGGTCACTTTTCCTGTTACTCTGAAAGCAGGGCATTTTTGAAGGCCATTTGCAAAGATTTCCCGCTCTTCTTCACTCGTTGGCTGCAGTTTTGTAACAAACTATTTGGATGTAAATCTTTCCACTTCATGCAGTTGAGGTCAAGCATGACTTCCTGTTGGTTTGTCGCCATCTAAACGACTACAGGCCACGGATTTTGAATCTAATGCATCTTGAAAACTACTCAGCATGTCACCAAGAAATGTCTTCAAACGTGTGACTCATTGTACAGCTCTATAAATATCTATAGCGCCATACACATAACAGACTTTCTGTACAAATACTCATAACACCACCATCCTCCAACACAACACACATATTTGTGCTGCTATCCAGGTTATTTGGCGTATTTAGCATTTTTCTTTTTAATTTCAGCTTTAACTTGGAACTTCCTATTGAAAAAGTAACCAAAATGGAGCTTAAAATTTAGATATTTCTGTCAAATTCACTTTATTTTCTGTTCTCATTTATATCTCCCCCAAGACAAACTATTTGGAACAACTAGATCCTCTTTAAAACAATAAATTTTGGCCCCTCAGAGCAATTTTGAAGACATTAATTCTGCTTGGATGAACAGTCGTGAAAAATATTAAATGAAAATTGGACAATGACCTTTTTTACACAGAGCAGAGAGGAGAGGACAGGAGAGGTTGCAATTAGAGGTTGTAAAAATACAATGATAGTTCAATACTGAAACATGTGTTCCATGTTTTGGAAAATAGGGGTCAGATGTGTACTATACTATATGTGTTCAACACATATAGTACAGTTAGATTCAAGGCCACAGTGATATAAATGTAAAAACACCCTGAAACAACTTGGAATTCAAAACAACCCCCTTTTTTTAGAGACAGAAGTGAGGCAACACTAGCATTTAAAGACTGTTGTTAGAAAATAATGGTGTCTGTATGCATCTATCTATGATCCAATAAAGTCACTGCAGGTTTCCTATCCGATAAAGACCTCTGCCTCCGTGTCAGTGTGTTGCAGTTAAATTTTAGACTGAGCTTCCCACCAGCCTCAGATCTGATTGCAGACTTCCTCTGCTGTGCCCCCTGTTAGTGTTTGAACCGCCTTCCTCCATCTCGCTCTTGAATATCAGACCCTATGAGTCAGCTGATCCTGTGGTTTTCTAAAGAAATGCTAGGGCTTGGAACTTCAGTGCTTCAGCAGCTTGTCCTCAGTATTTTACTACAAGGCACTGATCCGTTGGGTGGCCCTGCTGGTTTGTGGACTCTGAAGTCGAATTGTGTTGTTCCCATTTCAGCCTGACCACTAACTCTATGCTCTGTGATAATATGAGCATTAAGTTGAAGCTTTGTTGGTGTGTGTGTGTGTGGGTTTGTTTCTGTGTGTGTTAGCTGCAACCATTTAATAGTGCCTGATTCAAGGACACACACCCTGTTTCTGTGGGTGTGTGCGTCCAGCTACAGTACACTTCACTATCGATTGCTCCAGTCCATTAAATATAATAATGACTGCCAGTGCGCACAAGAACACACAGGCAGGTTGAGGTAAATATGCATCGATCAACATCACCTTGATGAGATCGGACAGTTAAGACAATTTAATAAAGATATGAAAAATGATTATGTCATAGTTTCTTAGCAACTTTATTCAAGACTTCGAAAAGCAAAATCTGCTATTATGTCTGCATCAAATAAGGTAGTAATGTCGGATTTGCATTGATAAGAATTGTTCTGGCTTGCAGATCATTCAGCAGCCACTAGATGGTGCTTATTTTGTTTGCATGGTTTTGTATTTGCGTACTCTTCTCCCCTGTCAAAAAGCCATTTTGCTTTATCTTGCTTTGTTAAGAGGAGTTCCACTGTAGGACTCTGGAGTCATGCATCTACATCCATCCTCAACTTGGAGTCACTTCTAAAAGCATTGTCTGTAAGTACAGTTTTCTTTAAGGTGCCAATTTCTATTAGTGCTTATATTTTCTGTCCTGCTAATAACTTCAAACTAGCTGTACTAGTAGCCATTTAATGTGTACCAAATGGGATTCAAAGTACAAAGTGGAAAGCTGTATTAAAAAGGCTCCTCATACTCACTGTTTTTTCTTTTTCTTTCATTTTATTCACTCTCACGCTGTCAAAACAATGCTCAATAAAGCCATCAGTCACCGAATAGTTTAAGTGAGTTGTCTGTCCGTCTAATTAAGGAAGTGGGTCTTTGATGAGGGTGGAACAACAATCTAATAGAGATCTCAGTTTGGATATCTTTGGTAGAACCTCTGGTTACAGTGTAAGCAGTGATTGCAGGAGTGTTAGATCTCACTTGTTTATGAAGTTTAGGTGAATGTAGGTTTTCCTTGTGTGGTCAGTTTTAGTAACTGCTGACTCGCTAGACTAGCAAACCTAAAAGTACATATACTGTTTTTTTTCTGACACACCTTGAGAAGAATGTTAGATTAATATCACAGCATGAATAAATGCAGTAAATGAAGGCTGCAGATGATGCATTGACTTGCTTGCCTTGAGTTTAGGAAAAAAAAACCTTTGAGACTCTATTAGCTTATTGTAGATATAGCATTTTATTGTATGTTGGCTGGAGTTTTGCGATCAATAGTAATACGATCACAATTAGCTTTCATGAGGCAATGAATTTGCTGTGTTTGCATTTGCATGGAAATCCGTTGACAAGTGTGCGTTTCTCCACATGACAAACACAGGAAGTAGCGACTTGGACATTGATCAGTCAGTCAATTAATTGTTTATGCTAATAGGGGAAACAGACCAGTGAAACATAACTTCAACAGTTGGCAAAGAACTTTGTGTGGCTTCAGCTTTCTTAGATATTTTACATTGATTGCTGGGTCTAACCATCACATCTCCCTCTCCTCCTCACTAACAATGCCATAATATTTCTCTCAGTTTTAGTTTACCTATTACAAAACTAACAATCACAATACAAATGAGCGTCACATCCTGCCCTGACCCCACTCAGACGTGTATATGATCCCCTTTCCATGCTTAATTCTGTCTCATTGAAGTTGTAGCAGGAGTGTTTGTTCACAGATCTGCTGATTGATCCTGACTAGCCCGGTCCCGACCAGGCCATCTGGAAATCAGTCTGAATGGGAGAGTGGCCAACCTCATCTGCCAAAGCAAATACAAGTCAGTTTGGAGGATTCGTCTGGTTTCAAGGCTAGAGACTAAAATCAGGCTCATAAATCCACTAGAGTCTCAACTTTTCAGTCATACAGAATTTATTCAATTGCACACTCTTTAGGTACCCCTGTATGCACAAACATGAACACAAAATAGAAAAATATATCATAAAATTGGTCCATAATTCATGCCCCCAATCTACTTATGATTGGCATAATGTGCAGCATGTCTGTTAGGAGGACTCTTGGGTACCCATTGAACCTATTTCAACATGGGATCACTTTAACAATGTCAGCCTTCCCTTCCCTCACCTTTGGAGTGCCATTTTCCCCCTTTTCCAACAAGTTATCATGGCATGGTACCCATTGATTTCTTGGTTCTTTTTGTATTATATGACACCAGTACACTTTCTGCAGCTTTCAGACTAAGCCTGGTACATCCTCTGAAAGAATAAAAGCAGCAGGGCCTGCTGGTGGATTGTCCGACTGCTTTAGGGGTTAAACTTTACCTGCCCCCATAATCTCTCACTTGGACTGAATGATATTTGGACTTTTCCGTCATTTTGATCCGGTTAAATAGTGTAGCCTGGAAGCAGTATTGGAGAAAATATCCTGAAAACATCCACTATCTTTATCTGGGGATTTAAGGAGTATTTTCTTACCTCTTAAATGAAATAAAAAAAGACAGCCAAAGGGAGGGAGCGACATGTCGGTTAATGAGGGATAAAATAAGAAGAAAGAAAATTCACATTGGGACTTGGGGGGTCTTGGACATGTCAGGATCAATCCAAGTAATCAGCAGAGACAAACAGTCGCTCTCAGTTGAAGTGTCAGAGGACGAGATGAGAGAGGAGAGTTGGCCAAATGTATGTTGTGCCAGCTGCGTGTGTCTGTGTGTGTGTGTGTGTGTGTAGTCTTTGGCTGGCGAGATGTCACTACGGGTTTACAGTGTTTTGCCAAGGACAAGTGGGGTTTTCTATGATGCCATGTTTGTCTCTTTAAACACACGCACAGACGGATCAAATGAAAGACAAGTGAGCACACAGAACATCACTTTCAGAATTTCTGGCAGGGACGGCCGGGGTGGGAGCAACACTGATCAAACACACTCATGCACACAGATCACATGGAGCATGAGGGGAAGGGGGCAGGGGGACGCAGAGGACTGAAACATCACACCAGGCAACAGTGACACCAGGCAAAGGAGCAACTGCAAATGAGATTAGATTTTTGAATACAGATATTTTAAATAATACTGATACAGAGACCTACAAGCCTGATCTAACAACATTATGTGACATAGCCATGAACTCATTCAGTCCAGAGAACGGGTTGATGCCAGCTGTGAAAATAAAAGTAAAGGAGTTTTTACGTGGCTTCCGTTTTTTAAGTAACTTCCATGGTTGACAGTCTATATCTGAACTTATCTTGCTTATGTTGTTAAGTAACTTATATGGCTCACAGTTTGTGAATCACATTTTTGTTATGTAACATATACGTTTCGTTTTTTACGTCCACTGCCGCCTCTCAGGTCCACAAAGGTGCCGTGCAGTGGATGGTCCGGGCATCAGGTCGGACCCTGCAGATTTTTTTTTTTTCTTTTTAACCAAACTAAGTAACTGTGTCTGTCACTTTTGCTTACAAATAATATATATGCTTTAAGATGCATTATACTAACACAAAATAGGATCAGTGTAGATGCAAAGCTGCATCGCACTGGGCCAAAGGATGCTAGAGTAACATGTTGCACTTGGGATGCAAATATTAATTAATGACATTTAAAAGCTGGAACAGGGTTTTGTTTCTTGGCCCATAGTCTCTCTACACTGGTGTGACTTTACAGGCATTAACGAAGGACAATAGCTTACAGAATGAACTTCTTGGCCAAAAAAAGTGGAGATTGAGTACCTCCTTTGTTGCAAAAAAAAAAAGAAAGAAAGAAACTAAGCTATTACAATGCAGCACATTTAAAGGAGAGATTGGACAAACCCCCTGAATGTAAGATGCAGACCAACCACAATTACACATCCACTTTAAACTTCTATTCTTCATTAAATTCTTTGGAATGATTACATTTTCTGCATTTTTGGCATAATTGATTCAGGTTCCTGATCTGCTCAAGCAAATCAGATCCGGTATGATCATGGACCAGTAGGGCTGATGGAGACTATTAGGCTGATTCTGCAGCACCTTTATTGAATTCTTCCTGATCTTGATGCCTTTTCAGGCATTGTAGTGATCGTATCCTCACACAAAACTTTTCTGGACTCCACGATTGTTTTCTGACGATGGATCAATCAGGATGTCTTGTCTGTCGGTGCTTCCTTGTTTGCCATTGCTTCAAGATCGCTCTGTCCACAAATCCATCATCAGATTCAGTGCAAAGCTTTTCTATCTCTGTTTATACTCATGCATTTCCCTCCTTGTCCATCTGTCCTCCCTAGTGCTCCAACCTTTCCTTGATGTCCACACCCACCTGCACGCCAGCTCCCAATTCCCTTATGGCAGCTGTGCAGCACATAAACCATCCTTTAGCCATTGTTCTCCACCAGATTGGCTATCAAACCATCCACACTGGTATGCTACAGCCCTTTTGTCTTATTATACAGCTGGCCTGTTTTGTAAAACCCTCGCCTGCCTTTCTGAGCTTCCGCCTGCCTGTTCCTGCCCTTTTCTGAACCTCGCTATAATCAATATAACAGTACACTTTACCTTACCCGTTTAATCTGCCGGTTGAGCTTTTCAGTCCTCATCCTGTTTACTGAACCATTAAAGACTCAGTGTGTCACACATTTTCAACAAACTGAAATCCAAAGTTAACATAACAACCAGGTCTTTCTTTCACCCCATCTCTCAAATATAAAACTGTTTGGAACATGTTTTTACTGCGTTTTTACCTATATTGCTGATGCATTCTATATGTATATGTACGAAGTGTTGTAATTCAATAAAGTAAAAGTAAAACAACATTTTAAGAAGACTGACAAGGTTAGCCCTACACATGAGTATGCACTTTTTCCACAATATTCTTTGTTTTTCTAAAAACCTGTTGTCATTTGCCTCATACAGACATTTCAAGATGTATATAATCCAGTAAGCAGATATCTAACAGTATGTTGATAATACAATGCCATTTTTAAAAATTATTTACATTACATACATACACTTACATACATGTTACAGGAATATGTTTTGACAATGCCTAAACTATGCCAGCAACAATTGTACACAAAAAAAAAAAAAAAAAAATCTCATTGCTGAAAAGTGGCAAGGCATATACCAAGTTTTTACTGTCTTCTTTATTCAGAGTTTATTGAGGATGTTCTTATTATATGTCCTAGTTAGAATAAACAAACTTCTAATTATCCTTTTGGATCAGCAGGATCAATCCTTGTGGATCTGCCCCGAGCACGAATCCAGGGCCAGCAGCTTTATGTGCATAAATCCTGCTCTGTGCAGCACATACGCTGATTGTGGAGAGATGAGGGGCTCATGGTCTGCAGGAAGCACAGCCTTGATGGCTGCCTTATGGTTGAAGCAAGGATAAAATGTCTTTAGCTCATCAGGGAGGGTGTTTAGGGGTGTTGTTGGTAGGTTTGTAGTCCAAGAGGACTATTATTTGCTGCCAAACTCATAATTGAACACAGGACCTTTTGAACTTCAGCCTAATACTGTCCCAACTGAGCTATTTCAGGACCCAAATGGACTTTGTTGGCCCAGTTGTAAAACTGTATTTCTTTTGTGAGTATTTTCACTGTTGTTCTTCTCAGAGTTAATTAAGTTGTGGCCTGTTAGACCTTAGACTTATAAAACCAGGTACCATTCTTCATTTTCAGATTTTTTTTTTATTTAACACCAGTAGAGACTGCTTTTCCTATATATA
>JAOWBC010000248.1:20558283-20580731 GCA_028566105.1 Hypoplectrus providencianus | reverse complement strand
ACATTCAGTTCAGAACTAAATAGTCTTATATCCATGTTTATGTGCAGAACTTCTGTTTGATTGCCTCCTTTAGTTAGCCTTTACTGGTTTATCAAAAAGGATTTTTTTTGGAGCACTTGAAAATATCAATAGAATATCAAATTAGCAGGCTGTGGCCTGATGTGTAGGACAATAACGTGAAGAAGTGGCTTCAAATTAAATACAAGGACATTTTTCAATGCATTGGCTTGTCTATTGAGGTAAATGGTTCTATTATGCAGAACTAATCTTACAAAAGAGGCTTATTCCTATCCCCACATTGGGAAAGTAGCCAATGAATCAACACACAACATAGACCTGGTATTTATGAAGACTGCTGTCCAGCCTTGCCTCCAGACATGGAAGGACACCCTGAAGAACAGACCCCAGACAATATAACAAGCATATTTAGTAACTCGTTGAATCACTTTCTAACACTGAAATCTCTTTACTGTCAGACAGCCCTTTTTGAGAGAGAACGAAAGCCTCCATCTATTTCCTTCAAGGCTACCAGACTCCATTCACAAAAACATTATTTTTAACAGTCGGAGCGCAGGAGTGGCTCATTATTGTTGCCTCAATCACTTAGTTGATTGGCTGGTTTTGTCTTTTTTAATACAGTAGAATTTTATGTTTTATTTATATCTGCATATTGGGTACAGCCTTGGATTCAGTAAGGTAATAACAAGATCTGATTCTGAAAAAATCTTAACCATGCCTTTTTTATGACGGTAAAGCGCCATGTGAAATCTGTTGGCGTTGTTAAACAATCCATTGACAGCAGCAAGCACAATGTTGGTCATCTGTTTTCCTTCTCCATCTCTCCATCATTGTAACTAATTTCATGTCCCATTATGTGCTCATTATTTTCATATCCTGCAGTTTTTTGCTCACTGGCCAGCACATGTAGATGCAGATAAAACCATCAGAAACCCAGCTTGACTAAACATACCTAATGATTGAGCTAGCGCTGTTGTTATTGTCCAATCAATTTCTTCCCTTCTTTCTCTCTCTACACTCCTCCACACAAGCACACACACTGCTGATATTTAATGACCAGTTAGATAGCATAGCTAAACACCGTGGGTGTTAATGGCTGAGTGCCACCACACCCTCACACCCTTTGAGTTCATCATGATGCAGGGGCCTGATGTGTGTGGTGGTGTGTATGGGTCAGCTATAGGACGCAGTGTAGAAATAGGTTTTGCCTTTCATTTTAAAAATAGAAACCGCTCTGCTTCTAATTCCATAACATGGCAGGGCAGACTGTTTCCACAAAATGAAATGACCTACCACCTGCTCACATTTTGGAAATGACAGGGACGATTAAGAGCCTGGCCTCGCTGAATCTGAGTGTAAAGTTGAAGTAAATTGGCTGGGTATTAGAGTGCAAGTCCATGTAATGACTTGCTGTACGGATTTTAAGATATGCCGTAAAGCTCACATTCAGCCAGTGAAGTGATGCTCCCTCACCTCCCTCACCCTCTGCTCTTTCTGGAGTGAGGGATTCCTGCAGGAATATTTTTGATAACTGTGCATTTTTCTGTGGTTAGCGTTAATGCAGAGGAATGAAAGTAGTCTTTGGTCTATTATGGACAGAGGAAGAAAATGCCACTTATGCACTACCGGAAAAGTGAGACAAAAGATGGATTAAAGCAGTAAAATATCCTTATATTTTAATCCATTTTACGGCTCAAGTTCCTAAAAAATAAAAAGATATTTTGACCCTTATTTTCATGCCTTGCAATGAAAGCAGCCTGGCTTTAAGCACAGCAATATAAATCGCTTGGACCACTATTTTTGTAAAGACTGACATTTTTAAACAAGAAATTATTTCCATTCCATTTTGTGCAGACTTTTATGTTAATGACAAAACTAATCCACTTTGGCCAGTGAAATGGTCTGTTTGGATTGTCATTGCATGACACTGACATTCATGTTCCCCTCAGGATGACTTGTATTTGCTTTTGTTCCATCTAGCACTACCATTAAAATATCAAAAATGTATCAAATTCTTTATTTATTAATTATGGCCAAATGCCAACAAAGCTAAAGGCATTCCCTCAGCCTCAGCCAGACTTCATTTTGAGTGACTGTTAGCATGCTGACATATTCAACGAGTTCTAAAAATGAAGAATTTTCTACCTTCCACTTTTTAAGTTCATGAAGCATTGGTTGAATTAGCTGACCCCAACAATGCACTTGGTAAAACAAAATAGGAAGGAGTCCAAAAGAAGGGCCAGTGTGCTTTATATTTTTTGGCAAGACATTGCCCTGTAGGGCAGTCAGAAAATAAAGAAAATGCTTCATGAATTCATGGCCCTGGTTAGGCTGTTAAAAAGAAGGGGACATAATCACCGTGACTTCACCTATTAGTTTATGGGCCACCATTGTAATATTTTAGAGCTAGAAATGACTATATTTCTATACAAGACAGTGGAGCTGGGGAAAATTCCGAGTTATCAGCTAACACGAGTACTTTTGCTAGCAAAATAGCTTGGTTAGCAAGGTGCATTGCTAACAACCACCAAACACCGAACAAGACTGTTGACTGTGTTAGCAACATGTCAATCACATGATAGCCTTCATAATACCATGAACTAACCATGTACTTAATAGTAAAATGTTTGCTGAGGTAATAAATCATGTGAGAAGTAATGACATTTTCTCATTGACTTCCATTCAATATGACAACCAGTGGATTCATTCCCTGATTAGAAAGAATGCAGCTTAAAGGCGCTTCTTCATTGGCTTTGCAATCCATATATTCATATATATTCTAGAAGAGTATCCTTTTTTATGGGACAATAGTGTACACAGAAACACAGAAAACATCTTAGTTATACTCCTCATGACTTCCAAACTGGCCTACATGTTTCATCAGGTCAAGATTTTTGAGGTTTAAAGATTCACTGTATCACTGCAGTTTTAGTCTCTAAGTGGTCAGCACTGTTGCAATATAATGTGACAGTGATGCACACACTACCAGACAACACATCAGCTTCCATATTCAGGTCAGCTGGTAGATCAGTCAGTCAAATGTTGTCAGTCTTATTGCCTTGCTAAGCTGTGTTGTACCTCATCTGCAGCTTAGCCACACTCAGTCAGCCGATTTAGCTAATTTACATGCGTCCAACAACAATAACGTTCCATTATGTGTTAACCTGATTGGGCAGGAAAACAGATTTTCACAACAGATGTGAAATGAACTACTGTGATGACACTGAAAGACAGCTTACCAACCGGAGCATAACCAAACATTAGCATGGATCTCTCTCCCTTGGTAATACATTGGATGACTGATGTGGTTATCCTGATTGTTCCAGGACTGTTGTAACTTGAGCATCAGAAGCAGCTGATGCTGAACGTGTAGCTCTGAGCACTGGGACTGCAGAGCATCCAAGCTTGTTTGTGTTTTTGGTTCTCACCTTGCTTTGGCTCATACTCCTCCTTTGCACGTCAAATCAGAGCTGAACATTTTGCTGGAAAAGCACAGAGGGAGACTTCAAATAAAAACTGAAAACAACACACAGAAAAAAAAAACTAGTTTTTGCAGCGATGCCCTCATTTTGACAGCCATTACACCATGCTGTCAAATTAACTTGAGAATGATCTGTATATTAGCTATTCTACATGTGGGAGACTTTTTTTTGTTGTTCAAAAATAGCTGAATTATTTCACTCTGCCTGTTTATGGACAGGAGTGACGGATGATAGATAGACACAAGTGAACAGTTCATTTTAGGAGAGATCTGATGGTGAGAGAGACAGAGTGTTCTGGCTATCAGACATCTTCATGACTATTTGTTCGCAGCTTAAGAGAGCTCTGCTCAGAGCTCCTATCCATCGATCATTCTCCATCAATCTATATCTCTTCCCTTCTCCTGTTCTGTTTTTCAATCATCCTATCAACCTGGAGACCCCTCCGTATTGGCTCTATCCATCAGTCACTGCAGACGTCCCTCAATCTACTTCCATCCAAGTCCATTCACTGTAGCTTCTCTGCCTCATGTCAGTCAAAGCCTATAGGATGACCAAAGAGGCAGATAGGCAGGCAGGTACAGAGGTCCATTTAACTATCATTCAATCTCTGTCATCCCACAAACTCTCTGCCTTGTCTCTGCCACAGAAAAGAGACACCAGCCAGCCAAGGTGCCCAAAAAGTCAAAGATCACAGGAAAGTCACTTTTTCCCTCAGAGACAAAAACAAAATGCTGTTTCTTATTTTTCTGTCTCATGGTGTCAGTCCCTGGTGGATAGGCTGTGGAGGATTGAGGAACCGGGCATCCAGAACTGTAATTCTTCTTACTTCTGCTATTGGAGTTTAGCCAAAGGATATTTCTTAGGTAAAATTAAGAACTAGCTTCACCAGTAGCAAAGAATTACTGATGGACTCCCATTCAATTGTACAGACATTCATGGTCTCCAGAGGATTTAAGCTAGTGACTTTTGGTTCTGTTTGTTTGGTGTTTCTCTGAAAAACACCAACACCTGTTTCTCTCTTAAAATTGTAGCAAATGAAATATTATGCTCAGCTTTTTGCTAATGTTGATGCAAACAGACTAAATACAAAGTATCAGCATGGAAAAAAGTACATTAGCATGTTAGCATTGTAACTGTGAGTATTTAAGGATGATTTAAGGATGATGTATATACATATATATTGTTTTAAATTCATTATGAATTGGGATTCCCCATCAAACAGAATGATGAGCCACGCAGGCATATAATAGAGCTCAACTTATAGTCTGTATAACCATAAAACTCTTGCTATTGATGTTACATTTGCTGGATCCATCACCAGTCTCATAATTGTGGAACATCCATTTTATTTAAGATGATTACACCGTGCATTACTAACTGTAATTTTGTTGCGTGGGAGGGACAACCCAGAAGAGAGAGGCAGAGGGAGTTCAGTAGGTAGGCAGGTACAGTTGTCATCATGTCTGTTTCTTACCAAAACACTGAATCTCACTGAGCCTAAGGGGCGTCACACTCCCATTGTTTTCCCCAAAGTTGTTTTCTGCAAACACAGACGAAGACGAGAAATGTGACAAAACATTGCGAGTCAAAATTACATCCTCGCACACAAACTCTCGGCTCTCTCAGATATCATAAAACCTCATAACACCCGGTTACTTGTGTTTGGTTGTTATTAAGGCAGAGGTATGTTTGATTGGATTGCACAACGTGTCAAGAGAAATGCTGGTGAAAGTAGTCGCAATCAATTTCAGTTGCAGTGGGGGGAATTGATGGATTTTTTTTTTCTTGCTCTGTGGGACCAATAGGACTATGGCAGTTAAAGTCTATGTTACTGAAGTCAGACAACAGTAGACACTGACACTAATTGGATATACTATATAGCCTGCCTCTGTGTGTGGGAGAGATAACAGTGCAAATGCTGGCGTGACACCATTTGGAAAAACACTTTGCTTTCTTTTTCAGTCATTAACTTTGTTACACCTCTTGTTATATAACATCTTTTCTGTGTGACTGTGCATTTAATTTGTACTGCCAATTTGATGGATAAAACCAATGTTGTCAACAGTGTTTGAAAGTAACAAAGCACATTTACTAAACACTTGACTTGACATTCACCCTCTAAAACTATTTATCTTTCATTTGTTTAGATTACATATGTAGTCCCAAAGAGGACACAGTTAATAAAAAAAAGTCAAAAATGTGAAAACAACCACTGCTGTCTCCAAGTTCCCACAAGTCTATTACACACAATACGCTATAGGTCTTTATTATAGTTTGCCCAGACACCCAGCACTCGTATATTGAATATTACTGGCCCACGGATTTCTGTATATTGCTCTGTTTGTAGTTATGAAATGAAAAAGAGTTTAGGATAAGCACCATGTGAGAGAAAAATATACAAAAATAATAAAAGTGTTAGAAGTAGAGTAAATTTTACACATGACCCCATGACAATTTAATAATGCAGGATACAGCCTATATTGCACTTTAGTGCTTTATTGTATATTTCATAACTTGCAAGTAATAAAAAAAAAAAACCTCAGAAGAACTATCAGGGATTCGAGCAATCTCGTACCATCATGACCCTGCAACCATATTGGGAATCACGAACTTACCCAAGTGTATTGTATGTTAAGGTTTTAGCCAATGATACCTTTAAGGACCCGTTCTCAGCAGATGAAAACAGCCATTTTTAATTTCTGGTGATTATAAACTAGTGCACACTTTCATTTTGCACACAAGTCCTGATTGCTATCACCCGTCGAAGTGAAAGTATTTAGTTCGTCAGAGCTTTTCAGAAATCTTACATGCACAACTGTAAAGGAAGGAATAGCATTTGGAATAAAAACAACCTCAAAATGAGAAGAAAAAACAAGCTGCTACACTGTCAGTATCTGGTTCATGGTCTCAGGTCATACAATACATACAATAAGGGAAGGACAAGGGGTCACCAGGAGCCTGGATCCAGACTCAGTCATTGTCTACGAGTGGCCTTCAGTCTTTTAGTGATTAATTATTTCTCATCAGTGTTAAAGGTTTTCCTGGCTGAACATCATTCTTCACCCTCAAATCACTTTCACAAATTGCGGCGCACACAAACATAGCGGGCTAGAGAAAGCAGCACGGGAGTCTTATTAGCAGAGAGGATGGGTTATACATATGCTAAGCACACATGACCAGCTTGTCATCAGTTAAAGTTCAAAGCAGTTAATCATCGCTCCCTTCTGCTCCTCTTTTTCCTTCCTGCTATTTCTTTTCTCCCCGCTTCCATTCTGAAGGTTATTAAGAGAAAACCACAGAGGCTACGCACTCCGAAGCACCAATATCAACATGATATCTTAGATAAATATGAATCGGATGGTTTATTATGTGTTTACTTTCATTTGATGTTAGCGCACCCTGAGGCTGACATTAATCGTCCCCTGAAGCCGACTTAATTAAATTACGTTTTTGATTGAAAGTATCATTGTCATCAATGGGGGGGCAATCTAATAGTGCTGTTCTGCCATAAAGTCAGTTTCTGTGATGCCTCCAATGTCAATTTTCTGACACATCCTCGCTCAACACCGCCTGCTGCTGAGGCTGATTCTGTCAGGAGCTGTGATTATGACTGCTGCCATGGGATGACAGAGCTGTCGCCGTGATTGTCACTGCAGCCAGACTGGCTGAGCTTCGGTTCATAAGATTAGAACCGAGCCACAACCTCCGGGCCTGAAAAGGGAAACCAAGTGCAAGAAAAAGTGCTTCAAACCTGCATTTTACCTAATCGCTAACAGGGGGCGACTCAAAGTATTCCAAAAAAGTCACTTTGTATGTAAATAGATTGGAAAATGATCCTGTTTCTCTCTGATTTGATTGACCTCATTAAACATTTTACTCATGACTTCATGCTTTCAATCACTAGTTGCAAGCTTTTTTGTATGGATCAAAGATTTAACGACAAATGCAACTGTCAACTGAGCCATAACTAATCCAAAGTCACAGCTTCAACCAGCGGAGCAGCTGCTGCTGTGCTCACAGCCAGTGGCTGCACACTGTCAGATACATGCCTTTTGAAAGGAGTAATGAGCAGTAAATGAATAATGTAGTGTCAGATCACCTTTCGCTCCTGTAGTATCTACAGAGAGTTGTTAACCTAAGTGTGTTATAACCAAATATACCAACACCCTAACTATATAACCGGGAGAAGGTATTTTAGTTATACCTTTAAAATGCAATGCACCATAATTCATTGATAATCCATGAAATTGTGAGCCAGGAGGTCCAATTCATTACAATCCCTAATAAGAATTTTTGTTAAGTGGCAACGTTTGGTGGACGTAGATGTGGATGTCAGGTGATGTCAGACCATTTGTCCATTTGGAGGGTGTAGAAAGAATAGTTAATGGGCCAAAGTAGTTTCATTAAGCTTCATCAAGCATATTCTCTCTTATTTGAGACCATTTTAGTTTTGTAATGTTTAAAATTTAATGCAAAAACTTGGCAAAATAAAACACTTTTTGCTAAACTTTTTCCCTGCACTCTGCACTTATTCGAGTTCCTGCTGTGTTACCAGACTGCTGAACATTTGTTTATGATGCAGGTCGTAGCCTGTGAAATGTGAAATCATTTAAATAGTTGGATGATTTCAATCTTCATGGTGATTCTAATGGACCTGCTCTCATTTAGACAGGTGGCAAAATTATGGCTTAGAAAGCGTTAGATTCTTCCCAGCACACTGGAATTAATTTCCCCAAAGACATTAAAGTTTTTTCACATTCAGGCACTCATAAACTAATTAGGCGACAAATGCATCACGACCAGTGACTTGATCACAGTCAGGTGCTTTCTTGTTGTATAAGTGAGGTTGCATGACTCAGGGAAAGTGTGATTAGAGTTGAATTAAAGCCAAATCCATCTGAGTCGATAACTCTTTTGTAATCACTTTGACAGCACCTTGACAAAAAAATTGGTTAAGTATCTAAACCAGGGGTGGGCAAACTATTCCATTAAGGGCAGCAGCTGATTGGTTGAGTCACGTTTGCTCTTGATTTCTTGCACCTTCCTGCAGTAGCTTATCAGCTCTTGACCAGTCAGCTGTTTGAACCCTGGTAGGAAGGAAAGCCTGCAGCCACAGCCAGAGCCGGCCCAAGGCATAAGCGAACTAAGCACCCGCTTAGGGCCCCACAGCCACAAGGGGGCCCCAAGAGCAATTGACAAAATGTATGTATCTATTGTTAGGGCCGACTCGGGCATCGCACCCGGGTCGCTGGCTCGGTAGGCTGGTTAGTTAACCACTGAGCTATAGTTCAGATAGATTGAATAGACCCAAACTGGGCCACCCCCTCAAATTGTTAAAGACATGTCAAGCTGATAATAGGATATTGTACACAACACTGCCAGAGCTGCAATGACTTTATAGTAGGTGTGTAAATGAATAGCAACGATATTATTTGCAGAAATAGAGGGCCCCAAAATCCTATTTTGCTTAGGGCCCCTTGAAGGCTTGGGCCGGCTCTGGCCACAGCGGCCCTTAATTTTTTGCCCACCCCCGATCTAAACTCATCAATTCAATATACACGGGCCGCGCCCTGATGTATATGCATGGTCGTGATGTCTCGGTCTGACGGCTGAATTGACAGAGCGTGGCACACAATCGCCTTTAGGTCATGAATATTTACAGGAATATGCCCGCCGTGGCGACAGAGGGTCATATACAGAATAGAAAGATCCACAACACAGGAGCTGTTTATTCTAAACTGGTCTATCTAATGTGTTGACTGACAGGTTTATCCTTGGCTTGCATCTTATATTCATCTTTTTTGATTCCACATGTATGTGGAAACATTTAAACAAAGATGTATCACTTAAACCGATGCAGGGCATATTTTAAAAACTGACTCATATTAAACATTTTGTATATAAGAATACAATAAAGACCCACGTACATTGACAGACAAGATAATGAAAAACTATTTAAGTATTTTTCATTTCTTGCCTACAGCAAACAAAACTTTATAACCAAGTCCATTTGCAACTGTCAACGGCAGGAAAGATAAAAAAAACAAACAAAAAAACCCACAAAAACAAGATGGAACTAAGAAACTTTCTTTTTGGGAAAGAGGTGAAGTCAATAATTAAATAAGGAAGTTATTGGCTGGAAGTTCCCGCTGGCAGAAACCTTTCCACTGCTGTGGGCGGAGGAGGAAGAAGGCTTTCTTAATAGCTCCCCATCTGCTCCCAGCAGCAGGATCAGCACCTAGGAGAGCCCACAGTCCTGACACTTGCACTCGCACTCCTTCATACACATGTACTGATCTGGCTTGACTCGGTTTAACTCAGCACATCGGCCCAGCAGGGCGGGAACCTTCATTAGAAATGGAGCTACCCACTTGAAGGTGTGTTTTAACTGACTAGTGATCAATGGAGCGGCTGTGAAATGGTGGATTAACACGTTTTATTTATTTCATTCTTCACAATAAAAGTCCCTCGCTTTCTGCAGCGCTTCAGCTAACATCTTAATGTGGCTGTTTCTGCTTGTACCCCCTGCAGTATCAGTAAATGTGTTTTTCTTGAGGAAAAGCCAGTAACAAATTAAGTTAAATGAAACCTTCACAATAATCTCCTCTGTCATTTTGTTATTTAAAAGCGTTTATTATATTTCAGAATAATCAGGAAATCATGTGTTTTTATCAAACATCTGCAGAATATGAAAGCCTAAGCAGGAATAAATGGCTTCACTGCACAGAAGAGCAATTTTCATAGGAATGAACAGGCCCGTGCTCCTATAATGTTTCCAGTTCCCCTTTATCATCCATGGGTCTGGCTAACTTTGGTTTGATGATCAATCTAATGTACACCTCAGTGCAGCTTAATGTGGCAAAGACAAAAAAAAAAATCAAACAAAAATCATGCATATACTTTAGAATTTGAGAATACTAATAAGTTTAGATTTGCACCTGCAGATTTCTAAAATTATACTTAAAAATACATGCAAAATAGATTTATTTATATCATGTCCCTTGCAGCCCACAGGTCTGTAAGATCTGCACCCAAAGCACCTCACGTCAACCCCATGCCTTCACATTCACTTTTAAATTAGATGGACAGTCAAAAGAAGAGACATGGGCTAAAATGAACAACAGGTCAGACAAGACGAGGACATGCAGGCGATCATTAATGTCCAACTTTCGTCCTCTTACTGACTCAGAAGGAGAAGTGAAGCTGATTTGTTCTTTCTGTCCGTCACATACACACTCACACAGTCCTTTTTTTGGCTGCCGACCCCATACAGCTATATTCAGAAAGGTTCAGTGAGAAATGAGATGGAGATTATCATAACCATCCACCAGCAGACCTCATGTGGTCAAATTCAGCACAGAGCAGAAATGGAGAGAGAGGGAGAAAGAGAGAGATTTGCAGAAGGTATATGTATGAATATTTCCACCTCTGGACTTCTACATGGACATCTAGAATGCATTAGGACAGGTTGATATACGAGAAGCCAAGAGGAATAATGTATGACTCGGCTGAGCAGGATATCCCCCAAGTATGACTCCGCATGGCTCTCACCTTCTTCCTCCGTCTGATGTTTATTTAAACACGGTTCTCGGGCATATCAAACCTTACAGCATCTTAAAGTCCGGCTCAGTCACTCTCTTCACCTCGCTTTGTCTCTCCCTGTCACTCCCTTCTACATAATTCAGAGCGCTTGGCTTGTTGAGCAGGAATGAGTGTGTGATTGAAAGGGGTCACTCGCTCAAATCTGCAGCCTCACAAAAAGGAAATCTGTGTTTCCCATGTGAAGGCTGTCAGAGGTTAACAGTTATTGGCGAGAGCTGCATACCACATGGGGTGCTGCTGGTGATGATAGGGGAATATCAATCAGATTTTTTTTCTTCAAAGTGAAGGTGAAGTCCACTCACAGTGATGGATCCTATTTTGTTTTCTACGTCCTGCTAGTCTTCAACTCAAATACACATTCATTGATTCCCAATGTGTTCCAAATGTAACAGTCTTCATTATATAAAAGAGAATCATGACATTTTGTCTATTTTTTTTAGTGAACCTAAATATATATATTAAAGATATATACAGTTTAACTAGGACTTTTGAGCAACTATTGCAACCTGTATCCATTATATCAAGCTAAGGGTCTAACCAACTTTTTAAACTATTCATCAATTACATTACGCTTTGCTTACTAGTTCAACCATTTATTAATTAGGCCTTTTTAAGCTCAGTTACTTTTGGCCAACCAAAATCAATAAATGTAACATTTTGCTAACTTGTTCAACCATTTACCTATTACTTTAAGCTAAGTATATCTACGTTTTATCTATTTTATTATACTTAATTCTATTACATTAAGTGTAAAAACTTTTATTATATATTATCAATCTTAATGTTTAGCTAACTATCTCAACAGTTCATCAATTAAAGCACCATGTAGATAGCCAGATCAACTTTAATTCATCATGCCTATTCATTTGAGCCGTATAACTATATAATTATCTCAACCATTCATCGATTAAGATAATATATTGCTAACTAGCTCAACTGTTTATTCATTACATTAAGTTAAGTAACCCAACTTTTTATTAATTACTAAGCTAGCTATTTGGCTATCTTTTTTCATCCACTGGCACATTTAACTAAGTAGTTGGGCAATTATCCATTTAAAGATAAGTATTTCTGAATTGATGCACTGGGATCATATATATTTATGTTGGCACGCCGATGCCACTTGGTGAAACGTCCCATTCCTTGTAAAGTCCTTCATGCTATTTCCTGTGAAAGTTCATCGACTAACAGCCACACTGAAGCACATTTGATGATGATATGACAGCTTGTCATAGAGCTGCAAATGCATTGTTTTTAATAGGAGAGTTACTTAATGGGTTACTTATCCAGGACTCAGTGTACCTTTATATTAAAATTCACCTAAAGTTGTAAACTATTACAAGTTTCCCATGATGCAGGGAGGACAGACTGCCAAATCTGTTTTCACCACAAGACAAATGGATGTTGAATAACCACATCCGGAGGGTGCCGCACTGTGTGTGTAGCTAAGGTGTTGCCAAAAATCCAGCAGTACCCAGTCCCACTCTCTGGAGAAGTAAATGTATTTTCTGCTTCAGAGTTCCTAAGATTACTGTGAAATAGAGCTTATTTGGATTTACAGCTTCAAACAGACATGCCATGAATGCACCGCCAGACCTTTATTTACCATCAGTGGTACAGCACACAGAAGGTGTTTTAAGATGATAGAGGATGGAGTCAGTGTGCGTTAATGGTGCTTCTGAACTAGAAGTGGCTACAGGGAAGAAGAAAAAAACTGCAGCTCATCATACAAATTGGCATTAATTATGTAATTCTGCATATTATTAGACTGTTTTTGTTATCATCCGTTTTCAGGTTAGTAATTATATTCATTTTGTTCAGGGGGTCAAGTTTGTTTATGTAAATGAGCCCAACTGTCAAATAATACTGTTACAAAGAGCATAAGGCAATTTGTGCACAACAGTCTGTTTTTTCCTTTTTCCTCTCCTTAGCCGTGTGACAGGTGCCCATTGACACTGACTCATTGAAGGGAAAAATGTACCCACATTTGGCATTTGACAGGCATTCATTTGGATTCCAGCGTGGCTGTTTGAAGACGTCTGTAAAATCTTGAGAGTATAACTCAGGAATGAGTGTGATACGAGCCATCTAATCGCAGCCAGCAGCCTGTCGGATGAGCGCAGCCCACCTGACTGACAAGACGGAGAGCTCACGGCTTCAGGCCAGCACACACTTGACAGACAAGACTGCAGCTTGTCAGTCAACAAACTCAACAACTGGCAACCGAATATGGAGAGGAAAGTCAACACCATGAAACTGGTTTCTCTGGCTTACATACAAATACTGTATTGTCCCAAAAAACTGCACCTTAATTACCATTAAAATCCTCTTTACTACAGCTGGTACCACTGGCAATAATCTAAAACTAAAATGTAGTATGTCAGGCTAATGCTGAAAACCCAAAGCCTTCAAAGAAATCCAAGTGCGAGGAGGCAAAGCTGTCCACAATAGGTAGATTTAGTTTTAATGAAATGACACATATTGAGGAAATTCTCTATTTGGGGAAAGTGTAATACGAATCTTTTCACAGATTGGCTAGAAAAACCACCAACTGAATCAAATGTATAAAACTGTAGTTCCAAAACTGGCCATGTGAGGGTGTCTACAAAAATGTAAAACAGCAAACATGTTTATTCACAATCAGCTTATCACCTACTGTAGATGGTGATCTTCACACCCCCATTTTGGAGAAAAAAGCAAAAGTACCAATACAGAAGCTAAGCTGTTAAGCTGCCACCCCCTTATGTGTTAAGACACCTACAAAAGGGCCCATTTAATACATCAAAATCAGCTCAAATGTACACTTTTGTTAATGCCATTAGTCTCCAGTGATAAGAACAATAATTTTACCTAACAGATCATTGGAGTTGCTGCTCTCCTACTGCCTTTATCATTTTGTTTGTTTGTATTTATTTAAAATTTATTTTTTGAATCTTAACTAACCCTTAAAAACAACAAGTTCACAAAAAACAAATGAGTCTGGTGACTTTGAACAGAGCATACTGACATAGTTAACCATTAAAATAGACCTATGAAGTGAGGACTGTCCAAAATGTCCTCACATTCCAGAAAAGGTCCTCACTTTGTTTGTTGGAAACTGTGACCCGGTCCTCACTATGTAGGAAACACAAGTACACAATCACACACACACACAGGTAAAATGTTGCTACATAGGAAATTACTTACAAAACTGTTTTTTATTAAGCTAAAATTCCTCAGGTTTGGATTTTCTAAGAGGGAATGTTCACATTAAGACTGAATCCAGTGTATAAAATATTAATATCAGCAGTTAAAATCCCATGCTATAATGTTAGCTGGACCCTGTAGGAACCAGGATGGGCTCTGTGGGTCTGTTACTGCAGTATTCATTAACTGCATTAGAAGTGCACTACAGAGAGCGAAAGAGGATCAGGAGGAAGGAAGAGGAAGATGAATAAAAGACGGAGGATATAGAGGAAAAGGTGTGGATTAGGAACAGAGGGAAACAGTGGGCAGGAAGCGTGAAGGGCAACACCAGGCTGCTTCAGGTAAATGTGAATATTGATTTAATTAACACTAAACTATGTTGACTCTCTCGCGCACACATACATACACACACTTTCCATCCCTCACACCCTCTGTGGTATAAATTTTTCAGCAGTGTCTTGTTTTGGGAAGGTGGTTATTTTGCTCAGAGGAGAAATTACAATGGATTCCTAAATCCATTTTCTCCTATCAATTATTCAGATGTGACCAAGACTCATTATGCATGGAAATGTTCTCAGCTCAGTGAATCGAGCGGAAGCTGTGGAAGTGTTTGAACATGTGTGTTTATATCCGTCCATACAGTTTATTAGTGTCTGATCAACAAAGAACAAGTGAGTGTGTACATTAAAGTATCACAGGGCTGGGCAATGTAGCCTTAAAAACCCATTTACCATTTTCAGACAATGAATTTTTAAAAATTTGTTTAAATGTAATACTGCAGGAACAAAATTCTATTGCCAATGTAACAAGAGAAGACTTTAAGTTTATTCTGCGGAGCCATGTAACAGTGTTACATTGTCAAGTGTATGTTTTGGACCACAGTACAGGCTCGGGCACAAGTGCTTTCAATAAACGCTGATATGGTGCAATATGTTTCCAGCGAGTCTCACAATAAACTTTTATTACTGAAAGCCACTATATCTTGTATCTTGCAGCTTCCAGCACTTCATTCTCTGTAGTATACAGTGGGCCACAGTGCTGCAACATTCTCTCAAAAGTCTGATTATGTTCTCAAAAAAAAAAACTTAAGTGTAGATGCAACATCTAGATTTGCTCCCCAGGTGTCCAGATTGATGATTCCCACTTGATTTGAACCGTTTATTAGCATAGTAACGCCTAACCAAACACGGTCAGATGTTTTTTCTAGTAGCTGATGCAGTATTTCATTTCGGACTAAAGGATTAATGACATGGCTGATGTGGGGGAAAAAAAAGGTTGATATTATTATGTACATGTTTATTTACTGCTATTTTGCCCAATATTCCTGAAGACACCTATCATTTATCTTCCATCACTGCAAAGATGAACATTTCACGTACATTTCAAAAGCTGTTCTGACAGCATTTCCACTCAGAGCAAACTTGCCAGATTAATTTAACCATTTTTCATGCAACACGGCTGAACCTGCGTGATATGAAAGGCAAAATTATTCTTTGGCAAAAAAGCATGCCTTTTTTTTTTACTTCTAGTTGAAATTCAGGCATTTCCTCAACCCTTGCAAGTGTGGATTTTATTAAAACAAAAAAAGTTCTAAGCTCAGGTGTGCAAAGCAAGGAAATATATAAATATGGATGAAAATGCTCAAAGCCTGAAGAGAAGGATGTGCATACTCACTCAACCAAGGTCCTGTCCGTTTTTATTATAGCTTGCTGGCAATGAGAATCCTTTAGTACTTGGCAACAGGATTGGTGGTTATTTCATCCCATTACAAGTGAGGAACGTGGAATGCATGGTGAACCAGAGGTTTGTCTGGATCCAGGTTTAATTCCTTTCCCCTCGTCCTTCAGGTAGGAATATGGGTGTTATCACCCCGATAGATGGAATCTATCATGGGTGTCCATCTATCTTCCAGTCAATACATGTTCCTATCTCTATGTATTTTCCAAAAATTGAGAAGAGAGGTTTTCGAGCCCTTCAGGCACTAAACATGATCCTTTAAATAGTTCCGTGACTTTCATATCATCTGTGAGTATATATCAGCACAGAGTACAGTCAGTGTTTCCATGGCAGAATGTTAATAAGCCTAACGCTATCTAATAAAGATAGAACAGATCACACATCCTAGACCTAGGAATAGGTTGCAGTGTGTGTGTGTGTGTGTGTGTGTGTGTGTATCTCCATGCTCCAATTAATTCTGTGATGGTAATCAGGCTGCAGAACTCTGATTAGTATGGTTGTCATGGTAGCACTCCTGAGATCTGACAAGTTTCTGGGATGGATTGACAGCAAGGCCCTCTGACTGACTGGAAATAACATTAATATCTTCCACGGTCTAGTTTTTAAAGTACATTACAGATCAAAACTTAAGTATATGGTGACTAATGACTTTTTAACCAAAGTTGTGTGAAAATAAGAGAGCTGAGTTTGTGTTCTATTTGAACACACAAATTTAGTTTGATCACTTCTTGACTAGTTAGAACTACTTAAAAGGTCTTACCTCCTAATATTTGTCAGCATGCAAGTTGAGAACATTTTTTAATGTATTATCCTATACAGCAGAAAAGGAATGAGGCACATTGTACTGGACTGCAGATGCGGATGTACGAATAAATAGAGATATACTTCTGTTGTGTCTGATAATATTTCCAGACTCAGAGTGTGTGTGTACTGCGTCCATTTGTTGTTGTTGTTTTTCCCCAATGTTGTCGTATTAATAGAGAAATATTCTTTTCATTTTAAGGCCCAATTTTATTGTTTGTACTTTCAGTATTAGGCAGTTGCAGTTGGTGGTGAGACTGGTTGAATCTATTTTAAATGTTGTTGAATTACAGCACTTTACCCATCCCCTATGGAAAAGTATCCTCAAGACCATGGAAAAAGTCTGTTTCCTGAACAGTGAGGGTTCAGTGCAGGAACAGCTCTTGCCCTTCTTAGAGAAAGTCAAGGTGCCATAAAATGTTTAATAAGGTGTATGTTTTGCAAATGTGAGAAAAGACCTTAGAGTGCTCCCTGAGATATTCTGTGGGCGAGTACTAATGCAAGCCATTCATTCCCTGCTCAGCTGGTGTGAGATTTGAGTTCTCGCTATTTAGTCTCACACATTCAAGGAACGCCCTGCAATACGACGAGGGTGTCACCTTATAGCCTTTTCTTTTTTGTTTGAGTTTCAAATACAGGATATGAAGGTGTAGTTGCTCTGGCAGGTCTAGAGATTGTCCACTTTGATAAAATCGTATCTTTGCTTTTTGCTCATGATGAGTTTTGGCCTCTACTACAGTTTCCAAATTACAGATTGCAGAATCAGAATCAGCAGCTTATCTTTGGGGAACCATAGTTGTCCTCTGGTAAAGGTGCCAAACCATTGTTCCAGTGCTCCATTGGTTGGTTAAGTTTTTTAATCTAACCATTTGTTAATGAGTGCATTGCACCACAAAACACTTTTTTGTTGAAGAAGTAGTTGGCAGTCGCTGAACTACTGTCGCTGAGTGTGCATTTTTTTTTACTTTTGGGCTGTTAGATCATTATGTGCATCGAGTTGTGTATCAGATGACTGTTATTTTTGAGTTCAGCACTATAGATAGGTTTGCCTGTGCTTAAACTCAAATCATAAACTTTGAGTTGTTTACTAAATATATGTGGTGTAGATACAATCCACCAAGGGGAAATAGCAGGTCGTAATGTATTTGATAAAATAAATGGTATAGTGACTAGGGAGGACCCAGGTGATGAGCCACGGCTCCTTCCAGCTGACAGAAACCACATGACTGGGCTCAGGCATCTAGTGAGACAAGCCACCCCGCTAGACATGGTTTTATCAAACAACGTATCACATTACCCGGCGCAATTTCCGTCTGAATATTGACTTGTTTGACTGAGAAGAGGGTCCTAGAAAATATCAAGCATGTCTGATAAGAATCAGGATGTCCGAGACAAGGTCAAGAGCTTGACAGCAATTAAACACAGACCTACACACAGGAGGAATGCGATAAAACTTGACAGCAACCATACCAGTTCTGATCCTGGAAATAATCCTTTTGTCTCTGGGCAATTCCATCTGGAAGATTCTGGGGCAGTCCCAGGACACCCTGGAAGAATTACATGTCTTATCTTGCCAAGGGAACAAGGGGATCCCCACAAGGAGCTGGAGAGACACAGTGCAGCTACTTGCCACTGTAGCCCTGAGCAAAAAAATCCTGGGGTCTCCTTAATTACAGTGGTTGTCGTGGCAAAATTTTATCAAGAGTAGGATTCGCTTCATTTTTTGTGATACTGTGGACTCTTAATTTTGCATGATCTTGCTTATGGGCATTCAGTCACAAATCAATCCCTTTCTGACACATCCCTTGCAGGTTTAACATATTTTTTTCATGGTACCATTTATGAGAGTGTTAGAACATGGTTTAATTAACCACAATGACCAACATCTAGGAGACAGGGGTCATCAAAGTTAACCTATATGGCCAACCCTGTCATGGGTCAGGAGAAAGAGTATGACCCTAAAGTCTCAGATAAAGTCTTCAGAAATAAATATGATAGTACAATTTACTGATCAGTGGATAACAAATAAACATGACTATCCAGAACTAATTTTTAAAGCAGTTTTCAATGCAATAAAGACTGCATTGTTCCAACATCCCATAGGCCTGACAACCAAAAAGTCCAAAGAAGTTCTCTAATGCTAACCAACAGTTCAATGCCTAACAAAAATGTATAACAAAAGACTGACTGGTGTATATGTTTAGACTGCCGGGCCATTAGACCTAGACATCTATGCATTGGACCATTGTTATGTTGTAACACTGAGTTCTCCATTGGTTACTTGGTGGCTGGTATATTTCCATCTTTGAATTGAGCAGTGTGTTGTCACAACCAATGAAACTGGTCAGCAAGTCTTTGATTAGTTGATTAGTGTGGTTCAGGATGAATCGATGTCATTGTGGGGAGTCTGTGGCCACTGCAGACGTGACATCAATAGAATAAGAAATTTCCATGCGTAGAAGCAGGAACTCCCTGCAGCCTCCAAGTAAAATCATTGCATCAATAGTGTACGGGCTTGGTGTTTCTGATTAGTATCTTTGTACTGATTAAGTTCGCTGAGTGAGAATGAACATTTTAATGGTGCTTCAGCATCACTCATGTGATGTTTTCTTTGAACCAGTCTTAACAACAATGTTGACTTGGTATTGTGCAGTTTCCATGTTTATCTCTTTGATTTGTAAAATATTCTCACACAGATTGGACTGCTATCAATGCGAGAACCTGTAACTTGTTTTTTTTTCTCTCAGCACATTCTGGCTGAGGAGAACCATTGATTAAAATTAGCCAAGTAGGCAGCCCAAAGCACATACAAAATGTTTGGACCGCTTCAACAGCAGTGGAATAAAAAGACTCACAAACATGCCAACCATTTTATTTCTGGACATTTTGAAAACTGAGACATTTTGATCACATAATTAAAAGAAGTGCGAGAGTGCAGACATTGGCCAAGGCATTAGGGTCTGGTGAAATGGTGAACTGTGTATCCTCACTTTTTATTAGTTAGAGCACTTGTGTTTAGACAAACTGTGAGCCCCAGCATGTTGTCATCACTTTCCCCAGTGCTTTTTTCCTTTTTTCAGTATTCACATCACATATAATATATGTGCGATACATTCATGCTTTTGAGCTCATTCGAGGCTCTTGAGACAACTCGGTTGAAGTTTTCTTTGGCTTGCGGCATTTTAAAATACACATTTTCTCACAAACACTGAAGCTGCATAATGCATTATGGCTTTTCAGCCAAAAGTGTTGCCATCATATGCCCCGGAGAGGAGACAGAGACTAGATTCAGACAAACTGAAGTGAATGAAGCTTCTGTCAATAGACGGGACAAAGCACATACTTTTCATGCAGCACCATTCAGGTTTTTTTTTGTATGGTCACTTTACTTTGAGTAATTCATATGAGGCCTTGTAGTGATTGTCCTTCTTGCATGCATTTGTTATTATGAAATTAATCACTCTCTATACAAAGTAGGTGTTTCCTTGTTGAAATTCAGGGACTCAGGGACATTAGCGTCCTGAACCCCAGTCCCTCAGTAATTCACCTCCTTAAAGCTGACCTGCATCTCAACAAGAAAACACATCCACCAGCTTTCCCGTATGAAAGGAATGCAGCATATCACTTCATCTCTCCTTCTGTTGTCAGTCTTTGTCCTGCCTTTTCCATCCCCTCTCCTTGTTTATATTCCTAGCAGACGCTGATGTGGCATCAGGACACAAAAAGTCGCTAAACGAACAGACAGATTGTTAATTTCCCTCCTCTGGGCAAAGACAGCGCAGGGTTGAAGTCCAATTCGGTTTGGAGATGGAGCAAAATACTGTCACTTTATTAGCCGCTTGACCGTGTCAATCTGCCCCGCTATCTGTCTCTGTCCTGTCTCTCCATCCTTGACTTTTTGCTTACCACTTTGACATGTTTACCAACCCTCTCTGTCCTTCTCTGCCCCTAAATGTTTCTCCCTCTGCCTGTTGGGCAAAGTTTGCTAAAAATAAAGCCTGACACATTGTATATTAATAATATATGGAATATGAATTAGATTCGAGGGATGAGTCAAGCTGGGCTGGATGTTTTTTTTTTTTTTTTTATGAAGTCAAGGAAGTCGTTGATGAAGTGTTTATTGAAGCAGATGGACTCCCAAAGACCAGTAAGAGCACTAATGCACAGGATATATATTCTCTGTATATATAACTTGTTTAATTGCACTGCATCAGACCAGTTCCCAGAGGAAATATACAAGGAGTTTATTTTGTTAAATAGTAATGAGTACACTTTTAGGAGACCATAGGTCACTTTATCATGACTGATATTTATATTTAATTTTTAAAGGTGGTTCTACCTAACATCTGCCTGCACAGATTATCATTCTACAACAGGGGTAAAAAATACTCCAGCTTGTATGTTTTCATTAAACTAATCACAGTCATTTGGGGCAACACCAAGTCCTGAATGCAGCATTTCTGCTCAGAAACTGAAGGAAAATATAACATGAATAATGGAACCAATGACTCTTATCAGTATTATCCATCCAATTACTCTATGACTAAATTATACATTTTTTTATCCCCATTTTAACCCAAACCATGACCTTTTAAAGCTAAAGAAAGCTTGCTTGCTGAAATCCTTGCTGTTTTCAGCTATCGTGCACTTTCAGATTTTATGTGTCTAATGTTCTGTAAAAAGACAGGTTTCAGTCTTTCTTAAGTAGCAGGGAGGATTGAGCAAAATTAGCCGAGTAATCACTCACAGAGAAACAGCATATTAGACAACAACATGAACAACAGTGACGTTTATCAGAGAATCAAATCAAACGCTGCTTTTTTTTCATCTAATGCCAGAAGTGCTGCACTGCTTATCAAACCTAATTATGAGCGACTGACTGATCATAAAGCCTGTCAATCTGCTGTGAAACTAAACCAGCCGTAAACTGCCTCAACTTGAACTAGATGATTTTTATCTTCCCTGCCTCTGTGTAAAACCTTTACTCTTATACTATCCAAGGCTGATTCATTTTCCATATGACAGATTTAGATGATCTGTTATCTCCGTTCATTATTCACGAGAAGCTATAAACTTGAAAAACAACTTGGATTTAAAGAGTGAGTAAAATGGTTGTGACAAGTCTGAATGAGTCTGAATTATTATTTTTGTTTGACTACTGAATGAACCCCTTATAGGCATCTACATTGTATTTTTCCATACAGTTTGTCTGATTCACAAACTTAACCATCTGTCATGAGCTCTCCATCGTTCACCAGGATCTGCATGTCTGTAATGATGAGTCTCTTGGCTGTGAGTGGCCAGTGGATGTAACCAGACCTCATAGGTTGACTGTGTGGTGAAAACAAATTGGAGCTGATCGTCTGCCAGGCCTGGAAAAGAGGCCCAAACTTTATTCCAAGTGAGTCAAATAATAATACAGAGTGAGTTCCAGCACAGCACATACAAGAGGATTATGGGCTGCAGTTAGCAAAAGACATGGAGAAAACATATGCAGCTCCAAAACTGACAACATAGATACAACAGTTTTCTTACTGTTTCTATTTTCATTCATTCATTGTCTGAACCACTTCATCCAGGTAATCCCGGGTCGCGGGGAGGCTGTGCCTATCTCAGCCGGCA
>JAOWBC010000248.1:20515005-20525087 GCA_028566105.1 Hypoplectrus providencianus | reverse complement strand
CACACACACACTTCCTGCATGGCTTACATGCTGACGCTCTCTTTCTCTGGTACACAAACACATCGCCACAGTTGGCTGGCACATGCTGACACACTCATTAAGCATTCCTTCTGGCTTCATGAGCAAAAAAAAAAGAAAAAAAAGAAGAGTCAAACAGAATCATTTCGCTCTCATACAAACACACACACAAATACGCACACGTTTTTTTTTGTTATTCTACTCTCCAGAACAATCCATGGACTTACATTTCATCCCAATTCCAACTTTTTCAGAGTTTTATATTCAACCTTATAGAGGGAAAGTAAAGACAGTTCTTTCAAACTACACACACAGAAGAATAATTAGTGTTCAGCTCATTATACAACACCATAATCCCTGAGGGCATGGATCTTTCTGAATGGGAAATCTCCTGCAAAGCCAAATGATAGTGTGTGTGTGTGTGTGTGTGTGTGTGTGTTTGTGTGTGTGTGTGTGTGTATAAACATAAATCACAATACATCTGCTAAGAAACTCATATAACCATATGGATGCCATAAGAAGGTGAGGGGAAGTTGGCAGTGAGAAGGCAAAACTAGATGTGCAACCAGAAACCAAGATCAAACACATTCACACACAATGATTCAATTGTCTAGTGGTTTATCACATTATGTTCCAGGTAAGTTATAACTTTTTATGACTTATTTTAAGGTTTGCTACAGAAAACCATGTTGTAAAAGACTTTCTTTTTTTTTTTTTTCCCAATTTCATTAAATTACAATCTCCAGGCATCTATGCGTCAGCTTAGCAGCCTCAGCAAAACGTTCAGCCTATTCTGAGGAATCAAGCCAAAAAGCTGTCTCTCAGCCCCGCAGAGTCTTAGCCTTAACCTGGAGGTTGGAAATAAGGAATGCTGCTCAGATTCTGTTTCTTTTCTTTAAAACATGATTTTTTAAATGAAAAAGATAAGATCGCAAATGTCAGCCTGGCCTTGGTGGCTTGCTTTATTGCATTCAGTGTCATTCATTCTGCAGGAGAGCAGATACATTCTTAAAATGCAAAGTCAGACAGACTGATGTGCAGATGTAGAGCAAGCATGGGCAAGAGAGAATATACAAACTAGAAGACAAAGTATTTCTGCCAGCATGCTATTGCTTTAGCAGTTTCACACTGGGTACTGATGGTCTTTGAGCCTTTTAATCAACACGTTTCTCTTATTTTTACATCTTGTCTGTCTCTGCTGTGTTGATCCTTGTTGCGTTTCCTTGATATTAGATTTCATTCAAAGGCCGGGACAGCCCTCCGTTCTCTTTTTCCTTGGATTCTTCTCTAACGGAGTTCCGCTTGATGGCATTTTTGTCTTTCTGTTAGCCTGATATTAAAAAACACGTCACGTTCTCTGTGTCAGAAAATGTTACTTCTCAGGAATGACTTACCAGACACTGTGTGTGTAGAAGAGCAAATGTAAAGATGTCTTGAACAGGATGACAGAGCAATTTAGGAAAGCAAAATGGATTTAGTTTTTTCAGAAAACTGCTGAGCCCACAATTTGCGATAACTCCAGCTTAGCTTCTTCATCACCTTTTAATACATTTAGGCAGTCATTATCATATCATTGACATTCAGGTGTCAACCTGATAAGTGAAAGTCCAGTATTCACTCTTTAATTCTTCATTGGTTTCCACCATGAGGGAAATATCTCTCTCAGCTGCTAAATTCTAACTCTATCTACCTGTTGTTTGTGTATTTATGTGCAAAAAGTTTGCAGTGTCAAGAAGGCTATGCTAGTACCCCGGAATAAGTGCAGCCCTGTCAATTACAGTTAGCCACGCCATTATAACATCATCATTAATCGAAAAACACCTCAAACTAACAATTTAGAGCACAAATTCATCCTGGAAATGTAACACAATTTTATGATTTAATTAAATATTGAAGGGAAAATAAAATCTCTCTTAGCTAGCTTGAACAACGCTAGTAAGCATATTAACTTGGTTGCTAGCAAGAAGTACAGACAACCGAATCAAAACATTTATTAATACAGTTTTTGGGGGTTATGACAGTCTTCAAACTGTTATTGATAGAGCAGCGTATTCTGACAGAAAAGGTTAAAAAAGAGTGAACACAGCTTATAAACAGAGTAAATCTACATGCTCAGTAATCTAGGCAAAAAAAAAAAAAACCCACACAAACTAAGAGGGAGCATATTCACATATTGCAACAATCCTGCCGAAATTAATTGAATTCAGCATTTTGAATGCTGCTGTGACTGGGTTTTTGCTCTGTAACAGATGGTGACTTCACCTGCAGCCACAGACCAGCCAAGAGCAGATGGCCTGTTTCTCACCATTAGATGTCAGGCTGCACACATATTCTCATCTTAAAGGTTTCTCTAAAACTCTTCTGGATCACCTCGTAAAGTCTTTAATCAGTAACACCAAAGCGGGAGTTTGGAATAAGGCTTCGGTCCATCCTTCTGTCTCCGTTCATTCATTTACTTTTTCATATTCTTGTAATAAACTCATGGCTTTCCCTCCGTTTCTTTTCTCCCAGGCATCTCTGCCGCCCACCACCTGCTTCCACCAGATGACTCAAACTTCTGCTGGGGCTTGATCCGGTGGCCTCCATTAGAGCACTCTGCCAGGCTCTGCTCCCCAGTCACGGATCATGTGACTTGGGAGTCCTCAACGAAACTTGAATCCATTCATTTTTTTTCTTATTCAGAAAAGTGGCCGAGTGTTTATTAGTTTAAAAGCGGTGTAAATGTCACAGATTATTACTTTAAGCCTCTCATACACAAGCTATCACTCGCTGCACAAAAGCTGCAGCTAAATCTGCCAAAAAAAAACAGAAAATGACAAATGAAAGAGATGGAGGGAGGGAGAGGGGTTTGAAAGGGAGGGAAAATGAGGAAGAAGGATATAGAGAGGGATTGTCTCTGCCAAAGCCTCTTACCATTAAGCATTTACAGCTTAAGAAACACATTGGAAGGTCAGTCAAGGAGGCGTGAACCAGGACATCATTGACACACTTTTAAAGAGTGTTGCTGCACTGGACAGCTGTACTGCGAAAAAAGAAAAAGGAGGTTTTACACAAATTAAACAAGGACAATTGTTTCCCCTCTCGTCCTCTCCGATGACTCTCTAGCGACTCGGATTCCCGTTTAAATATTCACCTGATGTCTGCTGGCGTCATCAGCTATTGTAATTTAAAACCAGGGAGAGAACCTGAGTGTGATAGGAGTGCAGCAGTGGGGGTAATTTTGGTTTTAATATCGCTGGAGTTTGTATCTCACTCTCTTTAATTAAATAACTTTGTCAGGATAAGACGCATCACTTTTTATTGACTTCATTATAAATAATTTAACCTTAAAGGAACAATGCTGCAGAAAAGCATGGGATAAACAGTCAAATATGCTCACAGAGAACAGTAATGATTCTCCATCAGTTCACTTCATTCAGTTCACTTCATTAAAATAGCAATGTCTGATAATTGAAGTGAGAACATCCATTTGCAATTGCCTGTCAGAACTGTTTCATGTCAAACAATTTTCAGTGATTTAATTGCAAAGTGAATCCATTTCCTGCGTTGATGTTAACGAATAGTGACTTCACCCATACCGACTGTGGCCCCCAGGACACCGTGGTGCTGTAGGTCCATGATGGCAGACTGTAGTGTTCCTGATGTGCAGGGCATGTGTGTCACTGCTCTGTGCCTACCTTATTGCTGTGATCGCTGGAGAGAAATTGAATCTTAAAGGGATAGTTTGAATTTTTTTTTAACAGATATCTATGAGACACTTATATACAGGAATGTGTGTCATGGAAGCTAAGCAATACATGTAACAGAGGCAGCAACAAAAGGAAAGAAACAAGATCCCCAACATGAAGGACAGAAGAGTAGTTTTAAAACAATAGAGTATTTTAAAATAGCACACACAATGTGCATGTGTGGTTTGCGGTTTTAGAAAACATTTCTGTAAATGTATGATGAAAGCAAGAATGAATTAAAGCTTCGAGCAGCTTTAATTGGTTCTTGCTTTCAGCATACATCAGCAAGCAGGACAAAACAGATATGGTGAATGTCGCAACAAAAATTTTAACTTTTAAAATGCTTAAAAATACTTAAGATAAAGTAATTATAGTCCTTTAATACATATTTTAGTATAATTTGTTAAGAAATGACAAGGCAAACCATATCATGACACGTCCAAAATTTGATCCCCTCCCAAATTGGGGCTGGAAAACGGGCGGAAATTTTAAAAATGCCTCAAATTCGCAGAATAGCTTTATTTTAGTGTCCTGATACGCGTCAGTGGGGGGACTTGTGAAATCGGACAGAAAAAACAATTTTTTTGACATTTTCAAAAACTGAAAAGTGGCGATTTTGGTTAGGGTTTAGGGTTAGGGTTAGGGTTGGGGTTGGGGTTAGGGTTTCCATCACTGATGTAGTTTTTACTAAATTGTTTGAAACATATACTTTCAAATACCTTGCCAGATTTTTTTTTCCTTTTAATGGAGTGAGTTGCAGCTCTTGTGTGCCAGAGAGTCTGTTGCATTACGAGATTGTTGTATAAGAGAGGAAGAGGCTATAGAGAGTTCTGTCTCTCATCTACCTCCTGTTCCCTTGCATAGACTATTATTCAGCAGGTCATTTTTTTACTGTCTGGAGATAAACATTTGAATATCTCATTATTTTAACAAAAATGATTATGTTTGAAGGCACTTAACAACAACATGTCCAATGAGTTTTTGTCATTGGAATACTGTCATGGCCTCCTGAGAGTCCTTTTTCCGAATTGTGACACTCAAAAATGGAGTCATGGAAAAGTGGGAGGTCTGGAAATGAGACTCTCTACCCAAAATCAACTGTCAGACAGTGTTTGTGTGCGTAGGTCTGGAGATTTTTAGCAAAACACTGATGCATCAATCACAAAAAGCTGAATAAAATGTGATATTAAAAGTGTTTTAATTTAAAACTAACACACGTCTGTTCTGATTTATTGGGGGAAATTGTTTCTTCTTCTTTTTTTGTCTTCTCTAAATGAAATATTGTAGTAATGGGAAGAAAAACTGATGCAACAATGTTTATGACAGATGAAGAGTGACTGTGACCTACCATTAACTTTGTCTTCTCTGGAAGAAAGCAGCAATCCCAGCAGAGACTCCATGCTGGGGAAATTATTGCTACATTTGGAAAAAGGTCATTCATATTTTTCCAGGGTTCTAGGAATAATGGCAATAGGAAATAATGTCCCATATTCTCAGATTCAGATGCTCCCATGTCCCTCTGTTTCCAAGGTCTCATGTACCCATGGACCTTTATTCTTCATGACCTAGGTTCCCAAGTTCCATTATTCCCAGGGTCCTAGGTTCACAGTGTTATGCACCCAGGGTTCTTTGTTCTCAGAGAACTATGTTCCCCATAGTACGATGGCACATGTCGTGAAATATAATCATGTTTGATTTATAGGGAACTTGATAAGAACATGATAACAGGTCTTATGTTCCCAGGATCCTAAGTTCACTATGTTTATAAGGTACATAATGGGGACATCAGAAAATGTTTTATGTTTCCAGGATATTATCTTCCCAAGATCTTCATATTCGTATCATGTATTCCCTAGATTAATAGGGTTTTAATAAGAATATGATAAGAGGTCTTAAGTTCCCAAAGTCCTACGTTAACAGGGCCCAATTTCCCCTAGATTTATAGAGTAAATAAAAGAAACATGATGACGGATATTATGTTCCCAAGGTCATACATTTCCCAATGATTCCTACATTTACAGGGTACTCAGAAGGGACATTAAAAAAAATTCTAGAAAAGGTTACTTACGTTCCCAAAGTCCTACATTTCAAGGATTTTTAGGACACCTACCAGGAAAATGGTAAAGGAACAGGGGAAATTGGATGATTATGATTTATGTTTTTTTTTTCTTTTCTTTTTTTTACATAATGCTTCAAGTTTGAAATAAACAAAATCTAATGGTTTTTGTTTCTTAACAGATGACCCAACCGGTAAACTTAGCACCCTGGGAACATAAATATACTCCCATTAGAACCTCATCCTCACCAAACATGCAACATGTAATGAACATTTCCTCAGAAGTCTCACTTTAAAACATACTCACACAAAACACACTTTTCACATTTCCAGTTTTCATTTTATCCCTTTTTATTTTACACAACATAACAACACAGTACATGTTGTCTTTTTCTGTACAGAAGCTTCCCAGGAGCTTGTGACCAACACGGGCTGTAGTATACCAATGTCAGTGAAAAGCTCGCAGGGTTTGATGTTCTTTTTTTTTTTTTTTTAATCCTTCCCTTTAAAAAATATCAATTTCATAAGAGGTCCGTTAAAGTCTCAGCTGTTATTTTGTTTGTGTCTGTCTATATGTCGAGAAACGTCTGTACTCCTCAGTATGTAAGAAAGGCTATGTGTGAAATCTCTCTCTTCCTTTTTGTTTGTCCCCTCCATCTTTATCCCCTCGTTCAGGGAGCGGGATGGAGTCCTAAATCCGGTTATATCATCTGCCAGAGGGTCTGTTAGTGCAAAAGAAGGCACCGACTGCTATTCTCTTGCTGCGTTATGGACACACACTTCCTGTGGTCGTGTGAACGTAAGAATGGTGTGCTTTGCAGTTCTTGTATTGTTTTTTATTCCTCTTTTTTTTCCTGTAATTATTCCCTTTTCGTGGTATTTTCAGATAAGGTGAGTGTGAATCGGGAAATGACAAGGTGAGCCCATTGTCTTGTTTTATTTGTGCTATAAAGTGGAACCAACGAGACAACTCGTGGACGCTATGAGACATGGCGAGTTATCTACTCGCTGAATGACCGACTGGAAAAAACAGATCGTAAACCATCAGAGTGAAAAATAAAACTGTAAACAGAATGCAAGGAACTGATTGGAGACAAATTTTGAAAGTAATAAAAAAAAAAACAGAAAAAGAAAAAAGATGTTCACGCTTTCACCCAGAAACACACAATCACTCTCTCACACATCAATAAACAAAAGTTCCAACAAGAACACACACACACACACGGTACACACCGAAAATGCACATCCACCTCTAGACAAATTCAAACTAACCCACACGCCCACACACACACACACACACACACACACAAAACCCGGACATACATTCATACAAAAGATAAACAAAAATGGATGAACCAAAGTTTATTTTATGGTTTCTGTCTTGTTGCGGTTCAGACCGTGCTTTCTAAGATCCAGTCCGAATCGCACCGCCCTTTGTCCGAGTCTCCTTCCCCGTCTTTCGGGAGAAGCATCCCGCTCATTGATTGGCTCCTTTTGTTCCGCATTATGCGCCCTATTTTGGGTCCCTGATGGGATGAGTGAGTCTTTGAGCCTCCTTCACTGAGCGAGTACCTCCTCCTCGCCCTGCTCCTCCCTGCCTCCTCCACAGGGAGAGTCTGGTACTTGGCGGAGGCTGAGGTGGAGGTGCGAGGGGCCCTGCGCAGGATGGGCGTCTCTCTAAACCGGATGGAGGGCACGGGGCTCGGTGTGGCGATGGGGCTGGAGAATGGGGAATAGATGAATGGAGGCGGGGTTTGGTTGAGGGAGGTGGAGTTGTTGCGGTTGGTGTTGAGGTTCTCCAGAGGGGTGGAGGGGAGGAGAGCGGAGGAGGCCGCGGAGAAGGAGGAGGAAGGAGGGCGAGGGGACGGGGAGGGGAGGTTCTCAGGGGGAGCCGAGGTGTTGGAGCAAGCTGAGCCTGGCTTACTGGGAGCGGGCTTCCGCTTTGGCTTGCTGAGCGACCCGGTGGCGCCGGTGGGCGACGAGACGCCAGCTTGAGCTCTCTCTTCACCCACATTCTCCCGTTCCTCGGCTCCAGCTGTCGGGCTCCTGGCCCCCCAGGGCTGGCTGAGAAGTGACGTAGCGGTGGAGCAGTCAGGCAGGGATGAGTCGGACGACTGAGTCATTGTATCCTTGCCCCCTCCTCCTCCTCCTCCTCCTCCTCCTCCTCCTGCTGCTGCCGCTCCACTCCTTTTCTTTGAGCCTCCTGAGAGGTCGTCTAATCCGATTGAGCCGTGTTTAGAGGAGCTGGGAGTCACAGTGCATCCCTGTGACTGCTGCCCGTTGGTCTGTGAGTGAACGTTGGTCATCGACAGTGAAACGCCTTTCCCTCCCTCGCCAGGGTTACACACCTGAGACAAAACACATGGAGGCAATGAGCTGCTGATTCTTTCTTTCAGAATAAAGGTCTGCATTCAAGTACCTTCATGTTGGGCAAAATGGCTATAGAAGTATTACCGCAGTTCTTTTCGGTAATACTTAATAATAGCCATTATTAATACATATAGTTTAAAATTATAAAAACTGTTATTAATATCAGTGCATGATCACACAGAGATTGAAGGTGGTCATTTTATGAGTTATTAACCACTTTATTATTCACTATATAGTCATAACATTAGATACAATTTTTTAATTGTATCAAAATAAAGTTTAATAACAACTCACACACCAATTATTAATCATTAACAAAGTTAATGATTAATAAAGTTGCAATCATGAATCGATAAAAATCTAAATGACAGTATAACTAATGATTAATGAACACACACACGCACACACACACATATTTATTTTATTGTTTGTAAAATAATTATTAACTAACGTTTATAAAACAATCAATTTACTGTTTAGTATTGGTTAGTAACAAGTTTTTTTTTTTCAGAATGTGATTTAGATTTATGAAAATACAAGCTCCAAACAAATAATAAACTTAAATAATAAATAATAAATTATACAAACGTTAACATGATATTTGTCTTGCCTTGCATGTTGTTATGCCTACCATTACAGCTCGGGATTTAAGCCTTGGATCAGCATTTTTACAAATGATGGTTGAAATTATTTACTGTTGTTATGTAATTGTTAATGTATTATGTTGTCATGCAATGTCCTTAACTATGCTTTTTCATACTTGCATAGAGAACATTTCTAACCTGCAGTGTGAGGTAACTCTGGATGTTTTGATGGCTTACATTAGAAGATATGGAAGCCCACCCCAGAATGAAATGAAAAAGAAAAGAGTGAAAGTTAGGAATGATGAAAACAAAATGAAATACATTTCCTTATTTTGACTTGAATTTTTTTTTTAAAATTATTTATCATTATTTAATTTAATTTCATTTATTTATTTTTCTTCTCTTGGCCGAAACAGGCTTCCATAGAGAGTCAATGAGTCATTACAGTCATGATGACATATGCTGGCTTAATGGGATTTGGTTGCATGCTGTGATATACTTTATCTATAATGGTTGAAAATGGCTTATAAGTACTTCTCAGTAAATCAGATCAGACTGTATATGGCCACCATGTGAATACTGTCAATCTTCACATATAATGAGAATCTCTCTCCTCTTATTCTCTCCGCTTTCTGACCAAAGTGGCTTCAGAGAGACAGACGGAGACCCACCTTGTACCGTATCATCAGGATGATGATGAAAACGAGCACCGAGGCCACTATTATCCCTCCGATGATGATGATCATGGTCCCGCCGAGGAACTGAGACTGCATAAAATGACACCTCATGTACTCCGACTCGGTGGTGAACTGCACACAGCCGACCACACGTGTTGCTGTCAGAGAGGTGATGACATCATCGTAGATGGCCAGCACGCAAAGGTCATACTGGGTCCCAGCTGCCAGGTTGTTGACCAGGAAGTTCTTGCTGGATGGAGGAATCATTCTGTGGCAAATGAGGGAAGAAGAGACAGGAAATACAGATGTTTAATGTTTGAGAGCATCAATAGATGAGACACTCTTTGAGGGACAGCAGTGGTAAATAATTGCACTAGTTGGTAAGGGTTTGGATTTCCACTTGAAACAGTCATTGTCGACCAATATATACTGTTTCTCACCAAAGTTAATTCATGAAGACATTTTATTTGTACTGGTGTCAAAGGTTTTGGGAAAATGGAATGACAAACGTCCACTTCCTTACTTACTAAAATACTGGAAATGTACCTGATACCCAACCTTCATATTCACTGCAATTTGTGCTTCACAAATATTAAAACTGGGATAACTGACATAGAGCATGCCATTTTCAGTCGATGTGGTGAACATG
>JAOWBC010000248.1:20498050-20508760 GCA_028566105.1 Hypoplectrus providencianus | reverse complement strand
CCCTTATCTCCTTTTACTTGCTTGTTTGTTGCAATGTTGCAATCTAAAATCTTTCAAACTTGCTTCCAAAATGCTTTTATTTTGATGGAATCATCTCTTATTTGTTGCTGCATTACAGAATGGTTCTGGGGTCACATTTAATAAAAAATAAATAATAATAATAATAATAATAAATTGACATTTATGTCACATTTTGTCTTACAAAGTTGGGAAGCAATTATTTTTTTAACCCATTTATCTTTCAAAGTCTTTTCTTTGGTCTCCTTCTCCATATTTCCTACCATTCCCATTATAATCATCATTCCTTCCATCCCAGCCTGTATCTTTCCTTTGATTGAATACCGTTGTACTATAAATCTTCTTTATGTTCTGTTCTGTTTTGCCTATCCTTCCTACCTTGCCACTACTTTGCCACCATTTACCCCTCCGCCTACCCTCAGAATGATCCTAACTATAGTAATATTTCCCTCTATACTACTTGTCCCCATTTAAAACCCCTCAGACTAGTTACAACAATAACACTGTTGCGTTATGCCCGCAACATGTTTATGGTGCTATAAAATAAGAATTGGAACATTACGGTGGGATAAAGGCGGATGTTTTTTCATGCCTTAAGCACAGCTGAGCAAGGTGTGATACCTGGGCCGCAGGGACCATCGGCGTGGATAAACTACTTCCTGCTCGTGAGAAAGGAAGAGATTCGAGAGGTGGGGAGGGGGGGGTATGATGCCTTTTTAAAAGCCTGGATTCATCCCCCCATCTCCTGTTGTGAAGCCTCATAAAAAAGCTTGCCACACAATTTGCTTGATGTGTAGTTTTTTTGGCAAATGGCAACCAGCCCCTGTAGCTCGATGGATCTGCTGGAGTGGAAAACAACCGCTGAATGAACAGAGAGGAAAACAAAACAAAACAACAGGCCGAGCAGATGAGGTCTACGATGGAGGCAGAATGGGGTTTTTGTGCGTGTTCTTAAGTAACTTGCTGAATGTCATCGTGAAGTTTGTGTCCTATAAAAGACAACATGGCCTCAGTTTTGGCAGATATTTTGGAGCCTTTACGACTGCAGGCCCCGAATGGATGAACTTTATTCTATGTAAGTCTTTAATTAACCATTTGTCTTTGTTTGGAGCTTACCGCCAACAATATTAAAACATATGTTTTCCAACCTTTATTTCCAATTATTAATTAATCTAGTTTAATTACTGTTTATAAGCTCCGAAAAATCCATGATACCAAGATTTCCATTGCAAAATGTTTTAAATTATGGCTGTAAAGACACAGCCAACAAAATCATAACTACCAAAAGGCTTTAGCATTTCTTGTGTGGATAAGACATTTAAAGACTATATATGCCAATGCTTGCACCCTATTACTGGCTTATTATTACTTTAAAAAGAATAAATGTATTTTATATGTAAATTACTATTCTTTCCATCTATTTTCGTCTGTGCCAGGCACACATATATTTAACACCCTTTTAACATCATCATTGTTTAATCTATTCTTCTCCTAAACAATACGTCTGCTCAGCCTATCATTTCTGAATTCCTTGTTTCCAGAATGCCAGAATGGCTCACATTCATCCCGGCCCTTAATTAAGTGCAGTAATTGGCTCTACATCTGAATAAGAGCACATTCTAATTTGTGTCAGTTTTATGGCCGCCGTTTTCGTCGCCGGCTGTGGGTTTTATTATCATCATCGACACGGCTGCGAATTGTCCAATAAAACCGGCGAGGTGTAAAGGCCAATGACTGCATGTGGCGCTCGGCCGTGATAGGTCACGAGCAAAAGGTCAACGCATTATTCCTGCGACATCAGCCTTCCCTTGACCTGACCCTGGTGGAAGGAGTTAACAGCTGAGGCTGAGATAAGGGCCGTGTTGACGACTCAATTTAGATCCCTACAGTTTGCATTCAAGAGAGAAAAGAAAGGAGACAAACAGACAGACAAGGTTAGAAAATGGCATGGTAGATAGATAGGTACAGGGAAACATCTCTCTTTGTGTAGCCATGTATTAAAAGCTCTTACCATGTGGGTTCTTACATATATATATATATGTGCGCTGCATACATGCAATGCTCCGGATTACAGCCTTGAAAAGAAAAACAAAAAAATACACAAGCTCATTGAACTAAATGATGGCTTGAGGGGAAGGTCATTTTAAAGAGTGTGAAGAAAAATATAATAACAGAAAACTGCAATTTAACTCTATTATGACCACACTGGAGCAGTGTTTGTCCAAGAAAATGTTCAAAAGGAAAGAAATTTAAAAAAGAATCACATTTCCCTTGCTAAAATAATCATGAGGATGCAGGATAACTACATCTCAAAATAAAGTTTTAGCACTATGAACTAGGACTGTACATATGAAGGAATGCATTGACTATGACTGAAATTTTAATTGCAACTTTTCTGTGTAAACATAGACAGCCATGGTACAGGACGCTTCTACCTTTATATGGTGTTTTGTGGCAATCTCCCAGTTGCTGAAATACTCTGGCAATCAACAACTACTTAGCTGATAAAATGATTTTTATTGTAAATGTGTAAAAACACTTGCTGCTCTGTTAATTTTACAATAAGTATTACATTTGTGGTTATTGTGCCCTGAAATTGTCTCATTTCAAATTGATATTTTGCTATAAAATGATTCATTGTGAAGCCATTCTTAACTCTAAATTATAATCACAGGCAAAATACTCAAAATTGATTATCATGTACTTGTGAAATAAAAAACAGAATTGCTGTGTAGTCAGAAGGCATTGTTGCGTGACCGACTGGGCAGAAAGCCTGCCTCCGGAACAGAAATACAATACTTAAGCAGGATTATTGGCGTTAAAACACCAGTACTGTATCAGTAAACATCTGCCTGTCTCAAGTGTCCTTGAGCGAGACATTGAATCCCTGTCAGCTGCGGCAGTGCTGTTTTGCAGCTGACCCTGAACTCCCATTGGAAGGATGGTGGGTGGGGTTTCCCTGCAGGGATCGATACAGAATCAAGTGTTACAACTATAACATTTCAGATGTGCAGCATATTGCATATCCAGGAGGTTAACATAACTGGGGGGGGGTTTGTGTCTGTAAAAAGCTTTAAACTATCACCCATTTATCCCTGTGTTTATGCAGAGAGCTGAACTCACAGCGCGACAGAAACATGCAGCTACATCCAAGAGCATTATGTGGAGCAGGTGGGGAGTACAGCGCAGAAATGTCAATGTGCGCAAATCAATAAGCTCTCATTGAACCTGAAAAGCAAGTGGCCTGCCTTTGACAATAGGAGCAGTCTTGCCTTGTCCGTCTTTCACTATCCCTCTCACTCCGGCCATCACCATTCCCCCATGTTTCCATCTCGTCTTTTCCCATTCTGCCTCTTTTGTATTCGCTTTCTCCCTCTCTGCCCCACTACTTCTTTCTTCTCAGTGTTAGGGTAATGAAAAAAACAGAATCAATGGGTTGCTGCTTTGTGCCAGCAGAGGTGTTGAATGGAAATCAATCCGCTATCTAAAGACAAGAGGAGCTCCGAAATAACACGGAGAAACACAAATGACTCGGGCGCTTCATTTTGTAGGAAAAAAAAAGAGGAAGAAGGGAGGATGAAAAGACAGGAAGAAAGACAGACTCTGAGTGACGTTAAAGAGCGAGGAGGGATCAAGGTGGGTGGTGAAACGCTGTCTGTTGTCTCCTCCTCCGCGCCCCCATTGAAACTTTGTTTGTTTTTGTGGCCGACACGCTCCCCAGTGTAATACTTTCCAACAAGTATTTTGAAGTTTAATATATATTGAGTTAAAAACTTTATAGAGTCCAGACTTTTTCCTCAGCATTTTGGATTTCTGTAAATATTCCCCTTTATAAATTTAGTAACATAGAATTTAGGACAGGGGTAACATAAACAGAGAAAGTTCAAGAAAAAACATGGAGAAAAAGCCCCAAAGCTCCACAGGAAAACATGTCGATGGTAACATGGTAGTATCATGATTTGGTGGATCTTTGAATGGTTCACAAACTGAGAAAGGATGAGGCTCACCACTTTTACGAAAAACTGCATGGCAAATGAACAAAACTGGCAACCCTCCAGTTACAAGCTCATTAACTTCCGCAAAAAGGAAGTTAAAGTTGCAACATGAGAAATAAAGCCATATTTCCACTACATCCAGAAACGTTGCCTACTTCTCTGGGCAGGAGTTCATCCGAGATGAACCAACACAAAGTGGTCTGTCGAGTCAATATTTCAAGTTATTCTTGAACTCATAGACGTTGTATCTACTGGACATGAGAGTAAAAAGACCATTCAGATTGTTATCAGCACAAAGCCATCACCTGTAATGCAATGGGGAAGTGATAGTGCCAATAGCCTTATGGGTAACGGGCACATCTGTGAAAGCACTGATGATGCCGAAAGGTGCAAACAGGTTTTGGAGAGAATGTCTTTTATCGGGTTGGACAATGGGTGTCCTTAGTCCCTAAACACTTACATTATTTTGTTAAAAGAAAAGGTGATGTAGCACCGTGGTAAACATGCCCCTGCCCGCACTTTTTTGGAACTTGTTGCTGGAAGCAGATTCTGAATGAGTGGACATATACAATATATTGTAATACATTGTCAGTTTTCAATCCAAAATATCACAAAAAAAGCGTCCCAACTCATGCACAAGTATTTTGTGTGCTGTTGAGAATAGAAGAGAGGGAAGCAGAGACAGAAATAGATGGAGAGGAAAGGCAGCTATCACGATGTGAAAAGTGATGACGCTATCTCCGCAAGACAGACAGCTATAAATCCCGTCGGCGCCGTCTCTTGATGATGCATTTTCTGAATGGGGTTAAGTGCTGATGAATTATGTACAGGGATTAGGAATAATGTGCAAGATGGATAGACCCAGCAGATTGCTCTGTGAATGATACGTGTTTGTTAATGATGGTGTAGTTACGGGTAGATAAAGACTGAGAGAGATCAAGGATCACAAATAACATGTAGTAAAAAAAATAAATAAATAAATAACATAACATTACATCATAACAATTTAGAGTATTGTCATCATCATGACCCAGACGGTCAACGCTCCCCCCGGCATCTTGATGATAATGCGTACTGATGAAGTATGTATACGGATTAGCAGCGATATGAAAGGCAGATAATACTGGCAGATTTCCCCACGAAAGCTCTACGTGTTTGTTAATTCCCTCTCCCCCATTTCACCGGAGTAAATATTTAGCTCAAATAACAATCATTCCCTGTGAGATCAATCTAATCTGTGTAATCCTGAGCAAACGGCAAAAGTCAAGAAGGACTGGCAGAGCTCGCTCCCCGTCAAGGCCGTTCTGGTGATTCAGCAACAGACTGTGAGGGGCATAATTTGGCCTGGTCTCAGTGAGGATCATGAACTTTCTCACGTTCCATCGTTTCCCCTCCATTCCCGTTTCATCTCCTGTTGGTCTAAGGGGCTCTGATATGAATGATCTCTGCTCAAATGTAATAAATGGTCTGAACATGCGCTCTGATGAAACAGCACAATCAATTGATCATTCATTTCCCTTTTTTCACATTTCTATTCTACCATTTCCTTTGGTTTGCTTTCATATATGCTGTTGTTATTTGTAGGCAAGCGTTCTTCACATGCTGTTTTGCTGATGCAGGTTTTTTAGAGCCCTGGAGACATACTCATAGGGTCTCCTAGTGACAGGATCCCAACAGGATGATTAAAGTTGCATTTAATCTACTGTAATCTAATCTATACAGCTCAGACTTGGGTAATTCTCTACCTCCACATTAGCCATATCATGGTTCGGTTTCCATTGCGTCAGCCGTCTGACTTTGCTGTGATGGACGTTATGGTGACAAGCCTGTGTCGGAAATCATTTGGTACTCTCTACTAACTGGAGTTCTATTGTAGAGTGGACAGCTCCTACCTGGCTCACTTTCTTTGTTGGCTGGTGGGCCATCCATAATAAATTATGGTTGTCAAAGTGCAAATTCTACCAATTGATTTGACGTATACATTTAGGTTGTGTTGTGATAACCCTTTGTCTAAAGTTGAATAGCAGCTAAGTAGCAATGAATCAAAGGTTATTTAATTGACAAGTTAATCTATATATCCCGTCATATGAGTCCATCAACAAGACCAAATTCTTTGCAGTTACTGTCAATGTGAACTGAGTGACAACAAGGGTACATCTTCCTTAAATACCGTTTGCTGACCAAGCACACAGCTAATGAAAACAGTCCTGTTAGCGAGGAAACTAGGGAATGTAGCTTGCAGCTACAACAACTCTTATTATTGCAAAAGAAAGATTCTGCTCTCCAACACAATAACCCTACAAATTAAAAACATTTGTAGCCCATCAAGTCTTTTCTAAACAATGCTGCCAATGGCAATTACTATACAGAAGAGAGGATTACCAGGTTACCAGTGCTGTGCTGTAATGGGGTCATGGAGACACCTTCAATTCACAATCCATTAGTCAGTGGAAGTTGTCAAAAATGCTTTCATATCAATCAAATTCAAACGAACAATTGTATATGTATTTATACCTGCAAACAATGCATAATGGAATATAGTGCTTCGTTAGCAACCATCGATTGTACACTATTTTTCACAATGGATTATGGCTTTACAAATTCACTTTATAGTAGGACAGAGTAACAAAATGGGGGACTCACTATGTAATGGACTGTATAATGTTCAGAGTAGTGACTGAATGGACACACCCATATAGGGTTGAACAATTAATTAGAATTTTATCGAAACTGTAATACTCACTAGGATAATATCAGGAGGTGCAATATTTATTAAAGGGAAATTATGTGTTTTTTGATGAAAGTTTTGCAGTAGTCAGGCTTACCTGTAAACCAGCGAGTCGTCTTGGCTCCCGTTGTACTGAATCTGGAACATCCTAATGCCTGGAATATTCCTCTGGAAGTTGAACTTGATCAGCGCCGTTGATGACGTGGCCTCGGCCGTCACCACCCTCTTATCCACTCCGCCCTTCACGTCGCCCGTCACGTTGCTCCCATTGGCGCCGCCTCGGGTCGACGTGGAAATGTCCGACGATCCCGGGTCGGGCTCTTGGATGTTGTTGGTGTTGTTGGAGATGTGGGGGAGTTTTATAATTACCAGATCTACTGTTTGGTGGGCTTCACCGGCAGGGTTGGAGGAGATGCAGGTGAAGGAGCCGGTGTCTTTCACGGTGCTGATGAGGACGTCCAGAGTCCCGTTGTTATACACCAACGTTCTGGAGGAGTTAGACACTAGTTTGCCCTCAGGAGAGATCCAATGAATGGCTGGTTCTGGGTCACCTCTTGCCTTACACCTTAAAGAAGAACACAAGCAGAGTGGAAAATGTTAGAAACAAGACAGAATGAGGTCAGCTGTACAGTAGAAGCAGAGTGTTGCTCCGTTCGGGGTGGCTGGATTCCTTCCAACTTCCATCTGGGACTTGAGTGTTAGAGGCTAGACATCTTTGACTGTGTATGCAGGGCACGTTAATTAAAGTTTGTAGAATAAACCTTACACTACAGCTTTTGAATTACAGTGGTAAATGTCCATATAAAGTAACACATTTTACAGCGACGAAGAAGTAGGAAGGAAGTAGGGAATAAGCCAAGAGGTGAGCAAAAAATCGGGTCTACTAGTCCACAGCATTTTATCTGTTTTTAAATACAAAATTAGGAAACCATCCAAAGGGCTAAAGAGAACTCTTAAGACAATATGGACAATATGTACAACAAAGAAATTATATCAAAGCGGAGTTTCAAGTAGCAATGATGGTTCAAATACTCATCAGACCATGCAAGAAATTGGGAAACTGTATCTGTTCCATTTTTCATGACTAACAAACATTTGATGGCCATTTTTGTCACCTTTTCTTCTAAACATGTGAATGGATGATCTATATCTGTATACTGTTCGTAACCCACTCTTATCCATCTTATATGCAGATGATATGGTGACTTTCTGTCCATGTAGTGCTGATCATAAACAGTCGTGTGGAACTGAAAAGGTACAAATAAAAACAACCCAAAATCCTGAACATCAGAGCTTTTAGCCAGTTATGAATAGGTGTAATGAAATAGAAGCTGCACATGATGAGAAATGTTCGGTGTGCTGACCTCCTGATAATATACTTACACCTTATATATGGCACTGAGGACACGACACAATAAAGGAAAGTGAATAATTGCATATCATTGATTCCCTCTGCCCCCCTTTTCTGCCCATAATTCCATATTTGAAAACATCTATCTTGATTGGAAGCGTGTGACCAATATATATGCAAATGAAGCAATCATCATCTCTCAGACCTGCTCTTGATTTAGTTTCATCCTCCTTAAAATTTTAGCGTGATGTCCCTGTCTCGCTTCAGTGAACAGTTGGGCATTTCATGTATTCCTGAGCAGCTTGTACACATAATGCAGAACTACCGGAACTAAAACAGAAAGTGTTTGTGTGCCTGTGTGTGTTTTTGTGGTTACGGTGTAAAGAGGAAACTTCATTTTGATGCATCTCAGTTAAAGCTGAAAGGGATACCTGAGTGTAACTCTTTGCCCTTCCAGCACCCTCATCTCATGGGAGTATCTGGTGATGAGTGGCGGTTCACAGAGGAACTCCTCCTCAGGGATGGACCAGAAGTATCGGCCAGAGAGGTGCTGAGGTGAAGCGCACGTCTCCAGGTCGTCCTCTCTGTTCAGCCTTCGCAACCACAGTAACTCACAGTTACAGTGCAGAGGATTCCCGCCGAACGACAGCGCAAAAGACGTCGACGTCATGATCCCTGATGTGGCCAGGACCTGGAGTGTGAAACAATGGTAACATTTTTAACATTTCCCACCTTGCTGTACACTCAAGACCACATATTCACCAGGAGCGGTCTAATCCAACCTCCTGGACAGCTGAGTGTGTGGTAGCTTGCCACTTTTACCATTAATAGATAAAGAGAGAAAAAGCAAAAAAAATACACTTTTTCCCTTCTCTACCCAGTAGCTTGCTGCTTCCCAGAATTGGATGACAGGTTGTATAAATTACCAGGGTCAGAAAATATGAAATATGATTCAAAATGTAGTGGAAGTCAGAGGAGCTCTCAGAGAGTGCCGACCTCTGCCAAGCCCATGCCCTGTCTCCCGATGTTAACGAAAGCGAAAAATAATTTGTGTATCCGACCCACGATTCGGATCCACTCCAAAATTTAATGGGATCTTCCTTGGCCCCATCCGCCAAGTTTCATTAACATCAGGCCAGCAGTATTTTTTTTCCATTATCCTGCTAAAAAAACAACCCAACTGAAAGCACTACCTCCTTGGTAATAAGCATATATTACAAAAAAATGTTTAAAATGATTCCAAAAAGATTTAAACGAATTACCTTGTCAACAAAATTGAAGTTTTCCCACTGAATTCAAATTCTATAGTCTTCATGAAGAGTTTAGACCTTTAATGTTTGGTGAAAACCTTGAAAACCTGTAAAATTACCTGTGCTCGTTGGAACAGTGGGTCCGGTGGCAGCTTTTGCAGCTTATTAGAGGTGACGTCTAGTCGGTTGAGTTTCTGTAGGAGGGAAAACGTTCCCTCTGGAATGAAGTCCAACATGTTGTGGTCTAAACTCAGCGTATGGAGGCTGATCATTCTCTGTATGGTAGCAGAACAGAACCCGTTATTATCATCAATTGCACAGCATTTATTAGTCTGATCCACAGAGGCCATGACATTTGTATTACATAAAATACTTGTTGGCTGGCAAATAGCACTGGTAAAATTAAACCTGTTAACATTGAAAATGATTAGAAATGAAGGTTCAGTGAGGTTTAATGAATAGTCCACATAATGGCCTCTGCTCACTCCAAAAGCCCTTAAGATCGCTTTATTTTAATTTCAAATAAATGGCTAAAAAGGTTTTATGGCCGTTTTATTGTGCTTTGAAAATGGATTTTCTGAAGGCCCTCCAGTCAGATCTGTCTGAAAGGCCGCGGCAGTTTAAAGAGATCCTGACCTGGATGGCCTCCCAAGGAATAGAGTCCAGGTTATTGTAACTGAGGTCTAATTCTTCAAGTGCCAGCAGGTCGTTGAACGCTCCCTGGTGAATCAGCACCAGCTGGTTGTTGTTGAGAATCAGGTGGTGGAGCTTTGACATCCCGCTGAATGTATCATTGCCTATCCTCGTGAGCCGGTTGCTGAGGGAGACAGAGATGGGGGTAATGATGGAACAAAGGTACAACAACCCAAATGTAGTGAGAGGATTTGATACAGTACCCATAATATCACAAACTCATCAGCTGTGTGCAGATACATACCTGTTGAGGTGAAGAGCTCTGAGGTTTTCCAGATCGGCAAAGGCATGAGGTGTGATGTAGGAGATGGTGTTTCTGGATAATGTTAGGTCCACCAGGCGAGTCATGTTCGCAAAATCTTTCCTCTTCACACTAAAGACACAGATACAGTTCATTTAACTCACCTATTATGCATCTTCCAACATTAGATCTGCTATTATTAAAAGCTGGACCCATTCTGCGTCTTTGAAATGGAAACACCCACTTAGTATTAGCTAAAAACTTTATGTGAGCTTCCACTAATGGATAAGGGTCATCTGTAACATGTGACCAACAACTGTCATGTTCTGGCAAAAACTGCTGCTTTTGTCAAAGGAGTCTGGTGGCCTTGAAGGGAGCTATATAACAGCTTTCATTCTTTCTCAAAAGGGCTTTCTAATGCCAAGGTAAAGTTG
>JAOWBC010000248.1:20477768-20497950 GCA_028566105.1 Hypoplectrus providencianus | reverse complement strand
TTTTTTTTTTGTGTGTGTGTGGCCCTTTCCCAAAAAGCACAAATCAAACTCTTCAAAGCCACCAGACTCCTTTGACGAAAATATTATTTTCACCTCACTCAGGACAGAAGTGTGTGTGATCCACTGCTGCTCTCCTGTATTAGTTTGTGCTCTGCTTAGCTTCTTTTCTGATACTTCAGTAATAAACAATGGCGATGGATAAGAATATATAAGTTGCAATGTCCAAAAACCTACATCAGAAAATGTGGGCTAAGGTGAAATATTAATTGTTGGGTTTAATACATAATATAAAATAAATATAATGATATACCTGCCCTGTAGGCAACACTTTTGAGCAACAAGTCCAACTTGACTAAGCGTGAGTGAAGCTGATGTCAAGTACTCTTTTAAAAGGCGGTGTTGCATTTCTCATTCCTTCAGTTGTGCTGATAGAGAGCTTTTATTTGGAACCTCCTAAAAAATGGAATCCAAAGATGCTAATCTTTTTATCCCGCTGAGCTCATTTAATATTTGTGAGTATGAACAACTCTCTCCAAAGGCTACAAACCAGAGAAGCGAGGCTCTAAACTGCAGTGCTATCAGGAGACAGCCTTGAGCTGCTCCATTGACTATGAAGCGACTATGACTTATTCTGGGGCCCCAAAGAATGTGCTTTCTTCACACCTAAATGAGTTTTATTTCATTCTAGTGCCAGTGGATAATGTGCTCATATCGTCGTAAAAAGCACCCTGGGCGATGCCCGTTCTGTCCAAAAATTCAGCGACTTATTCATCTTCGCCGGAGAGGCTCCAGGCTTTCTCGCCTGATGACATCATAGATCAGTGTCTCTGTTTCCAGCTTTGAGGAAAAATTGTTCATTCTCACACATTCAGACTGAACTTTCCAAGGACAGAGACATTAGTTCTTCAACTATTTTACAATGGTTATTAATAATTCAATATCAGTGAACTACTTAATTAATTTTGCAGAAACATTTTATATTTATAGTGGATATTTTCTGACGACAATCTTCACAAAAATTGCTTTTTTAATGTTATTCACATATATTTAATTGTCCAGTGAGTAAAAGAAGCAATGGAGGACCCAAAAATTCACGATTTCTGATGGATGTAAGTTGTAAGTTTTAATTATAAAGAATTATAAAATATTCTAGTATGCTACTTAAACTTAGACTGCTTTGACTGTACTATAACAAAAAGAGAGAAAATGAGACAAGTAATGACTAAGTGGGTCATTACACTCCACACACATGTATAATAAAGAATATTTTACCAATTTTTAATGGTAAAAAAAAGAAAACATATGTGGCTAGACAAAAGTAACTCAGATGAATCACTTCATTCACAATAATGGTTTTGGGACTTTTATTCTTTTTAGGGCGATGAGTTCATAAAATAAAATGGCAGACAATGAAAGCTTTATTGAAAAATTCAATAGAAGCTTTGTATGTAAAAAAAATAATAAAAAATGTTCGGTAGTATTTGGTACAGCTCTGCAAACTGAACCTCAATAGAAATTGTGACTTGAAGAAAAGTGGAAGAGAGCAGCTTTAAACAGATTTTAATCTCACATAATTGCAAACTGGCGAGGCCATTTTTGTTAAAAGGAGGAAATATATGGCACCTTGTGATAATTTTAATTTGTCTTATGGATTGTAATGCACGAAAATGCTGCCAGATAAGTTTTCAAAAAAAAATGAAAGAAAAGACGGACCTGGTTCAAGGTTTTTGCACGTTGTCTGACTAAGGTAGTAACAACAGAAGCCTTGTCTGTAGTATTATCCAGATAAATTATGAGTTTCTTTGAGTTTATTTCCATTTCAGAACTTGGTTGGCATTGTCACACATTACCTGTATAACAATGTATAATACTGCTAAACATGATTTAGTTTTTCGTAGAAGAAAGCAGCTGTTTAAAGAAACTCTATACTGTGCAAAAGTGAAGCAGAATCACCAGAGAAGAGCTCCTTTTTTCATTTCAGGTTAAAGAATTACTCTATTTAATATACATATGTGATTTCCTCCCCTCTTTAATTAATACGGATCTTTAACATTCTGCACTAGTCAGGCAATAGCCATGTTTGATGTTGATTTTTTATTATTGATAATAACAGAACAACAAACAAAAAGTGCTGCATTTTATTAACTGTGTTGAGACTAAACCTAGTATAGAACGATAAATTCACTGGAAAACACTTTGACTGATTTGGAAAAATGTCATTATGTTGGTGCTAAAGCAAGCAGAGAACACTTCAGTTCATATTCATCACCTTAACCCTTTGGCAGTGGTGTAAGTTACCTTGTGACAAAGTTGTCAGCCAGCCGTAGCTCCACTGTATGCCTATCAATGTTGGGCGGTACAAACAGTAGACCTTTCTTGGCGCAGAGGGTCGCCAGGTTGGGTGACAGGATCTGGCACACGCATCGCTTCGGGCAGATCTGTGCCCGCACCGCCATGGCAACTGCCAGCATCACACACAGCAACAGCCTCTCCATGGTTACCACCCCACCTGGACAGGACACCTGAGAAAGACAGAGAATGGAGACGTTCATTTTGAGCTCGAAACTGAATATCACAGCCATAGACTACTTATCACCCACTCTACGTCAACAAATCTCCTCTGCATGCTATATTAAAAGTTCAGGCGTATACATAGTAGGATGGCTAATAAGTGCACTATGGAGAAGCATGACTTGCACTTTACAAGTTATGTCAAAGTACTGCACTAGTATTTATAATTCGCAAATCGGCAACTGGAATCGAATTCTGATGAAGTTACAAATCTTCATGACCAGACATGAAGAAATGAACCCGAAGGCCCTCAAAGAGTTGAATCACCACAAACTTTTTAGGCATGGCTAATCAAACCAGAGATGTTTATTAGAGTCATTTATTGCTCAGTACTGGTGCTATGCATGCACATGCATTCACACACCATACACACACACACACACACATGCATTCAGTCATCATTAGTAAGCAGCGGGGCTTGTAGTTAATTAGGAAAGGTTTAGAGAGAGAGAAAAAGAGCGGGGTGAGGCAGGGAGACAGAAAATGCTCATTAATGACAACCTTGATTGGGGTTTGAAGGACATGGGCAAATCAGGATTAAAGGGATCACAGTGCAAATACACTCAAACACACACTGGCACAGTCAAACACAACACAGGCTGGGTGGGGGTAAAAGCCTTTCTCACGCTTTACCGCCACAAAAACAGTGCTTTTATGCAACTTTCCAGTTAACAACTGTGTCAAAATAAAAGGATAGAAATAAGCTGTAGGTAACCACTTTATTAATCATAAAATATCATTTATCAATGCTTTATAAAGCAGCGAAAAGCCATTAATAACTTTCATTTGCCGAGTCATGAAAAATCCCTTTGCTGTTGTTTACCCTCCTCCAGCATTCACTAGCTTTGTCTCAATTCATCAGTAAGATGGATTATTGTAAAATAAAAAAAACAACCTTATTATATTAATGACTTGCCATTTATGAGTGTGGACTTGATGGCTTGAAAAGGAGAAGCCTAACCCCAAGCACTGATTAAAAGATTACCAATGTTTATAACTGAATTACAGGATGTCCATAAGGTCTGTTTAGAACTTAAAAAAAATCTGTGAATTTCAGGTCCCCTGTTGATGAAACAGGTCGTGGTAAATGAACCCCTGTAACATGTCTGAAAAGGTGTTTGCTCTGATTGGTCTAAAGAAGAGCCAGACAACTTCATGGATAAAGTTTGAAATGATTTATGGAACATATAATGCAGAAAGTCTTGTTTTCCGTCAAATAGCTATAATTTTTCATTTTAATTTTCTTATCTAAATGGTCAGAAATTGACTACCACGGAAAAAACACAAATATTTATTTATTTATTTATTGTCATTTGTCAATGGCAATGAAGTACTTGCATGATGATGAATAATAATGTTTAATATTATTTAGTTATTTGTTTATGAAGGCAGCTTTTTAAATACTTCTGCATTATCATATCAGTCCAAAATCAGCGCAGTCCCCACAGAGAATTGGACTTTTTGCATTTCAGCTAAAGAAAATCACTAAAGTCAATATACTAATTAGTTCACTTTCCCTTCTTAAATTGGTATTGATCCTAAACATCCCATATCAGCCAAGACAGCAGTGCCTGATGTTGATTTTCTCTAATTGGTAAAAAGATAACTGCAGAAAAAAAATAGAAATAAATAAATAAGGGTTTAGCATCAAAAAGTGTTGTAGAATTTTGTATTTTATTAACTGCCCCAAGACTATACATAGTATGAAAGGAAATACTCATTTTGAGCTTTGAATTAATCTTGAAAGCACTAGAAAATGGACTATTAACCTAAATAAAGCTATTACTTTTATCTCAACAGGCTATAAGGAACTGATTTCTTCTTATGACATCATTTAGGAAGAAATGACAGAACCATGACAAGGCAGTCACATCAACAGAAATATCATGTGATAGAAAGATACAACATACGCAAAGAAAGCAAACCAGTCGGTGACTCCAGCTTTACAGCAGGTGATTCTACTTCATTTGTACGTGTGAATCTTTTGTTCATGTAATGAAGCTACCCAGTAGGGTAATAAAATGGCACCAACTGAGCAGATCCTATCAGGCTGCTATAATTCCTTCTCACCAGGAAGCACAGTTAAGGTGTTAAAATCCTAATGCTCTTTTGTTCACTTTTGCCTCCATCTGTGGTGCCACATCTTTACTGTGGTGTTTCTGCACTGCACTCACAAACAAGGGCCGTCAGTTAAACTGTGTGGCCTGGACATGCTCATCCTAAATTCTTCCTATTCATTTAAAAACTGGAAATTACATTACATAATTAAATTTTCTCATGTTTTCATAAAACATCTTAAAGGGGAAATTGGCATTAATATAGCTGGTATGAAAGGGATGGCTGACCAATCCCAACTACAAATTACCTGAAGTGCTATTTAACAATCTGGATTATTTTGGTGTAAATTATTAAAGATATTGGTTGCAGATATGTCTGTCTTTTCTACTGGCACTCTAAGCTTCTTTACCTTAAAATACATTTGAGAAACTCAACAGAAATGTCTCCAGAAATCGTGACCCGATTACTCAGAATAGTTCACAGACATTGTTGTTAGCAGTTTCTTGTAGGAACTACTTTCCTTTAAAACTGCTTGGTCCATAAATTGCCTGGAGTAACTGGGTCATGATATCTGGAAAGAGACACTGCTGTCAAGATTGTTCAAATATCCTTTTTTTTTTTTGTGCTTTGAGCAGCACAAGCTAGGTGCCATTTACCGTTATATCCAGGTGCCAAACGCTGCAGTTCCTTAAATGGCCACTTGAGGCTGACTCCAAAAGGGAGTCATTGTCCATAGACCTCTATGCTAAAAATCAAACACTTTACAGCTGAAATAAACACATTTACAGCATGGAACAAAAGCTATTTTGGTCACTCAAGCTAACTTTCTCCTTTATGACAACTGTGAGGGGTTGTTTTTATACAATTCTGTTTCATTTATATAAAGCCTGACAGTTTTACATAATTAGGGCTGCTTTGATTGAGCTGTGTGCCCTCACAGGTGGCTCACCGCTGCATTCAGGCCACCTCTGCTCACCCTATTCCACCTCTTTGACCCGTTTTTGGTTTGACTGGGAGGAGGGCAGCCACTGGAAAGATGATCTATACTGATAAATAGCACCAAAAGTGTCTTTTTAGCCTCTGAACTAAATCTGCATATATCTTTTTGATAACAACACACATTCCACATGGCTGCTTTTGAGAAGCGTTGCATTTAAACATTGCATTACCATATATTATATTTTGCCCTATCAATGCAGATGATCCAAACACATGGCATATTGACCCATGGTGTATATATGTGCAAATAAGTATTAATACAGCATGGCAGCCTGTGTGGGATGGACTCAAAATAAACTACCAAGATCACGTTACTGCAATGAAGGACTGTGTCAATCACTGATGTGTTTTTAATACATTTTCGATACAAAAGCAACACTTATTATTGTAATAAATGATTCATTAGTTTGGTATCTTCTTTGGATCTTTGGAGGAAAAATATAGAATATCCGTATCCTTTAGTATTGGCTGTGGTAGAAGGACAGTAGCTGTACAGTGAAGAGCCCTTCAGTATCCGTTTAAGCAATTGACACTTTTCCTGAATGAAGATAAAACTCCACTGAATGTTGATCTGAATGCTACATATTGTATCAAATCACTACCCAGGTCTGACTAAGTAGCCATTCACCTCCCTCCAGCTGAGCTGTGTGGTCCACTCTCTCTATATCTCTTTCATTTCTCGGCGTAATTACCGAGCTCAAATCTGCACCGACGTCGGAGGTCATACAATCCCTGTGTTTTTTTCCTTTCTTTTCTCTCTCTCCCTCTCCATCTGAGAAAGAAGAGCAGAAAGACAGCGCGGCGGCTAAACAGAGCGCCCGATGACTCACGCGCTACACGCAGAGTGAGCGAGGAAGACGGAGAGAGCGGAGAAAGCTCGTGACCCTCGTGACACCAAAGCAGATATCGGCTCATTAATTACGCTGAGAAACTACTGTAATGAGAGCGAGTGAGTGAGAGACACAGAGAAATGCAAAGGAAATTATCAGAGAGGGAGAGAGAGAGAAAAAAAAAGAGAGATCAGAGAGCGAGCTAATTAAAATGAGTTCTGAGCTGTGAAAGGAAAAGGCAGGGAATTTCATTTAGCGAGAAGAGGCAAGGTAACATTAGCTGCATATACAGGGACGTGTGTGTTAAATACAATTTATGGTAAACATATAGAGAAAAAGAAGCTCAATTTCGCCTCTCTATAAACACACACACAAGTTCCGGATGGCTCGGTGTAGCTTGAGGTGACATGTCGGACCATTGGGATCAAATGGAATGGTGAATTAACCAAAGGGATTATGGGTAAGAAGGACAAATTAAGCTCTGTTTGTAGCCGTGTGTAAAATACGATTGTGTGTCACACATGTGCGCAGCCTGCTTTATCCACTGCTTTGAAAGCCTTCCATACTGACACCCCGGTTCCCTGAAGGGGCTTCCATAAAGCCAGTTTCACCCCTGGCTTGCTCACTGATGAACAACTGGCTTCCCCGGACAGCTCAAATGGATTCTCCACACGCTCCATATACTGAAACTGATCTTAGGCTGCATTCAAATCTCACGGGGACAACCAGCGGAACGGCTTGGCAGTTAAAAGCCACGACTTGGAAGTATTCACACATCCAAACTCTTTTGAAGCTGCCAGGAAGCTGCGATTGAAGATTCCTGATGACTTTTGTCGTCGCTGATGTGTTTTTTTTTTCGCTTACTGCACATCCAATAAGCCTGCGATACATCTGAGGCCACATGTCCTATAGAAAACCATACATTGTTGCACAAAGTCAGAAATCCAATTATGCTTTGTTTGCATTTGAACCTAATTTCCGACATATTATTTACACTGTGCTGTGATGGCTTGTTTAGAGGCACTTTTTAGAATTTTGATAATTTCATAGTGTTGCAAAAGCATCTAGAACTATCTTTATCATCAAAAAGACATGCAAAATCACTTTTTACAATATGGGGTCATTAAATCTAACGGGAATGAGGGCAAAACTAGAAGTTTAAGTATCAGCATGTGGCAATGCAGATATGTTTTTCCTACTAAAAGCTGAACCGTGCCTTGTCTGACTGCCATGGAATAACTGTGTTTTTAAGTAAAGAGCTTGGAGCCGCCACCTTTACCACATGACGTGGTTGTTGCTTCAGAAGTAGGAAACTACTCCGTCATCCTAAAGTATCATCCAGTGGTTTGCAGGGCCCTCTGTTGAGGAGTGTCAGGTAGTTTGCTATGGTACTTGTCTTGTTAAAATAGATTAGTCATGTCACAGTTAGGAAAACACTTCATACGTTGAAGGGTTCTCCAACAGTCTCAGAGCGCCGGGCTCTTGTTGAGAAAAGCGATGTTGTTTACTGCAATATACTACTCAAACACAGGCCTGAAAGATGAAGTGACAGAAAATGATATCACTGCAGTGTAGATTGTATAATATAATATCTATAAAATATTAGGATGGTGGTGCAAATACAGAATCTCTCCTCTAGATTGCTGCTTTAAATCTGTCCAATTCCTGCAGGCTGCAGCAGATTAAAGCCATATGAGATTAATCTAATGCATATTATCAGTCATTTCATTTGACAGTACATTTACTCTTTTGTATTTAAATCCCAGACTGTGGAACATAGCATGCAAAGATAACGCCATGCACAGACTTTGATGTTACAGCATATGGGATTGTCTATTGTGCATGTATTATTGCAGATCCATTTGCATGCATACTGTTGCATCATTGTATTTATCGTACATATCTATACTTTGCTGATTTATATTTACTTAAGAATCATTTAACCCGAATTAGAAGAAAACCCTGCTATGTCACATAACCATATCATGTAATCATTTTCAGATGGTCTTTTTATATTTCCAGCAAAAACATATTCTGAATAAAATACCACTGACTCGACTGATACATGGATATCAGACAGAAGACCCAAATAGCTAAATTGATTTTCAGCAATACTTGGCCAAACCATTCATTTAATGTTGAATGTTAATGGACTTTATACTGTATATACACTGAAACATCAAATCTTCTTTGAATTTTTATTGATTTTAATACATATTTTTGAAAAGTTACAGCTAAACAACTTTTTATGCAACCAACATACATTTGTGTTCATTTATTTAACATTAATGTAACTCACAAGTGTTTCCTGGCAGAGGTTAATTGCATGGTCGTATGTTGATTTCATTAATTACTGCAGCTCAGTATTAACAGGAAATGCAGTTAAAATACAGCTCACATTGAGGAGAGATTTAGACGATCTAGACGGTGCTTGTGTAAAACGAGAGTACATTTAGTCCTCAAGTTTTATGTTCTCGCCTCACAGATTTGAATTCAAAGCATGGAAGAGATTATCGTACATTGCTGTTGCCGCTGGAAAGCCTTTTAGCTGCTGTTTTTCTTTTTTTTTCTCAAGTGAATTCATAGTTTACATGTTCTGCCGTGCCTTCAAGCTTGTACCTTGGTTGTTTGTACCAGCATCTAATGCATAACAAAAAAGCACCAATGCCCAAGCCACTTAACCAACCCGCTCCCTTCCTGTTCTCCCGCTTCCACTCTTTGGCTTTGTTTTCCTGTGTCCGGTGGAGTAAACCTTATGCTTCAGCTAATGGCTTTACCCACTAGAACAACAGGGGTCAGCAGCTGCCTAAATACATCACAATTACTCTTTATTCAATTAGTGCACTTTGAGAATGCTGCACTGAGCAAGGCCAAACACACTCACACTCAAGCCCTAGAAACCTTGAACATGCTTATATGAGCACAAGCATCCAACCACTAATTTACACAAGCACACACACACACACAGAGGCAGACAAGTGCAATGAATCTCAAGCACACAAAGACTCGACTTTCATTTGCATGGGTGTTTAGCATTCAAAACAGAAGTAAAGTGCATTCTGTGTGTGCACAATACATTTATACAGCCACACGGGCAGGAAGTCCGGGGAATTACTCAGAATAAGAGAATAACACAAACAGACCCAGAAATGCAGTTTAGTTTATGCAGATATGCAGTTTAAAATGATAACGGCAGATTTAAGGCAACATTTTCTTAATCATTTTCCAAACAATGACGTAACAGACTTCTCATTTCTAACTGTCAACCTTTCAAACCAAGCTCATCTGTTTGAAATGTTTCTGAAGAGGACTAATCAATATGTTTAGTGGATATTAAGATACATAGGGAAATGTTAGCTTGGGTTGCTGGATATTACACTTTGTCAAACAGAACTACTTATGCTAGCCCAAACACTGATAGCCTACAAGAGCAGCTTGCACACAAAGGAGAAATACTACATAGCATTCATGCTATCAGTCAACAGGGCTTTTAATCGATGAAGGCCAAATAATTCTTCATGAACAATTTCTTTGAATATGTTTTTTTCCGTACACTATATATCACTTTTGTTTGAGAAAATGTTGAAAGCACACTGAATTTGCATTCTTTTTCTGTTTTTTTTTTCTTTTAAGTAATAGCACCATTTTGTGCTTTCAACTATAGAACTGGTTTATCAAGCTTCATTTGGACATCACTACTTTTAATCTTTTCCTTACAACTTTGCTCTTGGTTGTCTTGGTTTAGTCAAAGGCTACAAAACCTCCCTCCATTCTCAAAATACAGATTAAGGGTAGATTCATCGAAGAGTCTATTCCAATCCATCCACTTTGCTCATATTGACCTGCATGTCATTTTGCACATGCTTGTTTTTTTCTGCATCAAAGGTGGATTAAATCCTCTAACCTGCCTCCTCCCCCGTGCCGCTATCTCCTCTTCATGACTTAATGGATGAAATCAGACCAATCAAAGGCAGAAACAGCCAGCTGGAGGAGTACATGAGCTGCCAGGAATACGAGACGATCACCGCCAAGGTCAGTCCGATCGCCGTGGAATGAGAGAACACACAGATGGAGACACACACACACTCACACACATGCTTAAATCCATACACACGAATGCAAATGCATGTTTAATGCACACACACAGAAGTATACACCGTGCACACACAGATACCACTTGAGTATTGATTTTAGATCCAATTATAAACACACTCACATGCATTATGAGTATGACTGGGAAGGAAAGAGAAGCAGGGAAAGAGAAAAAAGAGCAGGAGAGAGGAAGATTTGTAATATGAGATCTTGGCGGTCAGAGCCTAGCAGTGGTGCTTTAAGTGCTTGATTCATGGTGGTGCTGTGTAATATCTGGTCTACAACCCTGTTTCCGCACCATTACATCACAGGACTATTTTTCAAAACACATCAGATTGCATCCATCTCTGGCTATCAGATGATATCATGTTCACAGGACAGTTTCTGTGCCGTAACATTAATATCACTAGACCTCAAAATGCATACGAGTACACACACAAATGATGCTGCAAAGTACGTGATGTAAAACGGTTTCTCGGCACATTGATTTATAAGGGATAAAGGAGTGTTGAAGCCCTTTAAATGCATAAGCGGTCATATGCAATTCAAAGCAGTCCGTACATCATTGGCGTGGCATAACGTTTAGAGCATGAAGCTATTTCAAGTGCATTAGGATATATTTAAATGTAGACAGCTGAGTGCATGTTATAAAAATGCAGGCAGTGGCAGCTTGGCGCTATGAATGGCAATCTCAAGCTCTTTTAATGATCTGTAACACTTTTGAGAGTGAGCGGGTCGCTCAACAAATATTGGCTGGATTGTCATGATTTTTTGTTCATATCATGTTGGTCCCTTCTAATCTCTATAAACAAATTATTCCCTTACTTGAAATAAACCAAGAGCATCAACTAATGGGGTCAGCAAATACAACAAATGGTTCATGAAGCTTCATTTGGACAGCACAAGTGACCTTGTAAGCTTTTTATTTAAAGAAGTGAACCATCTACTTGAATCTGACAAAATGAAGCTTCATTTGGCCATCACTAATAAACATATATTTGCATATGATTACAGAATTCGTAGGAAACAGGACAAGGTTTTGCCTTTGGAAGCATTTTGGTTTCCAACAACTGAGCAGATCAAAACACTTATGGCATTTTCAGACCACAACAACTGTTTTTTTTTTTTTTATATATATTATTCTAAGAACATATTTCTAAGAAACCCCCATTTTTCAGCTCAACTGTCTCTTGTTGCTCAACTGTTTCTTCCCAAATCCCAAGCTGTAATGCTCCATAAACAGTCACTTTGCTTAAACGCACACAGCTATAGCATGTTAAATGTAAAGCTATAAAATATACGCATTGTTAACAGCCACGTGTACAGCTGTCAGGAAAATGAAAGGATACTCTGCAGGGCTTTCTACGTTAACCGGTTTTGTATTTGCTGAACATCTGTGTTTTAGCTGGTTGCACAAAGGAATCCAGCGTTGCATGCCCAGCTTTGCTGCTGGATTTCAAGAAACTATCAAATTCCTTTCTAAATGCAAAACCTCTTGATAATATATATATATATTTTTGCTATTTAGCAATGGCTCTCAGCAGCACACAAACAAGAAGTACCAGTAACTAAGGACTTAGAGCCTCAAGGTGCTTTCAGATAGCAAGCGAAGCAAAACACAGAGGAGCTGTGAATGCATGTAAGAGCAGCAGTAAATACGAGCAAAAACAGATCCTCTTTAGTTCATTCATCCATTTTTGAAGCCCTTTTTGCTTCTTTTCAAGGGTGTCAGTGGTGCTGGACTCACATTGAATTGAACTAAAGTTTTCATAGGGATGCTCCTAATCTACTGAGCTGGTGTATAAGCAAGATAACAATCAGAAAACAGTCAGAAGCAGATTAATCTATAATGTTAAACATCGTCATCTGGTTACAATTGCCTCTCAGTGACCCAGCGTGTGGTGTAAAGGTTGATGAGATGCCAGTGGGAACTGTGGTCTAAGAGGTTTTTGCATACCATCTCACTGTGAAAGTTTGATCTAATGAGCCAATTGTTTAACCTCAAATGCCAAATTTAATAAGTCTCACCATCTAGTGTTTCTGACGTTATGCCTGTGCTGACTCAAGCAAAAAGACGAGATCTTGCATAAGTAGCAAGAGTTCCTGCTGAATTCTGAAATCAGTCTGTCTGAGCTCACACACACACACACACACACACACACACACACATAGAGACTCAGTGGGTTTTGTTAAAGCAATTGTCTGTACTGTCAGAGGAACATGTCCACTGGCTGTTTGTGGTTAAAAACACTGAAAGCAAAATATACTTTAACGGCCAAATTTTTCAGAGCACAGAAGAAGAGAATCAAGTCTCACAGCAAAGCACATACAGTCTACAACTAAGTTTTAAAAACACTTTGAGAGGAAATATTGGGATTTGCAGGCACTGTTAGGCGCTTAAACAAAACCAGGCAGTGTGTAATTAACTGATAGTTCACAGCTTATTTAACCCCCGTGTTTTTGCTGCCGCACTCCAAAAAAGCATCAAGGTCTATGTGTAAATGTACTAACACAGCAACCTCTCAGCAAGGTCTCACTGAGCTCTCATACACCCAAAACAAACCACTCCAGAGTTCAAATGGCTGCTGCAAACCAGATAGGTGTGAAAATGCCTTAAGAGGTGTTGGTTGTGAAGTACAACAATGTCTTTCCTGACACTCCAAACCAGCCACCTCTACCACCGGATGCACCATGTGAAGCACAATGAGAGCTTTTATTCCAGCCAGAAGGGCTGATTTCCTTATCTGTAGTATGTTTTCATCCTCTAACAGGAATAGAGGTGTTTGATGTTAATAAAATGACACCTTTTATTTCACCCCGTCATCCAAACTGACACCACGCATGGGTACGTTTCCCTGCCAGGAGCATAAAGAAGAGGGCCATATATATTCTGTACAAAAGAAATCCAATTAATCTATCCTGTCGTGAGAAATACACTTTGTTCTCTGAGACATTTACACAAGGGAAAGCACTATGCAGATTTGATTTTTTTTAATTTGCTCATACATACAGATAGAACACGTACATACATATATTTTTGATTTAAACAATCAGGTTGGAGTCTCTACTGAGACCAAATCTGCTCTGCTTTGCAATAATGCGGCGTCCCGAATCATTTACACACACACAAAAGCTGACATCTACATGTACCCACACATTCACACCCTCAAGAAATCTCAAGATATGTAAAATTGGATAAAATCCCAAGGCACACTGAACAGAGTCTGTGGAAAATTTAACCTCCCTAGTTTTTTGTTTTTTTTCTTTTTTCTATTGAGTGGTTTCGTTATTACTCTGCAATTACAGAAAGTTTTGCATTACTGAGATCATAATGACACATTCTGTCTTTTTTTTTTTCCAGAAATAAATTCAGAACTAGTAAGACTGAATTCAAGCACAATATGTCATTAGATTTAAGTTGCAGGGCTTAAATTTGTTGTAAGTGAACATAGCGCTGTTTACAGTAAAACATAGTCCACATTATTTATCATAATTACTACAATTATTATCTGTTTGTCAACCTGGAAATTGTCTTCCAAATGGAGGGCCAAAGGAATGGTGATTCAGCGTTCTTGAGTGAAAGCCAAATACAGATTCATGAACTTTTTTCGATATTTTTCTCAATTCAATTCACTCCAGTTCAGTTCAATTCAATTCAATACAATTCAGTTTAATTAAGTTAAGTTTATTCAAGTCAAGTCAATTAAAAAATATACCGAATTACCATTTCTTCAGCAAATGGTTCTTGAAGCTTCATTTGGACATCACATCACAAGTGACGCCCAACCGTTTTCAGAGTTTGCACCATCAAGCGGCCTAAAAATTGGTTCATAAAGCATATATACATCATTTGGCTAACAAATATAGAGTGGGGTGAGCATATTAATAGAGACTCTGTAGGCAACAAGACAAGATTTTGGTACTGAAAAGCATTCTGGTTCCAGATTGTGTTCTGTTTCTAGTCCAAGAAGTGGTTGACGGATCATGCTTGAGTGGGCTTTGGTTTCATGCATGTAAAAAGTCTGCATGAGGAGCAAAAAAGGCAGAACCGCCAGCTGAAATGCAAACCAAGCTTTCTGAAGTGCGTGCAGAAAGAAAGCAAGGGTACAATTAGGGAAAAAACGAAGCAAAACCAAAAGGGATGATAGCCTAAATCAGAATTCATTTTTTATGATCAAAATGTACTGTTCTTCTCAAGCAAAAACACTCGAGTGACAAAGAAACTAAAGCGTGAAATTCAGGAAAAATGTGTCAGACTTTTAGAAGCTGATGTAAAAGGAATAAAATTGGAGTGAAAAAGGAAATCAGAAAAGAAAAATACTAAAAGACTAGTAGGAAATAAGATGCTCAGAAAGGATTTATTTTCATAATGGGCTCTCTAGGGGTGAAAAAAGTATTAATCATGAATTGGGAAGGGGCAATGAATATTTTATTCAAACAGTCTAAATTGGGTCAGGCTGTTTTATATTAGAATATATGAGACAGACAGACAGTGACAGTAATGGAGTGAAATACAGTAGTAGGCAAAGCAAGATCACACAAGACTGATGGAGACAGAGGAAAGAGAAGACACTGTTTCCATTTAAGTGTCCAGAAAATTGGAAGCAAACTTCTGAAATTTCAGGAAATAAAAGCATGTTAAGAAGTAATTTAAAGCATCTGCAATAACAGAGCCCTTGTTTGATTGATGTGGCAGCCATACGTTTGTGACAGGATTCATCAAATGGCATTTACCAGCGCACATTACTAATATTAACAATTTTCCTGCAGAAGGTATTTACATATTCTAATATACTGAAACAGTGGCGCTTGATTTAATTGGTCGCTTTGGGGCAGCGGAATAAGCTGCGAACAAATCATGGCTGATTGCGTCTGCGAGTCCATTTGAACTTTGTGAGTTGATAGTATGTCACGGTGAAACATTTGACTTATAGAGCGCAGAAACGATGTTCAGCTCCTCATCATGCTGCTGGCGTTTGGAGCAGAATGTAAATATGCAGAGCTCCTGTTACATAGTATTAAAAAATGACACTGGCCTCAGGAAAAACAAAACAAAAAAAAACACACAATGCTGCCAGGAAGAGGTGCTCAGTGCACTGTGGCTGATTGAAACCAAGAGATGGATCCCATGGATCGATCGATTGGCAGTAGAGTAGATTTAATTTCAATCGGCCAAGACTTTCTCTGGCTGCCCTATTATCATAGGCATTGGCCAATTTGTAAATTGCCATTTTTAATATTCAATAGTTAAAATATGTAGCTTACATCTGACATCATGTAGATCATGATATGCATTCAAAACCCTTAATAAATAAGCGATTTGTGTGTGTCGACATGGTTATGTTAGCCTGGAAATGTCTCTCTTATGCCAATAAACCGCGTTTGATTTGAATGGGTGAAGAAAGAGAGCGGGAGGGAGCGAAAAAAAAAAAAGAGAAAGAGAGAGAGAGGTGGGAGGATGACAAACAGTTTCCATCATCATCCTCGAGGCAAGAGGAGGCCGCATGCTTACATAAGAATACACAAACCACAGCACACATATGCTTTTCCACACACACTCGCCGAGACCTTGTTTTTGTTTGTTTATATGCAGATCAGTAAATGGGGTTGGCCCACAGAGCAAAGCATTGTGGGAGGGCATGGCGAACATATTATAGCATTAGCTTGTAATGACATATTGTTGTGTTTGTGTGTGGCGTATGAAAATAGCCCGTGTGTCTCGCTCATCTCCATACCCGTCATCTGGTTTTCTACTGTACCTCGGATAGGAAGTGAGTGAGAGGGAGAGGCTGCAGTTTAAACAGTAACCAAGACGCAGTTTCATCTTCCACACAATTAAGAATAAAGCAGCTAAATTCTCAATGGGAAACCGGAGCGTGGTAAATCTCGCTGAGTGGATATTTCACACAGGAGGAGCAGCTTCTTCTTTCCCTCACATGTCAACTATTGACTATTCCTGTGTTGCTGCAGAAGCAATCAAACGACTACAGACTCTAACAAGGATGTGAGACAATCCCCAGCAGCCCCTTTAGTACCGAATGAATGTAAATAAACTTTAATGCTCTATTTTGGTCTAACTAGAATACCACTTGAAACTACTTTGAGTTTGCAAAGAGGAGGGAAATAATCTGGATATATGAGTATCTATATATCATCCATATGTCTTCCTTTAAACAAAAATAAAGATTAAGATTAAAAACCAACAACAAAATCTTTAAATAAGAAGCCATTATAATCCCATCGCTGGTGATGGCCTTGCGTATTTACATGATGTTTGTTCTCCCAACTGTAAGAAGCTTTCTGGTAAAAGGGGGTACCTTCTTCTCATTTGCACACAACTCAATAATGGCCACCATTATTTCCTAATTTATCGCCATTACTTTGTAATTAATGGGCAGTAATTTACCTTAAATCCCCAGAGGGAGTCAGTCAGAACACACTATTGGCAGCTCCATCAATAGTCAGAGCTCAGCATTGACAGCCATCAAGAAGGAGGCTAATTAAAAATGATGTCTGGTCAAGAAGGATTTCACTTCATTGTTAAAGGTGACTCTGTCCTCTACTCTCTCCACACTACCTGGCATCTCTCTTTAAAATACCCTAGCTCCGCTGTTGCTTCTGTGTTTGTCCTCCAGCATTTACATTCTGCATAGGGAATACTCTGAAGGCATCAGCATCCTGACCTTTACACTTCTTAGAATTAGCTGCTTGTAATGTTGTTGACCCGGGGAATTAATCTCTATCCCAAGCACACCTCCACTGACTTAGAATTCATGACTTTGTGAGTATGAGGCTGGTGCTTTCCTTAATAACAGATGGATGGATGTTAACATATTGTAAGCAGTAGTTTCTCGTGTCGACGGGGTGCATACATTTCCCAACCCGTTCATGTAAAGCTGGATTTTTTGTCCTCCTGTCATGCTGATAAAGATTAAGAGACTTAGATCTGTTCAGCCTTTTGGGAATACACGTCAAATTCCATGTGACTTTTCACACTCTAAATTAGACTAATAAAAACACTGCTCTGTTTTCCATACCTCGCAATATGGAGCATCTTAAGATTTGGAAATGTTTCCCTCAATCTCCATCGCAGACCCCCATGGAAACAGTGTCTGCTGCTAGTGATGGCCAATGAAGCTTCATAAACCACATCTTTGTTTTCAGAGCCCATGACATGACACTTTCCATTCACCAAATTGTCCAAAGCACATTGAATTGCCAACAAACGTTTCATAAATCTTCTTTCGGACATCACTATACAGACGTTTGCGTGTTGATATGGACAGAGATGTACTTTTATACTGAATGATTCCATGCAAAAAACATGTCTTTGTGTCCTTAACAATGTAACACATCCACAGCTCGGCTGATAGACATTGAGACTGAGTCAGGCTATAACATGTTTCCAGCAATCTCACCAGAACTAAACTTCACTTCTGAGGTTGATTGTTATTTGGAAGCTAGGCTGAGCACAGTATGAAAGTTACTCAGCTCTGTAAAATATAAATGGAAATACATACCCCAAACACAAAGAACAGGCCAGAGTTTTTGCTTGGATATTCTGTGGACTCTTCATTGGGCCTTGCTCCTAATGTAGCCTCGATTTTGTTATCAAAGTTACTAAATAAAGACTTTTTATATCTATTTCCCCTTATGAGTGCAGCTGGGGGACGTACTTGAGACTTGGTCAAATTTGAAACAGACTAAGAAACGACTGGTCCCGAGCCAGCCCACTGAGATGTTTACTTCCTGAGAAATGCTGTCTTGACCTTGTAATTTCCAACCAAGGTGCTCAATAAGAAATGAGACACTCAGAGCAAGAGAAGAGAGGGAGAGAGAGAGAGATGGACAGAAAGAGACAGGTAAAACTGTGGGGGGGGGGGCGGGCAGAATGTCGCAGGGGTGTATTTGTGTGCGTGTGGGCTCGGTTTAATAATTTATACTTATCCAAACATGAGCACGCTCTTTCATTATTTACACGCAGCACATTTAACACACAATCACACACACACAAATGCCACATTTAATGGATTCTGGATCTGGAAAAAAAAAAAAGAAAAAGAAAGAAGGCAGTCGGAAAGAATTACCATAAATTTTTAAGAATTGTCGTCATACACAGACACAGAGAGAGAGAAAGGATAAAGAAGACATAAAGACGCAAAGGTGAATCACAGCGAGAGACATGGGGAGGAAGAGCGAGCAGGTATGTGGGGAAAATATTAAACTTGCATAAAGCTTTTTTCTCAATGTTTGCTCGGCTCCTTGGTGTCCCATCGTGTCATAGCAATAAAAATAGAGTACTTTAAAGTGAACAGAGGGAGGTTGTCGTCAGGTCAACTGCTGTTTCCCAGCACTTTCTTCCCTCCCAAAGCCCACCATACATGGACAGCAACTTTTGGAATATAAATTCAATATGTTATTTGGACATGCAAGAGAACACTCTCTTCCCTGTCCCCTGGCTACAGCCACGCTGTCCTTGAGCAAGCCTTGCCCACAGGCCTGCTTCACTGAAGCTGCCCAGTAGCCAAAAGAAGCAAACTGAGGCTGTTTTTTTTACTCGGCAGCTCCCTGGTGTCAGTGTGTGCTGGATTATATGAACGGAAAGCAGAGTTATGCTGAAAAATAGCAGGAAGAAAGAAACTGTATTCATGTCCTTAAAGTACAGTGCACTCAAAAAAAAAGATGATTTAAATTGTGAAATAAAGGAAAGGAATGTAGTGAAAGAGGGCACACCAACGTTGATCCTTGAATACAAAAATCTAATAATTTTTCATGAATTATCTGGATGCAAAAGGACACTGAAAACCTGCTGTTGAAGTTACAGTACATTTATGTTGACAATAAAGAAACCCCTCCAACTACAGTCTTCATCTGGACCCAGTTTGCTCATATATCACTGTAGTGTCTCAATCTAGACTGACTTTTTTCCACCATGTTATTAACTACAGACCTGCTACAACATTGAGCTCAACTAAAAGCAAGGATAATGTCAGCACACACATCAACCTCTGGCTCACCTTGTTGGCTTAAAGAGAAACTTTGTCATGTAACAGATCCTAAATATGAAGTTGGATGAAACTTGTGGCAGCGACATTTATTATTCACAGAAAGCCATGCAAGTCAATCTGTTAGAACAAATACAAACTGTTTTTTTTTTACAAACTTGAAAGTGGAAGGATTTAAATCAGTGGTTTATTCATGTTGAAATGCTGCTGGACTCAGAGAGAATCATTTTTTAAACAGACTGAGTCTTTTTGTATGTAAGTTTTTACATACAAATAGGAAATTTTCCTTTGTAATAAAAAATCTAAGTTTTATTTTAGAGTTCTTGAAGCAAACTGCATCCAGTGTTTTTAGTTTGTTTCTGTTTCTGTGTCAGGACATGTGTGTTTGTCATTATAATTTCATTCAGGTCAGGCAGCAGATTGGGTTGGTTTGCACCATTAGGAGGGAATTGATATAAATGAGAGTATTAAGTTATTTGGGTGCATTTTGATACCTGAAACCTCACACATATGTGAGGTATGTCCAGATCTATTACTCATCCTTAGTGTTTGTGTGTGTGTGTGTGTGTGTGTGTGTGTGTGTGTGTGTGTGTGTGTGTGAGAGAGAGAGAGTGTATGAGTGTGTGC
>JAOWBC010000248.1:20434727-20450872 GCA_028566105.1 Hypoplectrus providencianus | reverse complement strand
ATAGATAGATAGATAGATAGATAGATAGATAGATAGATAGATAGATAGATAGATAGATAGATAGATAGATAGATCATTCAGTATCAGTATTCAGTATCAACTTTTGGCTGAGAATTAAGAACTTAAAAATAAGAGAAACAGAAAAAAAAATCACCTAATTTGACCAGCTGTGATGCTGCAAACTTTCATATTTTCATTTGATAAATTTGACAACAAGCTACCAATAAGTGGAACAGGACATCTGAGAGTCACTTTCCATTATTCACACCCTCACATCATGCTCTTTTATATCACATATCTCTGTGTAAAAATGTAAACACCAGATGACAACATGCCCCGTTGTGTGTGTATGTGTGTGTTATGTAGCAGGGGGTCACTTTCATCTCTGCATTTGTCATTTTTTTCCAGCTCATCCCTCCGTCTCTGTGACTGCTGCCCACCCCTCTCTCTCTCTCTCTCTCTCTCTCTCTGCCCATCTATCTATCCATCCATCTCTGCCCACCCAACTCTCTCTCCCTTCCCATCATCCCTCAGTGCATCTGGCTCCATCCACCCCCTTAGCTGTGCTGTCATGGTGGAAAAGTGCCGGAGGAAGATCAAACCCGTCTTTGTATTGCATGTGTCAAGATTTAAAACCGCACTAAAAATTTAACTGCACAGCATTCAGCCTCGCATATGAACTTTATTTCCACATTTATCCATAACAAGCGCAGTTCTTGTCAATACATGATATGGTACTGTTTTCTAATGGTAAATCACATTTGCACTGAGGGAGCATTTAGCTAGCTGTTCGGGATGCAAATGTCTTACCTAGTCAGTCACCGAATGCATCTAGCTTGTCACTAAAGTGCAGCTAGGACGAATGAATGAGGTTGATGAACGAGATAAAATGAGGGATGTAAATAGAGGACGGAGAAGCAGAGTGTGTGCAGGCATGAAAAGATAATCTGCTGTCTGTCTGTCTGCCGAACAAATATAACACACAAATCCACAAAGCAAAGCTAGGCCAAGGAATGAGATTATGTGAAATTAGATTATTTATACCAGATTGTGCGACCCTGCCAAGGCCCAACAGAGAGAAAAGGGCACCAACTAGGGTTCCAGGCTGACTAAATATGTAACTCATCTTGCAGAAAAGGTATGCAAGAACAGTGAAGACCCTTCAAATACTTGACCTCCTAGATAATGAAAGTATGATAGATGTAAATATAGTAAGTTATCAACAGGAATTAAGTACATCTCTATTTCCATCTACTATAAACATTTATATTGAGATGAATAGATTAAATAACCAACTCCGGTATGAATAAATCAATGGCAAACATTGGTTTCTCTTTTCTATGATGCTTGATGCTATAATCAATTTAAATGCTAGTATTGTGTATTGTAAAATATCTATATATGATTATGTTATGCTACAGTTCCATTGAAAGATGATACATTGTTATATTGAGTTGAGGAGGATAAAAGTCAAAAGGCAGATTTAGGTCTTAACTCGGTTTTGTCCAAATATGTAGGCCAGTAACAGCCTTCAGCCTTTAGGGTTTCTATAGCAGTGTACTTATGGGTGAATGTATAGTGAACAGATGATTGCTCCAGTCTGCCAGCAGACAAATAATCTCAGATCCCCCAGTGCCCCTTTAAGCACTTAATCCTACATTATAGTCCAGATAAAAAGCAACAGAAAGCAATGTTATCCTCTTCGGAGCAATGTGGCCATAGATAGTTAACATCACTGGCACTACTGGCAGGCTGGCGTTCCAAATACGCGGCAGAGCGGGGCATCATTCTGGATCAGCAAACGATTATGTTACCTTTCACAAATGGCTCCATGATATAAGCAGAAAGAGACTGAACATGTTTGAATTTCAATAAAATTACCATTTCATGTTTGGATGTCTTGGAAGGAATTTCATAACCACATATATCCACTTGGACTCACGGATTAAGTTATTAGGCCTCAGTCTGCCTTTATGAGAATGGATGGACATGACATCACAGTCACATTGACCTTTGACCTCCAAAATTAAATCAATTCACCCTTAAACCAAATTGGACATTTTTGCCCAATTTGAAGGAATGCCCTCCAGGAAGTGGAGGCTTTTTGTGAGGTCAAAGTCACTGTGACCTTTCATCAACATTATCCTTTCAGTTCATCATTGAGTCCAATTTTATGTTTGTGCCAAATTTCTTAACTTCCCTCAAGGCCTTTCTTAGATATCAAATTTGTGGGAATTCGTGCCCTTATAAGAATTGGACAGATATGACATCATAGTCACCTTGACCTTTGGCTTCCATAATCTAATTAGTTCATCCTTGAGTCCAAGTGGACATTTGTACCATGTTTGAAGGAATGCTAAGATATCACATTTATGAGTGTGAGACCTTTGTGAGGTGACTTTTGACCTCCAAAGTCTAATCAGTTCATTCTTTAGTCCAAACAGACATTTTTGCTGTATTTGAATGAATACCCTTCAGGCATTCCTGTGATATTTCCTTAACAATGACGTGTTAGGTCACAGTGACCTTGACCTTTGACCACCAAGATCTAATCAGTTCATCCCATATATTAGGACCAAATTTGTAAAAAATTCCATCTGGGCCTTTTTGAAGATTTCAAATCATTGAAATGCAACCATGAAAACCATGATTCATCATGCGATCATCCAGTTCTTTAAAGTTCTAGCATCACTCCTGCACATTCAGACCAACACATTCAGCAAAGTTGCACTCAGTGAAAGCAGAGCTTCCTATAAAATCCCACTGCTAGCGACTCAGCTCCACTTAAGCTCCTTTCACACTAACAGAGGCAGCAAAAAAAAGAAGAAAAAAGACCCTGAAAAAGGCCACCTTGCTGGTTTTAAAACCTCTAACAGAGCCCCATTGAAAAACCAATGAACATAACAAAATGCTGCTACACCTTGTGGATGAGAAACTAGAGTATCCGATTTGAAGTACTTTAAAAGTCAAAACCCTCTGACATGTTTTGATGTTTCAGCTTTGCTTGAATTGAATACTCACCACTGAGGAGGATTTGGAACACAAAGGGCCTGTGACACAAAGGGGCTGTCAATAAGTTGCAAATATATGGTTCACGCAGCCTCTTTTCTCTCATTTGCCTTCAATTTCCTAGCACACACCAGATGTACCACATACAGGAGATCACAGGTGGTCTGGGGAACGTGAGGTCTTGAGGGAGTCCTAAGGGGCCTCCAGAGAATTAGGAAAGGTTTATGTGGGTATTTAATTCACTATATAAAAGAGATATAGGAATAACTATTCTGAAGCAAAATGTAATTGGGTCAATGACCTTGTGTTTGTCAGTGGATATTGAAGTGTTGGACTGTCAGTCCATTGTCAGACGTATTGCTGTCAATGAACAGATGTTTCGTATCTCCAGAGTAACACGGTTTCTGTTGTGCACAAGAAGGTTTGGCTTTTGCAGACTCCTTCCTCATTACAGAGAAGTTCAAGGATTGTAACTACTGTAATTACTGAGGATCAGAGCTTCAGTTCAGCCTTTAATATTTGGTGGCAGTGCGCTATGAACATAACCCTATGCTGTTGCTTAGTAACTGGTAAATCACTGTAAGAAAACTGCTCCACATCCATATCATCTTTCTGGTTTTTACATATGGCGCATTGGACCTTTCATTTCACAGAAGGTCTTATATGTCATGCTGGTGATGTCAATCAGGTTCACTGTTTTTGAGATATATATAAACCGTCTTGTATTACTGCTGGAGCTCAAATTTATCTTTCTTTTATTATCAGCTACAGGCCAGAAGAATCTATATTGGAGGCAATCAGTGGCGGCCTTGGACTGTCTGAGAGGCGAAGATAAAAAAAATCTAAACAAAAAAGGGCACCAGCTGCAGACAGTTTTCTGGTATGTAGGTCAGCCAATATGGTACTCCATCAGGTTTTCTCCATTTACTAACACATTATCACATTTTCTTTATTAACAGACTCTCTTTAGGGTACTTTATCATGTTTTTCTACTGACAGATGCCCTAGTGTGAGCATTATCACATTTTCTCCATTTACTGACCCCCTACAGTGCACTTTATCATGTTTTCTCCATTTAGGTGCACCCTTGTGGGAGCATTATGGCGTTTTCTCCATTCACTGAAACCCTATTTGGAGCTTGAGCACATTTTCTCCATTCACAGATACCCAAGAGTGCACTTTATCATGTTATTTCCATTATTGGACACCGTAGTGGGAGCTTTATCATGTTTTAGGCATTTTAGGGTACTTCAGTGGGCTCTGCTTAGATTTTCTCCATTTATACAAACCCTATTTACCATTGGGGCAGTTAAGAGGAAACTTTGCAGTTTTTTTTTCAGACCAGTGGGCTCCATCGTATGAATTTTTCATCTAATGCTAATGCAATAAAAAGAAATACCATCTTTATACATCAAATCCTCCGTTACCCAGTTCAGTTTTCTGACAATCCGCTGGCCAACAGGGATGCACAATACATTCAAACCTTGACCGCAGTAACGTGTTAGAGTGGCGGGCTGTTGATCGATACCAGTGACTCAACAATTTCTTAGCCAAGTGCTGAGATGTCTGGTTTTCAAAAAGTCATTCTCCAATACATATTCACTGTTTTGGAAGAATAACCTCCCACTCAGCAGAATCACAAACTCACTCCAAATCCCTGGGTCTCTGCTTTAATTAGCTCCCTCGCTCTGTGCCTCTTCACACCAGACATGGATATATCTGTGGATCATTCGAACATATGTTGATTTCGTAGTTTCTGTGGATACCGATATGCAGAAAGAAAGGCTTTAACAATGGAAAAAGTCCCAGAGACAAGTCTGAATCACCAACGGGGAGATCAGGATAGAAATTCAATCAAATGTGCAAACATTGTCTCAGAGACGCTGTCAGCTCCAGATTCAGCACCTCAGAAAAAGAGTGACACAAAGAAGTGAGAAGATATGTTAATAAACCTATGAATCATCCTGATGCTCCTCTCTCTCTGTTATTTTACCAGTTTACCAGTCAGTCTTGTAGCATTGTTTTTATTGCACAGTGTCTGCGTGACACTGAAACGAGCAATTCAAAAGGTTAAGATGGTACCTGTTCAGTTATTGTTTTTATCATTAACGATTCTTTCAATCACTTCTCTGCTTAATCCTCACGTCTAAGATATGACCTTGGGTTTTCAGAAGTAAGACTTTGATGCTCTTAAACACTGTCTGACTTGCTCTCAAAATATATATAAAAAAAAAATGCCTTGCCTTATGAGTCAATAATCATGAACCTGTCTGACTTTACACATTGTAGAGATTCTGCAAAGGTTTCTTGATCCACAGACCAGAGCTGAAACAAATATCAAATTACATTTTAATCAAGTGATGGACAAATAGTCTGCCTTTGCTCTCCTTTTCAATCACTTTTCAGGTAAATAGAGTATTAAAAAAGGTAATTATCACAAATTTCAATTTCAAGAGTATAATGTACAACATTTATACAAGTGACCCATCTCACAAATGTGACTTATATGCAGGGTAAATTTCTGTCAAGTCACTGATTTTGCATGTGCTTCGTATATGCTCTTGCGGCTACCATGTCATTTTGTTAATTAATTAATTAATCTGTTCAAAACTTACATTGTTTACTTATGTAATTAAATATCCCCAATTCATATGTTCATGTGATTACTATGTTAGTTACTCCAGTCATGTTTGCATCCAGATAACTACTCGGCATGGTGTGAAAAAATACTTTTTTTACTCTGAGGATTAAATAAAGCATACCCTCTCTGGCTGACCAATAGGCCATAGTGCCTACTACCACTGCATTACCTGATCTGGTGAAAGATAGTGACTTATACATATTTATTAAAATGAAAATCTTTCAAATAATTTCTTTATAGCAAGTGAAGTACGATAAATTCATTCGAGTCAAAGACATCTCCATCAGGTAATTATATTCATAGAATTTCCCAGTAAAACAAAAGAAGAGACATAAAAGTTTCATCTAGCAGATCCTCAGAGCAGCTCGGCCCCCACAGCCTCCTTTATATCTCTTTCAAAGAGTGACTTATTGCTGGTCTTCAAATTGCTGCAGACTCATTTGAAGCATGGATGAATCAGAGCTGGAGTTGCAGCCAGCAATTTTAGCCAGGTCACAACCACAGTTCTTTCATCAGGTAGTCTGGGCATTCACTAGCAATTGAGACTCTGAAGTGGTTATCCTGACAGAAACATCCCCTTCTCTGAAACACTAACCAGCTGTCAGGTGAGGCTGTCTGGCATCGCTGTTTTCTGTTGGTTCACAAGTCAACATCAGCTTAATCTCCTGCTCTGAGAGAAACTTTCATACATTTAAACTTATTTATCTCATTTGGGATTCATGCCATTTTGATTTCATGAAACAGGTGGTCCAGGGATGCGTAAGTGTAATCCATTCAGAATAATACTGTTATTTGTTCCAGACTGTTAAGTACATTGAGCTGCATTTCGGTGATATGTCAGGATGAATACATTTCCACAAGCCGGCCAAGCAGATGGTTGGTCCACAAAGAAGGGGGACGAGAATAGGAAGGAGCTGAATGACGGCGTTAAGAACACATGTAGAACATTTTCTGGGAGGGCTGTTTACAGATGTTTGCACACAGAAAGGGAGAGCTTATGTTTCAAATAGGATGGTTGAGAAAAAAAAAAAAATTCTATTTGGCATAAGAGATTCCAAACACGGGTTTGTTTCTTGTATGATTGGAGAAGGCCAGTACAGGAGATTGGTTTCACCAACTGCCACTAAAGCTCTTGATTCTGATTGGCTGGCATGCACAGATGATTGTTTTAGCAACCGGACAAAAGAGCTGGAGCTACAGCAGACGTGCTTGCAGTCTTAAATGAATAGATGCAAGATATGGGTATGGGCCAATGCAAATCAGTTATAATTACGTTGAAAAGAAAATGAAATATGACTTGGAAAAGAGTTCTGGAAAAAAGAATGTCTATTTTTTTTCATCTTGAGATAAAAACAGTTTATAAAGTAGAGAATTTAGGACAAAGTTATATGTTAATATGAAAATATATCCAGGTATTAGCTTCATTTGGACATCACTATTTCCTATCAAACTAGTTTGACATTTTTTTACACTGGTTGAACCCTAATGGATGCAGAATTAAACTTAGGGTAAAGGGAGCAAGAGCAAGCTACAGAACTAGGATTATTTGTCTAACCATAACCGAAAATATATGCAGCCTGAGGGGGTAAAGCACTGAAGCTGATTCAGAAGTATTTTGAAATGAACAAAATTCGATTTCAAAAGCAGCTCTCAATCTTAATTGTGAAGAAACTTGTGATGTGTCTAAGCATTTAAAGTCACTACATCCATAAATCACCACAACTGATGCAGACTTTTCTCATGCAAACCCAGATTCCAGGACAGTACAGCCATGAAGATCAGCTCCACATAAAACCCAGTGGGTGATCTGAACTAGCGCTTAGCGTAGCCACAGCACCACCTTCTGCACTGCTTTATTTTTAATGCCTTTTATTGGAGAAGTTTACCCTGCAAACAAATATCCTTTCAATTTGTCACTTAGCATAATGTCGGTGTTTTTTTTTTTTTTTTATAATTAAAGTGTCGTACCTGTAATTGTCCCTGCACTTTACAGAGAGTCACTTTCAGTCAACACTAATTAGACTAATGAGTGTCAAAAATAGATTTTTTTTTTCTATGTGCCGTAACACTGCCAAACCATTTGAAATCTTATTGTTTCAGTTCTTAAGAGGGCTTTGGAGCATTTGAGGATGTTTCTGAGGTTATACCAAGTTTAACAAAAACATTTTTTTTTTTACCAAGACAAACAATGGCTGAGATCAGTCCAAACATCCTTATTATAAATGCTCAGTTTTCCGTTCTGGGTTATCTTGAATCCATGGTCACAGCTGATGAGATGACGCTGGATCTCACCCAAAATCATTTCTGCAACGCTTGAAAAAAACTGCAAATAGTTGGAGAAGAAAGAAGAAGAAGACGGTCCACCACAGAGACTCAAATGTCTTTGATCTGCAGCCCCATGAAACTGGCCGGCCTACACACACATGCACGTACATTGTGTGTACGTGTGCGCGCATGAGTGTGTGCATAATTATGTATCTCTCAACAAAATGTCAGAGGACTTCAAAGGACATCAGACAAGTACACAGACACACACACACAGACACACACACACACACTGCAGTTCCCATTATTTTGAGAAATAGGCCAGAATATATTCTGCAGCAGTGTGTTTTGCTGTGTGTGTAGAGGTGTGTATGTGTGTGTGTGTGTATGTGGGACGGAGGTAGTGTGTTTATTCCAGCCAACTTAGCATATTTGACCAAAGAGCAAATTAAGTTTTCAAGGATGGAAAGTTGGTGTTGGTGTTGGTACACAGAGACAGAAAATGGAAACTCAGCACACAAACACACACATAATAATGAAGCTACAGGGTCGTGACTACAGATACTCATGTCCGTTTATAACATGACTGGGACTGGATGCACGGAGGAATGAAGGATCCTAAACTCTGCAAGGGGAACCACATCAGAGTGAGGTCCTTAAACACTCAAGGGGAAAAAGTCTATATTTATACTCTTTCTTAGTATCATACAACAGCTTACTTTACGTTTAACGATTCCATGCTTTCATCATATCCCACCCAGAAAAAAATGGCAGTATGGGAATATATAGATAATAGATTAAAAAAAGGCTGTTGAACAGTGAGCTTACCCATAAAACACTTCCTTTCAGCTATAGAACATTTGAAACTTGCAGAAATAAATGTAGAATTAGATTCCAGATTCCAGAAAAAAATACTGTTAGCATTTCTATGAAACACTGAAAAACAGTGTAGACCGTGTAAAGAGAGAAGCCATTATAATTTGCAGAAAATCCAAATCTCAACTTATTTTTATCTTTTGTTACAATATCCACATAGGGCAATGGTGCCAAGCCATTGTTCCATTGGTCCATTGGCACAATAGTCAGCAGAAACCCTTTCTCTAACCCTTAATAATTGTTTTTTTTGTGCCAAAACTTAACAATTCCTTAATCAAATGATGGTCACATCACAATAAAAATGATTTTTTCAGAAGATAGTTGAAATTAACTGGACATTCCACAGGGCACTTAGCCTTGGTGAAATAAAGCAATACATGTTGAAATCAATTTTAAGGAAGTCAAGATCAAAGGTGTTAAAACAAAGCCAGTTATTCTCCAGCATTCAGGGACATTTGTTTCATGGAGGAAATGGTGGAACTTGTTTTTTTTTTTTTTTCCACAAATGAATGTTAAGTATATGTGATATTTCCAGTTTAGAGGTACATAATAAAGGCACAGCTGGGATGATCTGGCCTCAGATGCAGATTTACAGATGACTGAGTGATGCAGCAAAGAGCGACTGAGCTGGCAGATCAGCTTTCGGTATCAGAGAAACATTTTGGAACTGACTCAGAGAAGAGTTTGCCAAAATATAACTGATTTGAAAGTGAAGATGATCAAGGTTAAAAACAACCCATCATTCAAACATCACAGATAAACACCAACACTAGTTGCGTCTCAGTGCTGTAAAAGTTTCTGGCTGTTGTTTCGTGAATATGTGAATATCTATTATGTTCTACCACTTTTTATATTATTTGTGCTTTGTTTTTGTTTCACATTTTCTCTATGTTTAATTCATTTTTTTTCTTTGTTTCCTGCCAAGGAACTTTGGTTTAAATAGCTTATGACTAACTATAGTACAGCTGTAAATCTGCATATTGTTTATGTCAAATAAACAAATAAATAACTATACGATTGGGCTTTAAGCCTTGGCAGAAGTCTGGCTGTCCAAGTGCCTTTCCAGTTTACTTTGGCACTGTTTTTCCCTGGTGGTGGTTATCCAATCTGATTCTGATCATAAAACGTTTATATGACTTGGCATCCCAAGGGACAAATACATTTAACTTTACAATACTCTGTTCTGGTTTGGCTGAACATTTCCAACTCTTCCTGCAAATACACAATTTTAAAGTCGTGATTCCAGGCACAAATTATGATTGATTCACTTGGCAATATTCTCCCTGATGAGGTCATATTTGGTAATAACGATAAAACATTTAAATAAACATTTAAAAAGCAATAAGCACAAATATAAACACTGACGACAATAACAGCCCAACGGAGACAACTGCCATAAGTAATGTGCTTTTGATTGCTTATGTGATCCAACAGCTGAGCAGTCTATTTCTCACATATTGACTCATTGCTTCCATCTAAACTCAATCCTGTGATTCATAAGCAGTCAACCAGATCTGTGAGTTATTGGGCATCAGTGATAAAGTGTTTTTTCCTACACCCGGAGCATTGCATAATGCTTATATGCGGCCAAAAATCCATCGCAAACATTTGAGATGTGTATCAATACTCACAAGTCTCATTAGCCGCTAAAGAGCTTCAGACTGCTTTTCTGTGCACATTTGCATCTCACATGATGAAGCAGCAGGATGCATCCATATTAAAATATAACCCAGAATTGGCTCATTTAGGCATAATCTTCTCAGAAAAACTGGATTAAAATGTGTGAACATTTGTATAAGGAGGAGATCAAGTAGTTTGTTTACAAACTGGAGCTGGAGTTCTTTGGGAGGTTTTTGGAGTTCTGTTTTAACCCTCTGATTCCCAAGCAATTCAATTTATTCATGAAGTTTTTACCCACTGTGGCCTTTTTTCATTGCAAATAAATCTTTAATGAAAAGGACATAAATAACTTTTTGCATAACAATACAGTTTTAAAGCCTAATTTGTTTTTATTTGCTCAACTTAAACACAAAATTTAATATTATCATGTTTTAATTGAAATAAAATAGAATGTGTACAAAATTTTTCCATGGGCATTTAAGTTTTTTATTTCAATATTATAGAAAAAAAATGAAAATCCACATGCTTTATGAACTGAAGTCCTGACATTTTCCAACCTACATGTCCAATATCTCCCGTCCTCTCCTCTCAGCTCTGTGTAAAAACAGCCTGCAGGTGTGTCAAAGTTCCACAGATTTTTTTCCTGTGATTTTGACTGCATAATTTATCTTGCAAAATTTAATCCTTTTTGCAAGTCTGGTTTCTGCAAATATTTTGTTATCAACTAAATCTCAAGACAGACACGCAGAATACATTTATTTTTGATTAAACATATCTATTAAAAAATGACTTTTTTATTCTTCCTGGCAGAAACATCCACTGATAATGGCTGTTTTTCAGTTTCTAAATAACTTATTTATTTCATTATTTCAACAGCGGGAAGGATTGGGCCCTGAGTTGGACTAAGAACCAACCTGTCTGTGGATTTGAGGTTCAAAGGGTGAGGGTGAAATTGTTTGCAGGTCATTTATGGTGAAAATTCAGTGGCCTGCTAATCCTGGATGGGTGGCTTCTATGCAAATTACCATCCAGATATAACACATATGTTTGATATATCAACGGCAAGCCTATGGGGGAAACACAAAGCATATGGCTATGAATTAGTTCTAAGTCACTGCTTCTCTGCAGAGTTTGATTTTAATTAATGAGTTGCATACAAATACATAAATCTAACTCATTATATCTCAAGTGATTACTCAGATTGTTTATTGTATGTATTAGAATGTGTGTGTGCAATTAAAACAATTACTGGAAACAACACTTAATGTATACAGCAGTAAAGAGACGACTTTTGTCCAAAGCCTCTCAAGGTTCACTGCACATATTTGAGAATGGCAGGCCCCAGTGGATCTGAACCCACTGAACTGAGTGCCAGCGCTTTGCCCTGCCTCTACAGCTGAATACAGTTCAGTTATTTATACATAATGTATTTAGACACACACACACACACACACACATCTCAACACATACACTGACAGACCCATCCACACATGCCTCTATACTGTACGTGTTTGTTATTACAATTCATGTATAGAATCCATGCAGGCGGATGAAGCTGCATTATATAAACCTCATAAACACACATTGTATGCGTCTTTTGAACATAATTGGAAAAGCGATTCCTTGAACTATCTCATATTCTGCATTCAGCTAAATGACTCATGAGCTTCTGAGGCTTTCTACATCTATTGCTTTGGATGTTTCCCAGGCATTAAGCTGCTTTAAATACTGATTGTGTGCATAAATAATGGTCAATATCATCCCTCTGATCTGATATTGTTCATGTTGCCTGTGACCCACCTTTAAGCCCCCGTCCTGCCTTTCATAAACCTCAATATGACACATTCTCTGAGGGATTACTCTCTAATCCATCGACTAAAATTGCATCATAATGCAGGCCTACGCTACCTATATGTGTGTTACATAACTTCATGATTGAAACACCCACCATCTGGTTACCATGACGTTAGTGACCATCCCTATGAATAATAGCCGACCTCTTTTTCACCCAACCTACTGCACGCAACACACACTAAAATCTAATCCTCTGTATGTATTATGACTTTAATGAGAAACAAGGGGCCAATAAATGTTGCATTACAAAATCACTATTGAAAAATTCTATCACATGTTAAATGCACATTAATATGATCAAAATACATTAGTTCTTCTGATGTGGCCGTAAATGTCAACTTCAGCTCCACTTAGATACACTTTTACTCTTATCTATATTCTGAAGGCCTTACCAGAAGTGTGTGTCTATATACCATTCATACCCTGACATATACAACATTTTGTTCTAAAAAGTCATGACAATTAATATTTTATGGATTTTTATTCAGATTCATTGGAAATATCTCAATTTTCTTCTGTTATCAGAAAAAAAAAGAAACTTACTATCTAAACTACACTATCAACAAACAGAACAATAATTTTGAAATAATCTTTTACCAATATCCTGATGTACGTTCTGGAAATATATAAAAATCAGAGCAAATAAAATAAGCAAATCTATACATAAAACTTGAGAAAACTCATAATGCAAAATCTATTACCTCAATGTAAATAACAATCTGGAGAGGTGTAATAGTGATGTGTAACAGTCTCTGGTCTAGTTGTTGCCAAATGAAGCTTCATGAACCATTTTCTTTTCTTTTTTTTTTTTTTTTTACGCCCACTAGAAGGCACTAAAGGGTTAAAATCTTTAAACCAGGAATGCCATTAAGTGAAGTCAACAATTACAGCTAATGGTTTATGAAGCTTCATTTGGACGTCACTATCCTGGCCTCCCTGGTGGGTTCATCCAGCCCTGCTTCCATTAAAAAGAACAACCAAAGAACATTTAGGAGCTTTGTTTTAAACCATATGATGGAAATAATTTGCCTTTTCTTTAATACCACATTTCTAAATAACTCGTCACGATTCAGTTGATTTTAATTGAAACAGGGCTAATAGTTAAGAGGGAAAAGCTGTCAGCAGAAATCTACTATCAAGACCAAATTCCAGTTTTAGAGCCCGGCTTTGTGTTGGAAATAATAAAACTGACTCTTTTTGTGTTAGTACTTGAAAGCAGAAAATATCCTGAACAAGGTCAAACACTATAAAAGTAAGAATCCAGGATCCCACAGAACAGAAAGACACCTGGCTGTGTATTAGTTTCTGCAGTGCAGGAATGTCTTCTCTGTCTGTCTCTTGTAAGACTTTACTTTGACCGAGCCGGTTGCATTATATTGGGTTAGGCAGGGCTGGGCGGTCTGCCAGACAGTGATGTAATTACATTGTTAACAGTCATTGTGTCAGGCACTGTGAGCCATACGCAGGTCGTAGCCTTTACCTCGCTCACTTTCCGAGATGACATTACACTTGCTCTACCTTGCTCTCTCAGTCTCGCGCTGTCATCGAGGCGGACGCTGAAGGCTCGCGTGTGTGACAGTGACTGCGCTTCTGTTTAAAAGCCATCCAGCTTTACTGCTGTCCTCTCTATCGGCGCGTCTCTTTGTCTCGGTGACATCAAACTCGACTTTAAATGTTGTCGCTGGTGTCAGTTTGTTTTCCGAACCCAAGACTATCCCTGCACCTTTTCTAGAAACACGACTGGGAGCAATAATGCAATAGCAGTGAACGTATATAGCGAGAGTGGAGCCCACAAATGGAAAAGTAACAGGAACAGGAAGCAAGCATGGCACAGTGTACCAGGTCAAACAGAGGAAGAAGAATGAATGATGATCAGATATTTTTGGATGAGAACAAGTGGGAAGATGCGTTTCATGTGTGCAGGAGTGTGCGGTTTGGAAGCGATCCATGGATAAATCCAGTCAAGTCCTGAATTTATGTAATAAAATGTCTCTTTTCATCTATTCATTTTTCCTTGACTTCTTTCACAGGGTCATTGTGGAAGTAACAAGTAAAAAATCTGAAATTTTAACAAACTACAATGAATTTAAGTCAAAACAGGAAGTGTATAAAGCTGCCCCCCACCTGTCGCTGTGTCATGTACCTGCAGCTGTTCAGACCAAAGCAGCTTTTGTACCAGGATGTAAACATGTTTATTTTTGCTGTAAAGTTAAAAATTTTAACATTGGGTTCTATGGTGATTAAATCATTTTGGAGCCTCCAAGTGGCCACTAAAGGAAATGCAGTTTGCACACTTACTGTTTCTTTTTATGGCGCAAAAACCAAAACAATGAAAAGAAAAGACTCATGATCTCACATAATGTATTTTTTTCATCCAAATACCTTTTGAAAATATCGATGACTGAAGCATAAATGTTTGTTCCAGATCCAAATGTCGATAATCTGTAAAAACTGCTTAGGGAAGGAGATAATTAAAGGCATTATGGTTGGTACCACCCCCTAAAATGTTTTTGGAGTGTATTTACATGTAATCTTGTCATCACATCTAGACGCAGGATGCTCACTGAGAGGCCAGTGCGACTGAGTCGATTATTATCCTCTTTTCTGATGTGTGACTCTGCGTTTTTGACAGTCAGCCCCTCCCCCCAGTGACTGTATCCTCAGCTGGGTTTTCTCACAGTTACATTTGCAGGCTTGAGCCACTTCCACATCCTTCAGAACATCATTTTTTTCTGATTATTAGGAGTTTGAAATCCCATTTTAGTGTTCCGTTATCATTCCCTCCTTCACTTTGCTGTGATTTATCAAAGTATCTTCAGTGAAAGCTGCCTCCCTGTCTTTACGAAGCAGAAAAAAATCATTCACAAGTGACAGGGTGCTTTCTGTGTAAAATAGGTCATCTTGTCCCTGTTTTCTCTCGAAAGCACTTCAGGATTGTGGTCCTTAAAAACTTATCTTTCTCTTAGTCTTTGTGTGGCTCTGTATGCTCGATGTGACTCATTTTAGGAATATATTAAAGAAGACATCATCTTGTTTGCTGAAGTTGTTTCAGTTTTTATTGCTGCCTCAGCCACAGACTGGAGCAAACTGAAGATACTGAAGGATTTGCTGTACAAGCTGAAACCGCTTTTTTGCTATTATTATTATTATTATTATAATTATTTTATTTTATTCCAAGGGGCCAAACTGGTAAATATCATTGTAACCCTTTTAGTTGAATGCAGCTTCAGGCAGAAATCGGAGAAAGATGTGAAAAAGAGGTTATGGTTTTGTTTCTTCTTGCTTTGAATCAAAGTAATTAAACAAAAATGTCCAAACCTAATATTGTAATAAAACAAATGGACTACATAATAAGCTGTGAGAACTATTTGCAACCTGTTACCAATTTATTCAACTTTTCTTTTTTTTTTTTTTTTTCTTTTTTACATATTTCTCACTTCTCTTTGCAAGTCATTAAGGTACTGAAAAAAATATGGGTTTATGTTTTTTTTGTTTTGTTTTTGTGAAGAAGAGATGGGGGAAAGGGGTCTTGGGCCAGAATCAAACCCAACGTCCACCCCAACAAGGACTCTGCATAAGTGGTATCCACTCTAGCACTGATCCCTAAGTCAGCGCCCAGTAATGGGAGCCAGACTCTGTTGAATATCCAGCTGAAACTAACTTCAAATAAATGTTCCGAAATGTTTTCATATTCATGCATTATTTTGAGCTATTTAAAGGAACCAGGAGCAATGTATAGGACTAGCTTTGCTCTCTAGGTTTTTAATACCTGGTGAGAATGTTTTGCCCACAAGACGTACAGTAAGCACAAACACACACACACACACACACACACACACACACACACACACACACACACACACACACACACACAAGCATA
>JAOWBC010000248.1:20314246-20325613 GCA_028566105.1 Hypoplectrus providencianus | reverse complement strand
ATCCATAACATCATTAAAATCCCTGCATGTAAGGCTGAAAACCAATACTCCAATAGGGTTAGGGTTAGGGTTAGGGTCTAATATTAGATAAACAGGTGGAAAATTAGGCATTTTGCTTAGTTTACCCTAAATTTGGAAAATGTTCTTCATCGTAAGTAAAGTGTCATTAAACAGATTAATTCATATCTGCTTTGATGTTTTACAGCTTATAAATGCAGAGTCAGAGCCTGGACAATTCAAGTCATTTCAAGGACTTTGCTTCCAGGCTTCAGTTACTGGCTGTCTTGTTGTTTCGGTGACTGTTGTCAGATATTCTTCTATGGCAGTCTGAGACGGATGAGCTAGTTTGAAGCATCTCAAACATGAATGAATGAAACAATAAATGGGCTGTCGATGGAGGCTTTGCCAGCTTTGTAGCAGTGTGTGTGTGTGTGTGTGTGTGTGTGTGTGTGTGAGAGAGAGAGAGAGAAAGATCAACACATGGCAGCGTTCAAAGCACTACCAGACAATGTAAAGTACTGCAGTCAATTTGCTCAGGTTGCATCATCACAGCCCCTGCACGTAGGATCATAAAAAATTAAACATTCTTCATATTCTCTGAGGAATATCCTGGGTTTTTATATCACTACTTCAATATCAATATATGCCATGTTGTGGATACCTCTCCCCAGCGTGTTCTGTATTTCTGAGGCATGTTCGCATCAGTATGCAGTCACAGAAATATTTTACACCCTAAAGGGAAATGAACCGCTAACCTTGAGAGTGCAAGATACTTTCTCTGTTTACATGTGAGGCGTCATGTGCGTTTATTCTCCTACTTTGGAATTAAATACCACAGAAAGCAGTTCAATGCCATCATTACACCAACAAAGCAATGAAAAGCCCTGATGGATAGGCGACGGCTGTCACCTTTAATCTGTTTTACCACAGCAGCCAATAAGGTGGCCTAAATTAATGGCACATTCCGCCCACTATATTTCTGATATCAACTTAGCATGCATACACACAGATGCCCTTCAGCAGAGCTTATAGCGTCTGATGATATGGGGAAGGTAAGTCGGGAGCATGTCTATCTGTAGACGGGGAGATTTTTTAAGGGTTATACATAGTCTTAACTGAATTTCCCTTAATACCACCTGTAGCTTAATCAGTTAAGTTACTGAGATATTCCTTTCTAACTCTTAATTACATGAATTTAACTAAGTGGCAAACACAGGTAATTTGCTGCATTAATATGTTTGTACTAATTGAAATCACACATACATTTACAATGAATGAAGAGTCACATTTTTTTCATTATTATAATTTGACCTCCTATAACATCTTCCTAGTTGCTTTTGATTGGGTACCATTACAGATTTTGGCAACTGATTTGCACATCAATACAGTATGAACTAGCTACAACTTCAGGTTTCAATGGTTCAATCCACATTAGTAATAAACTACTTTGAAACAAGCTAGGAGCTTCAATAAACCTATGGAAAATGCAAAGTTGGTGACGTGTATACAGATGAAATACATGTGGCCAAATTAAAAAGAGAGAGCAACAGGACGTTGATTGTTAAAGATTCAGTCAGGGGTTTTCAACAACTTAAGGCTCCTCGGAGAACTTCAAAAAGACATACCAGAGCCCCCTTTCTTTCTCTGCTTAAATTAAATGCACACTGTTATGTTTTGTTTTGTTTGTTTTTTCTGTTATAACTTCTCACACTAATTCCTCTGGTAATAGAAAGTATGCTGAGTGGAATCTGAGCAGATGCAATCAGGTTGCTCTTCAACCTGCAGCAGTAATTACCACTTATATCCATCAAGCTGAGTAGAATATGAAAGTACATATTGACAGTGGCATCTAACCTCCCTGATATGATTTCATCGGAGCAATTTCAGCTCCCTTATCCCTGCATTAGCTGAATATATGCACGAATCTTTAAAACAAGTCAATTTTGCATATTTCCTTCCAATTGAATTTTTACTCACTTTAAAAAATCTTTGAATGTGGTCAGATTGAGATACCTTATGTTATAGTAGCAATTTCTTTTTTTTTTTTTTTTTTACACAACTTCGCTTTTTCCCTCAGAGTAACTTAATGTTGGTATTTTTGTCGTTGTCACCATTTATCTGCATAGTTAAACCATCTAACCCTAGCGCTAGCTTGATTAGCAATGTGCATACAGTTAACTGTGATGATAATTTTGGCTGGAGAAAAATAGGTTAGAAGACTTAACTTATTGATGAAAACAAAGAGTTGCCATACGTTTAATAAAGACTTTTTCTTGGTGTCCCTTTGAATTTGGCCATAACAACATAGCCACACCGCTAATCATACCCAGCTTTATTACCAATCATTTACTCTAAATGGAACCATCATTCCTAAAATTGAAATTATGCCATATTTAAGAAGACTTCAAACTATTGATTTACAACATAAACTCATCAGGGAAATGTTTGCTAATGATATAAATAAAGTGAGAAGTAAGGCCATTGTCTCATAGACTTCTATACAATTAGTGGAGTCTACCCTGCTGTTTAATTGAGGTAATTAACATTCAAGGCACTTCTGCATTGGCTTCAGGTGACAGACCAGGAAATCATATTCCAGTATTGTATCCAGTCTGTTCTCAAGGTAAAGTAAACAGCAATGCTTTGAGCTAAATGCTTGGGCCGCACAATTTTATCAAATTTTATAATTAAAATTCATTCTTTCGTCATACAGACAGTATTATCATGAGCTGCTTCTAAAGGTTACACTGCCTTTACATTTTCAACACACAGCCTCAGTATCATGTAAGATAATTCCAGTCATCCACTCTTTCAAGTAAACTCACCTGAACCACTCAACTTATTATGACAGTGTTGTCAGACATGATTTTTTTTTTTCATTCATTTAGCTGTAAACCTCACACTGTTACTCAGGCATCAAACAATCCAAGAAGTGTACAATACAGCTCACCTCTGAGGTCTGCCGCACTCATCGCATGACAACATAATTACAGCTCTATTATCTCAACAGCTGACAGAATTCAGAGAAGTACTAACACATGGAATTATAGTCATTCATTACATTTACATTAGAAACATTTATCTGATGTGCCTTAAGTTACTGATATCTATATTAGGAACTACATAATTATCATGACTACACTGTTAATAAAAAAAAAAAAAAAAAACGGACTGAATTCTGGTAAATGCCATTGTTAGCAATTTTATATCATTCAGTGTTATGTCTAACCAGATACAAGGGACATATTGTATGAGTTACATAACTTCCATTATGATTTGTTGTTTATTGTTGTGTTGCCACATCGGATTCAATTTACAAAAATTCTCATTAAATACAATCTGAGAAGATTTAGTCTTTCAAATCATTGACTTCTGATGGCTTTTTGCTTGCAGTAGAGACATCCCTTGCTGGTCATGTGAGAGACTGTAGGTCATAAAGGAACTGCATTGGCTAAACTTTTCCGACCCAGAGGTTGCCACTTTGTTGTAGCTTACCTCCTTCAATGATGCTTAAATATACACTAATACAGGGAAACTTTGAAATCTACAGCAATGGTAACTCATGTGCTGGACACAGAGGAATAATATATACACTAACTTTGAGGTTACTTCTCCATTGTTGGCTAAAAATGTCTGGCAAAATCAGTGCTTCGACAGAGGGTACAACAAAACTGATGGAAATGTCATTTCTATGCCAGTATTTGGACAAAAACCAAAGGAGAAACCAAAATTTTGACCTGATAGTAGCACTTATTTGACATTGGAGCAACACCAAAGCCATTAAACATTTTTTTCTCTTGGGATCATGAATGTCAGCACCAAATTGTGTGCCAATCTATCCTATTGAATTTGAGATATTCCAATATAAGCCCAGTTGGTGGTCGGAGGAGAACAGTCAGTGGATTACCAAGGTCAAAGTCCCAATGAACACAATGGTTGGACCAAAGTGGGGGACCAACAACTTTCATATAATTATGATTGGATTTGCCAAAGCTAGGGGTGTTTGGGGCTTTGTTTCCTGATTCGACGATGTTTTAGAACCAAAAATAGCAATATGATACCTTTTTCTATGCAATCTTATCAAATGAAAACCCCTTATGGCTCTGTCAGGGTTGCTTGCTGAGGAAGGTTTTGACTTGAATTTAAAACATATTTTTGCAGTGTAGAATACAACATAAAACAAAATCTAATCTTATTTACTTCGTTAGACCACAGAATTGCAATCAAAGTCAGTCCACGTTAGCATTGTGCTGCAGAAACCTTTTCTTGTCAGCTGACATTTCCATCATATAGACATGTTGGCCCAGGGGACAAAAGCAAAGGAGATAACATCGGCATACAGCTAACACAAGATAACAAGATACCATGCATCCATACGCATACATTATTTATAGCTCTGTTTCCTGCCAAAGTCTCTCCAAATAACGTGCACCCCGATGGTCCATTCATTCCTCCATCCATCCATCACTTTCAGCTGCAGCAGAGATTTATGATCACATCACGGTGTCTCTAATCTCTGCTCATAAACTCTGCAGCAAATCTGAGGCAATCACTTCAACCTCTGTCACTCTCCTGTTGTCTCTACTTACAGGTTTATGTCCAGGTGTAAAATCCCATATTATAATTGACTTGCCTATCACTCTCTCGGCTCTCTATTTGCATTTTAGGCACTTAGCTGATGCTCTTTTCCAGAGAGACTAAGCAGGAGTGCAATAACAAGGCTCCAGTCCCAGATGGGCAGAAATTACAAGCCATGAAGAATAATTTATGCATAGGTCTCACAAATGTGTGACTTGTTGGCTCTGCTCAATATTTATATAGTAAGATAAGCCAAGAGGTTATTTGAATAAAATAAAAACTATATGACAAGAACTGATCGCTGCTGTGCATATAAAAGGCATGGCTAGTTGCATCCTGCAGCCAGAGTGAAACCAGCACTTCATTTGCTTCTACAAGAAAACCTAGCAGGTTTTTATTTATTTTCCATTTAGTCCACACCCCCAGTGAGCTAAATGTAAATTCGTTGCCTCAGCAGAAGTTGTGACTCGATTGGGGAGTTAACTTTCACTGTGTTTCAAAGCATTACTAAGGTGTGACCTTTAAGACAATGGAGTTGACATCACCATGACCTTGACCTTTGACCCCAAACCAAATCAGTTCATCCTTGATTCCAATTGGTTGATCGGTTGATTGTTGTGAACATGTTTGTTTTATTATGGATAAGACAAACAAAAACTTACTTATCAGTTAGTTTCTTTGTCGTCTTGCTTTAGATCCTAGTTAGCATAAAAACATGAGATTGTCATTTTCATGTAACCTTGGGCGAAACATTCTTTCAGTGTCTTTTCCATAATGACAAACTACTCTCAGTGTCAAGTATCACATATTAAGTATGTTCAATTTTCAAAATGCTCTTTACTCAACAACCCCCCTCCAAATTAGTACCAATGTAAGGAAAAACAACATCAAATGAACCTTATTCCCCATTTAACCTTTTGTTTCTCCACTCTTTCTCAATCTCCTACATTTTCCTATTGCTTTCTATTTTCCTTTTTTTTATCCCCTTTCTCTCTCTTTTGCCTTCATATTCACTCACTTTTACCTCTCTTCCCCCAGATGCTTTTGTCCTCCTGTTGAAAATGCCAATTGCCCTTTGGCCTCCGATTGATTTTATTGGCTGGAACCCCTGCTGGTAAGCTGGCGGCTAACGAGATCACCGCTGGTTGCGCTAAACGCAACTGACAACAAAGAAACTAGTTTTCCACCTAGCGGGAATAGGCACACACATGCACGGAGACACACATGCACACAAGCTCCCACCTTGTCAGCCAAGCAAAACCTCTCTGCATCTCACAAGTGTAGGGTCTCATCAAGTTAAGACCGAGTATAGATACACTTCACTGGGTGTGTGTATGTGTGTGGAGAGTAAGAAACAGTCGAGTGTGAGGAAAATGAGCTCTGTGTGCATTTTCTTATGTGTGTGGTTGTGTGTGTCTGCATGACCGCACCTCCATCTCGCTCCCTGCTTGTTCAGCATTAGAGACTGTCAGGTGCCTGGAGGGAGGTCCCACAGCTCGAACCAAACCCACACCAGCTGCTGTTGCTGCGGCTCTGAGCTGTTTATCGCTTCAATCTGGTGTGCGTGTGTGTGTTTGTTTGGGTAAAAACTGTCAACATGCTGCAACTTGTATGACCCAGTGGTAAAATAGATGGAGGAACGGAAAAAAATGTCTAATTTCAAACACATTTGCTGAATTCTATAGCTTTGTTTGGATTCCATTGAGCGCCCATACATAAATCAAATCACTGACCCCTTTTACAGCAACGAGGACCTTGGTTCAACCCACATTGCCCAACACAGGCCTGACCTGTGTGGGAGTCATTAACTTCAAAACACTAAGCCATGAACCTGTGGGCCAGTAATGCCTTGGTCAAACCACTTATTGGTAGCTGGCTGTGTTTCAACATTAGTTGGGTCATTAGCTGGTGTGGAGGTGATGTTGGGTCATCTACACAGCTCACATGCCACAGGACCAACTTTTTACACTAAAAAACTTTGTCTAAAGCCTACTGTTGCCATGAGCTCAAAGTTCTTATTGAAAATGATCTACCTCCATGTCTTTCTGACATCAGAATTGGTGGAGGGTTGAAAATCAATCAATCAAAATCAATTTTATTGAAGTCGATGGAGTCCACGCGACAACTAAACAACCTAATTTCATTAATTACCTAAAATGACCATGACTTCTTACACTGAAATCCATGCTGGTGGCAAAACTGTGGGAAAAATACATGAAATACATGACCATTCTAGAAATAACACTTCAATGGTTATATTTGGCACAGAAAACACTTGGTTAGGGTTGGAAAAGAATAATTTTCTCTCCAATAGAGTTGCATGGCAACTTAGTTATGACAGTGAAAGTCAGAAATGGGTTGTGTTGCCATTGTCTGTCACACTGTTAATCAGTTACATCTATTACATTTATAATAGCTTACTGTAGTCAGTGGTTCTGAAGATGTGCAAACAGCAAATTTCTTTTACAGTAAGACATATATGAAAGAACCAGGATATGAGAAAAAATTATCCTTAGCATGTGTAAAATTCTACACATGCACGGCTGCAGCTCATGCATCCCACCGAGCATACTTCCTCTCTCATACAGTTGCTATGGCAACAGCTTGCACTCAAACTCTTTCGGTTTCACTCCCTCCTGCACACTTCTCTCTGCATCACCAGCCAGGCTTCCAATGACCTAATGCTAACACATATGTCCAGTCAGTAGTTAGAAGTTGCTTATGAACTGTCATTATGACAAATGCTACTCTGGCTCTTCAGAAATGTATTCAACATTTTAGATGGACAGAGACTGTGATGTGTTGTTAAGTTTTGACTGCTGTATGCTGTAGAAGAAAAAAAATAGTACAGCCAGTTGGTTTTCACATACCTTGAAAATGAGCCATCAAAAGTCAAATGAGAAAGGTCCTCAAACAAATACAAGCCATTATCAACTACTGGCACATGGTGGTGTAAACAGAGCATATTGTTGAATTAAGTCCCAGTGCATGCTAACAGCAAGTCCTTCCATAGTTTTGGCATGCTGTCAATGTCGTCAAAATTGAGGGTTGTGAAGTTTGATAAAAATTTGTCCGTTTACAGTTGATGGCTGTGTTCCATGTTATATGGCAAAATATATTGTTAATATGATATATTTGATATAATCGAGCCATGCAATTTACAGCATTTTTAACAGCATAGTCTTGCTTTTACATCAAAAGATTTATGTTAACATATTAATGGATTCTGTCAAAAAAAAAAAAAAAACAATTTGCTCTGTCTAGAAATATATTACAAACATTATGAATTGACATTACTGTTGCTGACATGATCTTGGTTTCTTAGTCCATGCACACCGTGTGGAATACATGATAACACCCTTTTTAACAGCTTTCCAACATGTGTGATTTGATTTTTAAATGTCACCATGTTCCCGCAGCTTCCCACAATGCAAAACCTCAAACTATTATTATCACAAATACACTGGAGGTGACATTCAAATCAAGATTAAAATCTGAACATTGAGTCCACAGAAAAAAAAAAAAAGTATTGTACAAATTGCCTGACAGTGTCAATACACTGTATAAAGAATTGTGTCTTGACAAATCATCAAGCCACATTTGCAGTCAAGTGTAAATGTGGCACTCGGCACTGAGAGTTATAGTGAGACTCAATGGGTAAAAAAACAGCAGTGACTGAGAGTTTATGAAATCAACATGGGGAATTGTTTGTACATGAAACTGCAAAAATAATAGGTGGAAAATGTAATGGATGACTCCCTTTTAGCTGATAGAGCTCTAGATTTTAATAATGTGGTGGATTGTTTTGCACAGAAAACTGTATGGAGAAACAGTTTATGGAAATTGTTGGTTGTTAGTGCTGTTATGACTGTTATGACTAATGCTTTGTGGAGGTTCCAAACCTGAACCAATAGTAGGACAACAACAAAAACATTGTCAGACTAAAATTACTAAAGATTCAGAGTTATTAATAACTATACTATTGCAGCTTCTTTAGAGCTTTTGTGTTTGAATCATTTAAGATGTGGGGTTGAAATTGTCTAAAAAGCTACAGATTTAGTATTGGCAATGATCCAAAACACCCAGTGTTTATTCAGAAATGCTGATTAAAATGCAAATGTATTTTCTGAGAGAGAACTTCATAAAGTAAAGTTTAGGAGCAAAACAAATGCATGTAAATGCAAAACTCCAGGTAGTTGCAAGCATGATATTTATACTGAATGTAATTACTTATGTGGGTTAGACAAAAATGAATCTGAAGTTATTTTTTTTTCATATGGCAATACATACATGTTAATACAGTAGCCAATTCAATGAGCTGATAATTCCTACTGTACCTACGAGAAGGTAGAGTAGGTCCAACCATACTAATGGGATGGTAACCACCTGGTTACAATAATTGAAGTCACTTGTTTGACAATATAAAATATTGTTTAAAAGCAAAATAACAACACAGAAATGCCATAAATAAGTAGGTATGAACATGGAAAAAAAAAAAAAAAAGTTTAAATTTTTACATTCACGAGACGGCACCAAAAAACATTTACAATAACTAATATGAGCTGAAAATACCTGCTGTACCAACTGGAAGGTAGACTAGACGACTGCCTGCCCGCCCATACAGGGGGCATAATCTGACAACAATCAAACTGGCAGCACAGATGAACTATTTCAAGTCTCAGTTAGCATTAATATTTCCAGATGGTGCCACCTTTTTACTGGGAATCCATCAGCCATGTGCTGCAAACCAATGCACCTTTCAGTTCAACTGCTTAATTTAGTAAATACTAAGCTTGTCTAATCATGCATGTAAACCATAATCAGCTGTGACACACAACCATATACGTCTAAATGCACTGAGGCTTACAGGTGACTGTCAGTGCTCCCCTGCTTTAGCCACAGCTAGCTGCTTACCTTCCTGCATGCTGATTGGCAGCTGTAAAATGGCTGTTTAAATCCTGACAGTCTGTTAATTGGCAGATGGTTGATTGGCTACATTTAATTGGCTGCTGCTAGCTGGCTGTTGTTGCCCATCTGTGTGCTCACATTACTCACATGCTAGCTTTGTAACAGCACTTCACTTAACCATCCCTCACTCCCCCCACCCCACGCCTCCCCCTCGCCTCCCATGCCCATTTTAATGCGAACTGTCTGCAACATAAGAACACTCAGCTCCTCCACAAAAAATGGGACACGCATTAGCATAAATCTAGTTTTTACTTTTTATCTTTCGGTTCGCGCTCCTCATGCGTGCCTCCATGCCCTCAGGTTACAGATTATGAAGAGATTTTGGTTTGAACCTGTGTACCACCAGCTCCAGTCTGTCAGTCAGGTGGGAACATTTGATAAAGTCATTAGCATAAGCCCCATCACCTGATTTTCTGCGTATGGAACCTGTTTTGATTGTCAGGTGTCTGCGCTGACACTGATAGTCTCTCAGTGGAAAAACAAAACAAAAAAAATAATTTAGTGATTTGCTTTATTGTTGTTTTTTTTGTGTTAATCCACATTTTACTTTGAAAAAAAAAAATATTATTACTGTTCAGACTTGAATCTTAATTTTCCCTCATCTGTAGGAAAGACCTGAAAATGACTTCTTTTCCCCCATTAAGACTCTTGAGTGAGTTGGGAATCATTAATGTTGATTGTGTGGAACTTTCAGCCGAGGGCTGCCGTGGCTAAAATCTGCAGGGTGTACTGAACTCTGGTTTCTGCTGTTAACCTTTACTGATGAGTTTTATTCTCCCACCGTGACATGCTGGGTGGCTCTCTCATGTTGAGACATAAGGGCATAATTTAATTGCTTTTATAGCAGATGCTCGACGGAATAAGACCATTAGTAAGTCAAGAATACTTTGTTCCCATTAAAGTGGAGAATATATAGCATGCATAATGTTCTCACACAGAGACAAAAGAAGGCACAGGGAGAGAAGAAACGTGTGTGTTTGAGATATTTTTACTTTAATATTATAATATGTTTAATATTTTAAACTAACAATTCAAGTTGTCCCATTGAAGCTTCATCAACCATTGGTCCGATTTGTTGACTCCACCAAATGGCAATTCAGTGTGCGTTCTTTTTTTTTCTTTTTTTTTTAATGAAGCATCTACACAAAGGAAGTTATTTATTTGAGCTGTCAGCAAAAGGGTGTTTTCTACGATATTCTTTAACCACGGGCTCACCAAAACTGAAAAATGTCAAAATAAAACACCATTAAAATCAGAGGAGCAGTCAAACAATTGGACTATTATTGAGAAAAGCATGAAGTGAAAATCTCAGGTATCATCAACAGAAGCATTCAAGATGAAACATCAGGTAGCTGACTCAATGAAAGGCAGAAAGAGGTGCTTCACCTCTCAGCTCATTGTCGTAATTTGATACACATTTTGGTCAGTTAGAAACAAAGTAAAAGTCTCCTCAAATTTCCAATCCTTTCATCAAATTCCTTGTTACTTTTTATCCGCCTTTTTTCTTTCTTTTATATTTGGTTAAAAAAAAAAAAAAGCAATTTGAGTTGTTTTTTTTAAACCAGGGGGAGAACAAAGTGTGAAAATGCTACAAAAATACTTAATGGGAGTAATGGAGCAGTGAATTTACTAGTGAGTGCTACTGATTTCTGCTCCTCTACTCCCTGGACCTGCATTTTAAGGTTTCCTTCATAAAACAGACTACAAACTGCACTGATATATGGAAAAAAGACTGCACTTTGTCAAAGCCTAGCCCAAAGGAATGATCATATGTCAGTGCCTACCAAAACCTGTGGAGCCATATTCCCCATCTGGGGAGAG
>JAOWBC010000248.1:20253186-20265872 GCA_028566105.1 Hypoplectrus providencianus | reverse complement strand
CACAACAGGAAATGTGCATATTTTATCCAGATGAATGACATTTGTTCAGGATGACTCTGCCCTTTGAAGGGAGAGAGACAAAGGACGGCCTTTGTGCTTGTTACAGAATACAACCATATAACGTACAAGCTGGTAGTCAGATGGCAAGCAGACTGTCTACTGCTACCAAACCATAAATAATTCCATATCATTATGAAACAGTTGCAGTCATTCATGGGAATGGATAAAAGAAGTGAAAAATAGTTGCATCCAGAGATACATGAACACAAAAAGACCAAAAAAACTATCTCAAAGATTATAAGGGCACAACAGGAAATGTGCAAGGACATTCTGTAACAAGCACAAAGGACGGCCTTTATGCTTGTTACAGAATACAAGCATTCAATGTACAAGCTGATAGTCAGATAGCAAGAAGGCAGTCTATTGCCATCAACCAATGAAAAATTCCATGACATTATAAGACATTGGAGAGATTCATGGGAATGGATGAAAGAAGAATCTGTTTGACCATGATTTTTCCAACTGCAACTCTGCCGATCTTGAGTGAGACTGCTATCATGGTTGGTTATTAGCAAGCATGTACAAACCATTTCTGATAAGGATCAACACAAGGAAATATCATACCTGGGTTCTGGGTTTTCATACATATAGCTGTTATGGTGCTTTTGTTTTCCCACTCGATTTGCAAATGGTATTATGCAGGATGATCCACAGAGCTCTCCTGGTACCTGGCAGGGAATCAATATCTGGACAGGTGACAAGACTAAAGCTTGAACCTTGTTTCTCCAGAGTGAAGCTGACATTCATTAGACCACCACAAAGATCCAAAAGCGACACTGGGGTTTCTGATTTTGCACAAACAATGATTACACAGAGGTTACAACCATGCCTAGCATGGCCTAAGTCTAGGAGAAAAGATACAGATGATGGAGATGCATAAGCGTAGGGAAAGCAGATAAGCAGGAAAAGAAGCTTTTCCTACCACGTTTTTATCATATACTCCAAAGACAAATGTGAATGACTTGAATACTAATGCATGTCTATGGATAGTTCCATTCAAGACTCATGCCTATTGAATGACTGATGTTCTGGCTTTGTTGATGAGGTGTTGTGCTTCCTTAACAGTAAAGATAAGTAAAAGCAAAGGAAATACGCACAACAGTCAAGGTCAAGGTGACAGATGAAAAAAAAGATGGAGTGACAGATCTATTCAATATACAGCTAATGTTTCAGAATTAAAAGCATGGAAAATAATAATCTCATTTCCTCCTAATGAATACACATCATGCCCTTTACTCAATACAAGGACAGACAAAGCAGGTTACAGATGTAACCATGGTTCTCTGGAGCCAACACATGGCCTGAACTGCTGAAGCCTTGAGCGTTGTGAGACTTCTGCTCATAGAGTGCCTTCCAAGGTTACAGATCTTTGGTGTCAAGACTTAATATTGCAGCTTGAGAAGAATATATTTCTATTAATCTTGTCTGCATTCTTACTATTCTTTTTTTAATATGGTCAAATCTACTGATTATTTTAACCATTAATCAATTATTAATTTCGTAAATATCCAATTACCAAGAACCCAAAGTGGCCACTTCACATGTTTTTGTTTTGTACACCAAAAAGTACAAACCTCCAACTTATATATGTATGAATTGAATTATATAACATAATCAAAAGAAAATCATCATAAATTGATAAAAATCTGCAAAATCACCAGACAGCCCAGTGGTTAAAGGCATGCAGGGTAAATTCTAGTTTAAACCAACTAAAATAATCCAGCCTCACTGTTAATTCAACCAAAATCAACATTTTAATGATCCAGATACGTCGGCTGACCGAAAAAAAAATTCAAAGTCATGATGGTATTTAGCAGGCACTGGCGTCCCCTAGCCCCAGAACCTGTGGTGCATGAACCTTTTCTCAGTGCAATAAATCACATAAAAACCTTCATTGGGCCCATTATAGGTACCATTAAGCAGCTGCTGGGGTGCTGAATGGTGTCTACACTCACCAAACGGCAGATTTCTTCCACCATACAGGTTTTCATAGAACCCATAAGACCAGCTAGCTCACCAAGAGAAAACCGACCATTTCCTTTGGCAGCTATAACTGTTTAACACAGGCTAAGTAGCAGAGGCTGTTCTTCTCATACAAACATCTGTCGCTCACATGTACACACACCAACCTGCTCTTGTGTAATCAAAAGGGTTTACTGTTGGTGCAAAAGAGCTTTCTTAAATGCACTGCCTCCTGCAGATGGTTCGTCTTATCTTCATGTGCTGATATGTTCAGTCCCTGGACATATGGACGATGTAACTGATGAGCAAGAACATATATGTTGAGGTGAAGGAATGCACCAGGAAGAGGAGAAAAAATGGATTTCAGACTCAAGCTATGCACAAAGCTTTGTAATGCTGATTGAATTAGTAATGCTTTCTTTGAATAATTCCACAGAAGTCTTTGTGATGCCTTTTGAATTAGTAATGTGCTCTCCCCATGAGTTGTTATGTGTAGTAAATTAAAGCATTTTTCATTTCATCCCTCAGAAATTCTCTTTGGTTGCAGAGATGTTTTCGGTTGTCTTTGTTCTCTCAGTGTTTTCTTGTTTGCCGCTATGTCTCGCTTCCCATTCCCTCTCTGTGCCTCCAGTCATTTTGTGTGGTGAGGCCTCTTCACCTTTTGTATTGATAGAACACTCAAAGTTGAATGAAAAGGTTAAAAAGAAATGCACTGTTGGGCTTAAATGGATCCCTCTGGACCATGCCATTCCATTGGAAAAGTCAAAGAATGGCAGATCAATCAGCCGTTTTAAGAACTGCAAATCAATTAAGGAGCCAAATATTATGTATAACATGCAAGTTCTATCTGTTTGTTGAAAAAGAAATGGGTAGTACAAGTCCACTTCCCAAAAGGAATTTTTAAATTTTACCAAAAATGACATAGATTATTAGCAGTGGATTATTTTTTTCGTTGTGTTAATCTGGAAGTCTAATGTTTTCTGTCCCATTAATATCTCTACATACCATTGCATTAGCTCAACCTGAAAGCACTGCCCTGAAACTAAAAAGAAAAAAATACATAAAGATTTTTCTTTATTTTGCTTGATTTGGCAAAGCCATAAAGTGTATCTAAATGGGCGTAGTTTAACAAATGTAACTGTTCATTTCTGAAGCTTTATGGCCATGTCCTTAAGGATGCATAACTTTAAGCCGTAATACTAAATAAACAGATGAGTAATTGAAATTCCACCCTCAGTTATTTGGTTTGTAAAAACTTATTTATCAAAGGCTCAAGTGGCCAGTTCACAGTATTTGTTTTATCCATCCAAACACCAAGTTATTTCAGGATAAATTAATTAATCGTGATCATTTGATGAATGGTAAGTAGCTAACCTAAAAAAAAGACAACTTTGTATAGTAAAATTCACACAAATAAAATAGATCTACTGATGTTTATGAAAACTGCTTCTCATGAAAACTGAGACTGGTCTACTTGTAATTTATAAGACTGCCGGTGCCGTGAGTCCTTGGCTGTTTGTTGACGATCCAAGAAAATGTTAGCAATTCAGACAACATTCCTCCAAAAGGTTAAATAGAACATTTGTGGTGAGAAGGAGAAACAAGACAAGAGAGTTAGTCTGAAAGGAATGCTTTCTGTGTCTGGAAGCGTGCAGCCGAGGCAGCTGCTGTGTCAGTTGAGCACAAACCGTGTCCTAATAGGATCATGTGAAGACTCAACCTGTCAACCACTGAATACTACAGAGAGAAAAGGAGAGGGAAATAAAACACACACCGTTCACAACTGGAGACTAGACCTCTGGAGAGTAAACTGGTGTTTAAAGACACGTATTAGCTCCAGAACCACGTGACCCTCTCTGCGGACTGGATGACATTTCCTGAGCCGAAACAACAGCACGCTCACAACTTGAGGGACCTGGCTGCTGAGAATGCAAATGATTTCCTATATCTTGTTGTTTCAATTTAACAGGGCAGGATCCGGTTTCACACACCAGTGCTCAGTGCGAATTTTGTTATAGAGATTCTGATTAGCCTTTTTCAGAGTGAGATCAGAGTACAGCCATCACGCAGATAAACAACGTGACATTGCTCTGGATACATATAGAAAGTAAGTCCCATTAAAAGTTTATTACAGAGACTTTTAATTACTTTGTACTTACTAAACTTAATTAACAGATGTGCACAGGTTAAAGGCTAAATCAACACTATATCACATAGTGTAAAGACCCTGCTGCTGCTAGTGTTATTTCTGTTGTAATTACTTAGTATCAGCAAGGATAGGGAGACGAGCATGGGCTGCATGCAGCACAGGAGAACAAGATCCCCAACCTAAATGACAGAATAAACCATTCGTTAAAGCCAGCCCTCACGATACATATGTCAAAATTATCCATATCCGTGTTGCTGCTGGAACAGAGTGGAGCAATGAATTTGTACAATTACGCTACAAAACAACTGACCTAGATTCAAGGCAAGAAACTTCCTGGTTAGGCATGATGAAAGCAAGTATGAAAGGTTTAAGAATTAAGTAAATGTATATAAATGCCAGAAGAAGTTATGTAAAATTGGTTGTAATGGTACTAAATCAAGCGAGAAGTAAAGTCCTTTTCTCATAGATTTCTATGCAATTGGACTTTTATATTGCTAGGGGTCAAGGCTCACCCTGGTGCGTTGGCTTCACTTTTGAGAAATTGAAATTCCCAAATTGTTCCCAAAGTTTTTTCAAGATAAAGTTATATCTGAATTCAGACTCGCACCACAAGTTAGTCAAACATATTCCGAATAATATCAATGTCATGTTTCAATAAGTATTTCGGAACTGCACAGTGAGAAAATTAATCCTAATGTATTATCATCCATCAGTGGGCGTCCGTAGATGTATTCTTTCCTATACTAGTTCTGTTAAAATTGATTTCCAATTCTACTACAGCAAAATGTGCTTTTAGTATGATAAAGTGACAAATCTGCCTGCGTTTTTTCACCCCCTGCGCCGACCTCTGCTGCATGATTAGCCGCTGTGGGACTTCATCAGAGCTCGGGTATTGATTCCGGATCAGCTTAATGAAGGTGACATTTCAACCCGCCAGTCCAGCCCATGTCATACACTCCTCAGGGAGCAGGAATAGAAGTGGAGAAGCAGGAAGTAATTGATGGATCTGATTAGCTGACCAATTTGCCCTGTATCCTAATATATCATTGGTGTGTTGGCGTGATAGAAGCAGTTTATGGTAAAGTGCCCAAGAGAGTGGGCTGGCTGCTTTCACTTGCTTTGAAACATTATGTATGAAAACATGACAGCCATTATAAATGATGCAGCCAACCTTCAGGCAAGGATGTATCAGCGGCAGCACATAGAATTTGAGATTGTCTTGCTATGTTTTTGTGTGCTTCAAGGCGACATGACTTTTAGGCTTCGGTTGAGTAGTCCAAAAAATTACCTCCTCTTTTTTTTTTTCCTAACCGCTTTACCTTGAACTCAACAGAAAACATGATGTCGAGGAAAAATGCAAAGAAGCAGCACTCAGAGAATCCAACCAATATAACACTAGGATGTTAATTTACTCGTATGCATTTCAGCATTAAACTTCTTTCTTTGATTCATTATGGTGCAACAAAAACAAAACGTATTCCAGTTTTGTTCCAACATGATCAGTTAGATCTCAGATTCAGGATATTATGTTTGACGGACTCATGGACATATTTTGATTTAAAGGGTTCAAAAGATGATGAAGCACCAATATTTAATAAGTTCTCTCTGTATCTGTCTTTGGCTAATGCCTGTTGGGTCAGTATATTTTAGATATTGTTTAAATCAGGTTGAAATTGCGTTCATGACAAATGTGTCATAACAGCGTGTTATTTACTAAGGAATTCCTCAGAATGAATTCCTGAAGAAAATATTTTTTTCTCATCACTGGACAAAGTTGTCATTATCACACTATTTTGTTTTTTTTTATTATTATTAAAGGGATTTTTCAATTTTCAACTGCTTTTTGTCAGTGTCAGCAATGACAGCTGCCAGCACATATAGGTGGCAAGCTTCATTATATACGTTTCTGCCCTTGAAAAGAAACTCTCAAAACCATTTATGTTACTCTGTAGTTAAGCAATATGCAGAAATATAACATTATTCATTTTAGACTATTGGACTCACTTCTGGTACCAATCTGCCAACGCAACAGCCATTCCATGCAGTTTTTATGCAGGCTGTTTAAACTGGCACTCGTCTCAGTGTGAAATGTGCTCGTAAAAAATGCGATGAGCCAAAACCAACTGCGAGGTGGTTTTATTTGATTTGTCTACTTATCTGTATCAATACACATGAGCTGCAATTTTAAATCTTTACACTCCACAGGCTGTGTCCTAAACTCATTCTACAAGTCGATTCATTGGATTTCCGGCATTACAGAGCTGATGCTGACATGCAGCGGAGGTCAGTGGGAGGAAGTGAACTTCCAAATCCACCACTTTGAACTGCTTCAGTCCTGTGTGCTGCTGAGGAGGCTTTGTGGAAAGCTGACTTTTTTTCCTCTGAAATTCAGCTTTTTCTCATCAATCTCATCAGGTTTGTGTGTCTGCGTGTGCGCCCTAACCTGCTGAGCCATCAAGATCTCCGGACTGCTTTTCTTTCACTTTGTGTTTATGCTAATTCTGTTTTAATTTGCCCTCGCAGCACAAATTGCAATAAACAGTAATGGGACCCAGATTGCTGGAGGTGCAACAAATTTAACAACCTAAATCTTTTCATAATCTTTTATATTTAAATCTCTGCTTTGCCAAACAGATTATTTCAATGGCCAGATTGTAATACTGAAACATGTTTCGTGCGTATTGTTTGTGCCATAAGCTATTAATTGAACAGCCGTGCTTTTAATTAACATTTTAATTTGGCCGTGGAGCTCGGTTTGAGAGTGCTTGTATTAAAAGGCACGTTGGCGCAGGCAACCTGATGGGCACTTCAGATGACAAACTGGATGTCCCTTTATGAGTTTAGTGTGGCACCAAAATGCTAAGCTCATAAATAGTCAATCCACAGATGTGTGTTTGTAACACTGAGGGTGTCCAGTATGCAAAAGTAGTAGTGTAAAATGGTGAGTTATCACTATGAATGGGCTGTTGGGAACACTTGAAGGAACACTTTTTTTTTTTCTAACCTAGCATTAGCTTTTTACCTGTGACAATTACATATGCTTTAAAAATCAAGTTGTGCTCACATGTAAATAAAATCCTACTGAAGAACACACTAAAGCATCATAAATTTTTACTTGCCTCACAGCTTGTTTTCTGCACTAGTTCCTTTCCATTGGAAGGATCCCATTGGCTCTTTGTTTTTACATATGGACAGTATAGTTGTTTATATTTGAAATAAAGTTATAATAAAAATATGTTTAAAGCAACACATAATTTCATCATGTCATTTATTGTAGATTAAATTTTAATTTTATTTTAAGTTATTTAAAAGGAATTCATATTTTTTTCTGATGAATTTACATTAATATAATAAGAATAACATTAAATAAAAAATGTGCGTCTGTGTATATCGCAAACCACTAAATTTGCCATTAAAACATAACAGTCCATAATGAAAACTCAAACTCAAATCAAATAATAGTGGGTGAATTGAGTGTGTTCTGGTACTCTTGATGAATGAAAACAATGCATTTTACATCAATAAACATTCGAATATTATGTCCCTAAAAACGTGCAGGTAAAATGCCTAAATGACCAAATGGTAGTGGTGTTTTCCATCCAGTAGCAGTGTTGGCCCTGTGGGAAGAGTCTTTCTGTGAATGTTGTGTCAGCGCCAGGTCCGTGTTCATTTTTGACAGTTAGCAATGTCCACCACTTGCCAGTCTGCACGTGTCAAGGACTTCTTACGAAAAGGCTGCAAAGTACTGCTCTGTCTGCAGTTACAAGCCGTTGCCACATTGTCAGAAGACACTGGCACCTGCCCCCTTTACAAGAGAGGCAGACAGGCTGACAGACAACACTTATCCGGGCACAGCTTTCACATTCTCGCCCTGGTAGTCAGCACTGAGGAGTGACTGTAACAAACGGTCTATACTGTGCTCTAAACAGCTTATCCATCTCCTATATACACAAAGGAAAGAGTTAAAAAGTGAGGAGTCAACATCATTTTTGTCAGGTTCTAAAGTGAAGGATTTAAGCTAATTAAAATGTGTTTGAGCTATACATGGAGCCAGCAACAGATGTTTGCCTGATGTCTTACTGAGGGTGTTAGGGTGAATATCAGGTGATAATTTGAACTATGTGTATGTATTATAGAAGTCAGCAAGAACTTCGCATGTGTCAATCTTTTTTAAGGCAAGTTTTTAAAGGCTGCTGTAGATATTGGCAGCTCATTTATGTGAAGTATTTACTGTGACAAAGGAGCAAAGAATTCGTCGTTTCAGATAAGTTTTAATTTCTCCGCCCACCTAATTTTCTCTCTTTGTGTGTCTCCCACTGGGACTGTTTGGTTTTATTCCTACAACTGCTGTAAAAATTACATGTTCTAAGCTTCATTTTGAAATCCAGCTTCCATACCAGGATTTTGTCCTGCAAATGACACTCGCTCCTCGTCGATGGTTTGGCTGTTTTCAGCGTGGGTCTAAAAGTGGCTGCATGGCTCTTGGTAGATCTACAGAAACACAATCAAATAGTCCATGTGTCACTCCATCTGATTTAACTAACTATTGAATTGAATAGGCATTGTCAACACTTATCAGCCAGTATGGACGAGTCCATCTGCTGGTAGGCCAGTAGGTTGTCTCCTCCCCATTGAATGATGGCCTTTTACATTGACTTCACAGTGTGAAAGAAAAGGGGGCTGTTAGCAAACTAAGTAAAAAGCATAAAAAGTAGCTGTTGGAGCTGGTAGGTCAGGAAGAGGACACTTTGAACAAACCCAGCACTTTCACCCAGCCTTGTCCACATTCCTGCATGTCACAGTCCAGACACATTATATCTCGCCTCTGGGCAAATTTTCATTGGTGCTATTATTTCAAATTGAATTCATTTTGTCCTACTTTTATCTCCACAGCCCAATGGCCAGCAAAACGAACCACACAGTCAGGCCACAAAAAGCAATTAAGACCATAGACTTGTGGCTATAATTTGGGCAAGATATAAATATAAAGTTGCTGTATAAAGGTGGGTTGGTATATTGCATTTGCATGTTGCTCTGTTGAGCAAGTCACTGAACTCCCAACCTCCAGTAAAGCTGCCCAGTGGCTCTTATTAGCCCATTAGACCAGGTTCATGCTGTGTATCTTCCAGAGAGAAGGACAGACTGAATGCAAAGCAGTGAACATCTCCATCAGCTTTCCCTGAGTAAGACAAAATATATATTTTCTATCAGTTATGATGCTACTAAGAGCACTTAGAGATGAACTGCGTTTATAGACCGCCGACTCATTAAAACCACATTGCATTAAGTATTTTGTACATGCTGCCAACTTCTTCAAATAAAATCAGAGCTTGCTGAATTGATTTTCTTAATGGTATAAAATGGATGGGTGCCACACTCATTTCAGCGAAAGTGATGTCTACTTAACTAGAGAACATTAAAACTCTGATGTTTTGGCCAAGTGGACCTACAGTATCGCAGACCAAAAGCAGTGGTAGAGACAGGAAGTGATGCGCTGCTGTAACATCAATCAGAAATGGTATTAAGAAGACAGTGAATCATATGCTTCAGAGTTTGGACTTTACTTTACAAGGGGGAACTTTTTGTCAGCATTTACACTCTTTCATATAGTCCTAATACCTCAGAATGTCAGTAACACATTTTTCCATCACTTTGAGACATTGTAGTCCACAGAATGCAGCCTGATCTCACAAAATGATGTGAAGTGACCATGACTTCTTATAACTGAATTCTGTGTGCGGTTTGAGAAAAAGGCTGCAGTTTTGGTTAATTTAGGCTACAAAACAATCAACCTAGGTCTGGGGGAAAAACTTCCTTGTAAGGCATTATAGAAGATAATTTAAACAGTACATAGTTTAGGTAAATTCCAGCTAAAATAGAACATAGCTAAGTAAAATAAATAGATTTTCACCATTTTTACATCGATTTTCTTATAATAACAGATGCTGGCAAAAGCATAACATCCATATTCATTCATTTCTGCTGTTGGCCAAAGCACTTTATGCAACATAAAATAAGCTGGCAAATCATCTGGAATTTGAGTTTCCTTCTGTGTTAATGGGAGGTCAAGGCCTGAAGGTAGAGGAAGCAAAGCCCAGAGCAGAACAATGAAATGACGTCACAAACAGAGCAGGAACAAAACGAGAGAAGAACCCCTGAAGACAAAATGTGTAGACCTAAGATTTATGCACCACAACACCCACAATACAGCATAATTACAAATATATTAGAAGGATTATGAAAACATCACTTTTCTTGAGAGTGTGCATTTACATAATATCTTCACGCTTCAGCAGGGTCTGCAGATAAACTAATCGAGCTTTAATTCTCCTGTCTTTGAATCCTTAAAGGGCCACTTCACTGAGAGCAAAAAGGCTGATTTATTATGCACATCGTATATTCTCCAATTTGCTGAGCCCAGGACCCTGCATGAGGAGACAGAGGGAACCAAGCCCATTGAAATGAGCTGCTGTTATTGCCATCATAAGAGGACCCAGTGGATATTTAGGGGCCCTGAATCAAAGCTCAAGCAGCAGAGAAATTCATTTCCTGTTTAAATTCAAGTCGTGACAAAAGCTCCCTCGCCTTTACAGAATACACATTTGGCAGAACCTCAACAATGAAAACTGGGTAAGCAGTCTGTTAAAGTCCACCTCTTATAAAACCTCTATTTATGATAAGTCAGTCGAGTAAAGGTCAAATCACTGTGACATATGCAACAATGGTGACGATCTAGGAGACAACTGATGTTCCAGATGAGCTGTCGAGATGTTCCACTGATTACAAAAGTTGGGACACCCTGGGACAAAGAGGTAGAGGTCCCTCAAGGGTTTGTCAATCGCATTCAAGGTACAGCAATGGTTAGCACCACAGGAAACATAAACATGGCTAAAGTTTAAGTTTTATGTTCAGCAGCAAAGAAACAACAGTATATATATGGTAGTTAGCAAGCTAGCTAAACAATGGCATGGATTTCCACTGGAAACAGCTCTTAGCAAAGAGAGCGATAAGCTTTGGTCCTGAACTCGCAATGTGTCTCTTTTACTGGCAGGCAACTTTTAACATTGGCAGAGTTGTGAAATGTGTCCTTATTGCTATAAATAACAATATGTACCCAAAAACATTACATATGGTGTTTATATGGTTTTGGTATGTTGCTGTTTTCCTGTAACGTGTATATGTAAGCAAAGAAGATATAGTCCCCTCTCTAAAAACAACCCTATTGGTCATTTGTACCGGCAGTAAAATATGACCCATAACCTCACTTTAGACCTCTATCGCCCTTTAGTGGTTAAAATAAAGTTGATTTTCATGTTCCTTTCTGTTTGGAGCATGAGGCAAGAAATTACATATTGTATCTTTAAGCTTTTTTTGCACAGAAACAGCCCTTATAACCACCAGGATCACTGTCTATATGAAAAAGCTTCCTGAGGACCTTCCCAATCTGTATCTGCCGAATCAAAAAAGCTTGCCTTCATTGAAACAACTGGCTGTGACAACTTACAAAAAAGTCGCGTGAAATCGCCTTTAAGTAACACAAAGACAGAAACATGAAAGGAACAAAGAGAGTCCTCCTGTCCAAAGCACCATCATTGTGTTTTATGGTGTTAGAGAAAAGCTTGATATTGTCTTGTTAGGAAGACTATGACTATAGGCGTTAATGACACTCATTACAGAGAAAGAGGAGGATAGAACGCTTAACATTGTCTTGTTAGGTTCCCCATCACTATGGGTCTAATGACACTCATCCACATTGTTCAAGTGATTACACCTCGTTTGAGAGAGAAAGAGTGAGGCAGAGAACAAGAGAGAAAGTTGTGGAAATTGACAAAGAGAGAGAGAAGTTAAAGAGAATGGGGGGGGGGAGTGCTGGAAGTAGCACACTGAATGGATCATTTATCAGAATTATAGGGAAGAATTACCTTGCGCACACTAATTCAGTCACACACACACACACGCGCACACACACACTCACTGTGATCCAAGTGGGGAGCCAGTTAGCTGCCCGCCCAGCCTAACAGTGAAATGCTAAAGAGGTACAAAAGTGTGTCGGTGTGTGTCGGTATGTGTGTGACTGTTTCAAGCTCAAACTTTTTAGCTGGTGAGAAGTCGTCAGCAGAAACTTTAAGGTGGGAGTTCATGTGTGCATTTTGACTTGCATATAAGTGTGTGTGTGTGTGTGTGTGTGTGTGTGTGTGTGTGTAGCTCTATTTAGCATGCATGTGACTTGCCTGCGTGCCACTTGGTCTCTCTGCAGCACAGTGGCACTGAGACTCAGCAATTCAGACTGTGAATGCTATTCATTTACTTCCCAGCAGGCACTGGGCTATCAGTTTGTTAGCACTGCCTCTAAAGTTGTTAACAGCAGTGGAAACAGGCAGAATGACAGAGGAAGAGACAAATGGGAGAAAATTTTAAGTTGGGAGAGCTTTTTGAAATAGTAACTCATTTAAGCAGCAAAACATTTTAACATCTACTTGGGGGACTGGCTCCACCCTCAGTGGATGATTTATCC
>JAOWBC010000248.1:20113131-20131204 GCA_028566105.1 Hypoplectrus providencianus | reverse complement strand
GGGCATTTCTTGCATTTTGCGACTTCAAAGGTAACCATTTTCAACTTCAAGCGTTCTGATAGATCATGTACAACCCCCAAAATGCAAAAATCGGTACTTAGCGTATGACAACAACAAATCCTGCAGACTGCAGCTTTAAACTGTGTGCATAAGTAGATTACACAAAATACATCAAGTTTCAAACTTATGAATTCTCCCTGACAGTTTCTACTTTAAAACAGCATGTAGGCCAATTAGTCCATCAGACTGTGGCTATATTAAAACGTTTTTCTCACTGGGGGGAAAGTCAGTCAGGATGTGGGGAGTCTGCAGCGATTGTTGTCATGTACAGGAACATGACATACATGCGACATTGTGTGACATATTTCAGGGGACAAGCAATAATTAGTGCCAAGGACAAATCTACTCAAAATAACTATGTAGAACAAAGTTGGTGCTTGGAAAACAACAAGGGTAAACTCTAGATAAGTCACTGTTTTTATATTTGAGGATGTTAACACGAATGAAAAGTTAATCCCAAATGGATTAGCTAATTATAAGGTAAACATGACATTGGAAGGAAATACACTATTGTTTTTGGTTATGACGTTCAGTAACTAATCGGTTCCGAAGTATCTAAGTTTTTTTTTTTCTTTCTATGCTGAAATGGAAACACAGTTGTTTGATTTTATTTGGTAAAACAAACACGGGGAGTGAAATGTATCAGGAAAGTGTCAGAAAAGTGAAAAATGGCCAAATTGAGTTGTAATAAAATTGAATTATCATGTTTTTTTTGACTGCACAGGAGACCATAAATTACATATTTATAAGGAATTAGCAGGCTTGTGTTACCAGAGGTGTTTAGCTTTTGCAAGAAGTGCTTCTCTAATCTGAGCTGGAGCGTTTCCTGCTCTGAATGACAAAAACCCAAAGACATTGTGTACTATGTTTGTGCTCCTGCCTCTCACTACATCTGCATATCCTATTAAGTATGTGTCACTGGTTCTCAGGTTTGTATATGAATTTGCATGTCTCCTACATAAGTGTGTTCAGCCATGTATACATACATGTGGTGTGTCTCAACATTGTGTCTGCGTGTCCGTGGTTGTTCCTTCCTGCTGTTTTAATTAGTTCCCCACTTGTAATCATACTGTGCAGGTCTGATTAGTCTCGTTGTTATGGCAGCATTTCCAGGTAAAAACATCCCTAAGGTGATGGGAGGCGTGGCACTGCTGATCAGATGACTCAATAAATGGAATAGGTCGAGTGTTACAGTAGAATCAACAGCCTGAACCCTTGATTTTTATTTGGATATTACATTTACATTCAAATAAAGAAAAGGCTTTATAAATATACAGTTGAAGAAATGTTTTGGAAATTAGTCCGGTAAGATAATGACATAACTGCAATGTACACTAGCAGCTAAGTGGCTTTGGCTGTTCTAGCATAAAACTTGTGTTAATAATGACCTTTCAAAGGTGTAAATAAGTATTATAGGATAGTATTAGCATTAGTTGATGCATAATGCTGACAAAGATATTTTGACAGATTCTGAACAACTTGCTCAATACCGCTCATGACATATCTTGGAGTTAGCATAGATATTTTTTTTCTTCTTCTATCAATTGTGTTGTCTTAGAGAACAAGCTGAATTATGAAATTTTGTCCGAGATCCAAAGATAATCAATTTACTATCTTACAAGTCATTGATAAGCAGCAGGTGCTCACGTTTGAAAAGCTGAAATAAAAGACTCCACATGGGTTTTAAAATTACAGGATGACCAGCGATTTTCCTGGTTATTAACCAGTTAGGGAAAACACGTGAAATAAGCCACATAAACACAGCAGACAGGAATAAAACCCCAAACCCTCGCTGGTAATGTTAAAATCACCCAAACCTCCCTGAGAGGATTAAGTCTCATTTGAATGGAACTTACATCTTGAGAGTCTGAGACTAAACCCGCTGTCTGAATACAAAAGAATATTTAAAATGAAAGACAGTCTGTTGAGGTGAACAAAACTTAAAAAGCACTTTAAAGAGTTCCCGACCAACTGATACATTCAGCACTTCGTTCAGACTGAGACACATTGATCAGTTTTGAACTCGTGCTATTCATTGTTGCAGTCCTGACTCAGAGGAGAAACTGGTGATTACTTTCTGCTGTGAACATTTCTGGCACCAAGCAGCCCTCCTTATCTGTGCCTTTTTTTGGTAATTTGGGAAAATGCAATGCGGTTACAATTGTAAGCCGAACCTTTCAAAGCTGAACAAATGACTGTAACATCCCCCTGTGATTACATGGTGGCGCTAGGAACGTTGTAATCAGGACACTAATGCGCATACACGTCGCAGGAGTTGATGCTGTTACTCATTTTTCTTTTACTTTCTTTAATTTTATTTTTTTTATTTTTTCCCCCCCAAATATCACTATCTCATGTGAGCAGTTTTGTCTACACAACAAACACAACAGCTCAAAATCCAATGCTATTCATGGCTGGCATATAGTGCATTCAAGAAAGTGTAACAATAGATGAGTCGCCTGCAGGTTATTTTATTTACTAGTAATCCCAAAATAAATGCAGATGGTTACTTATATGCTATTTTTATATTTGGAACAATAGAGCATAAAGATAAAGACACACTTCATTGATTCAAGGGGCTGTGACAATAGATGGGTTTGGACTTCATATTTGAAAAGTATTCTGAGTTAGACTGAACATTTATCTAAAAGGGACACAAAATAGCTGCAGCACAACAAGAGCAGAATTTTTCATCTCAGATATGAATATGAGTCAATACATCATCCTGGGTTATATTAGTTTCCTGTGGAGTTTTCAACAACTTCTGGGTGGGAGAGCGAGAACAAAGAGGAGGGAGGCATTGTGGGAAAGATGATTAAATGCTTTGGACTTTAACCAGCGTTTGTGACAACTCAGTGTGGAGACGTGGACATCAACACGTACTCAAGTGTGTGTGGACTGCTGCTTCTGTGATGCACTTAAACACTTCTTTCAGAAGCCTGAATCATTAATGATGAACAAATCATTCCTTAAAAAATAAAAGCACCAGTTGTGATACTGTCTGTGTGTTCTTTAGTCACCACATCCATTAAAAACAATGGATTCAACGAATGAAAGCAGAAGAAGATGGTTATTAAAATTCTTCAAAGACAGAAAGGTTATTGAAATACCTTCTGAGATATTCTGACTTATAAATACAAAGGGAATATAAAGTGGGGCAACCAGCCCCTGTTTCCCCCAACTTAAAATTGGGTGTCAGCATCAATAGCTTTGCTCTGAAGCCAATGTGTTCCAGTAACTTGACAAGTAAAGGCTGCTGGAGGGAGATGATGGATGTTCCCATTGCACGGAGCAGTTTTTGTTTTTTTTTTTTTCTTACTTAAGTAGATATATATATATATATATATTTTATATACTTTTCCTCAGTTCTACTGTGACTTCTTTGCACAGTTTTTATGACTAAATCATCTCTTTAACTTCTAAAGAATGAAAGAAAGTTTAGTATTTGCTATGTAGTTTGGTTTAGACAACATAAAATGTGTCTTTAGTCACACTACTGGGATGGCAGTGCTGATCATTTTATGCCCAGAGGATGAATCTCTTAGACTTTGGTTTTCCTCTCAGGGTGCCTTCCCACCCCAAAGTTTAGTCAGTTTCAGATGAACTCTGGTGCAGTTAGATCCTCGTTATGGTTTGTTTGGATGCCTTTGATTGCTCCAGTCATACTATGGTTTGACTACACTGTGAACATGATCTGAATCAATTACAGGAAATGAATCTAAACATGGGAATTTTAACATAAATACATAGAGCAACAGATGCAAGAGGACTGGAAGAGGACAGACTTGGACTTCTGATGGAGTCCATGTTTGCTTGACAACTGGGCACATACAGGAGATGCTGAATGGAGTTTATAAAAATAGTAAGGTTGATCAAATCATTCCAGATCTTACTGGAGATGAAAAGATTCAAGTCTAGTTTTGTCTCATCTAACTTTGACCTGCCATCTCCCCCTAAAAATCCCATTCTTCACAGCCGATTCTTTGTAAAAGTGAGAGTATTTTAAAGCCTCCATGTGACGAAGGAATAGTCTAATCAAAAATACGGTGACCCTGTGTACCACTGAAAGTTGTGTTTGAATACTGATGATATCTTTGATGAGCGAGTCACCCACAACAACTTGTAGAATGTGGGATCTTCACTGCGCAGCTGATTAATTACCAGCAGCCATCACACAGCGGGAGGAATGATATGTGCGTTTCATCCACAGTCGATTTTAAAGAGAGGGGCTGAGGGTAATTTTACACATGGATGCCACAGTAGCAGAAACTTCATCCATTATTCAAATCTCCTGGCAGGGTGACAGAACCGGTCAAGATCTGAGGGTAATTGACGACATGTGTTTCATTTTAATTTTCTTCCACTGGATAAGTAAGCACTGATAATACGCATTTATTCTTGTTTATGTTTATTAGGCCGTAAAGATGTACATGAGGCTTTTGAATATGCAGCAGCGTTCAGCCATGGATTTTAATTGCATGAATCAGCCTATGTTAACTGTTTGCACAGCTTAAAGCAGATGTGGCACCAATAAACTAATACGTCGGCTTCCTGTTCTTTCTTCCATTCACAACATAATGGAGATGATGTTCACTGGCTGTAAATAGCAGATGTGTGAAAAAGCCTGCCACTGTTAAAAAAGCCAAATGTCCAGAATAAACTACCTTTATATCTCTATCAAGTATGACATTCAGCTTGTTGAACACTTGAACTCATTTACAAGAAGTTGGCTACCGCAGTTTGACATTTCAACCGCGGCTGTACCGACAACACCTCGCAGAAGAAAAGACGCTCCGACCCAGGCGCACACTGCCTCACAATGCCAAACCCACATACCTGACAACAGTTCTTCACAAGTGTGAACAGGGTGAAAAGGTTAACAGACTGTGGGCGGCAGTGCAGCAGAACTAAGACGTTTTAAACTTGTTTTTTTTCAAATGTAACACTTTGTTCCTTTGTCAGAACTAATGTGATAATGATCTTTCATGTTCAGATGTAATGAGGGTGTATCCATTCACACATGTTCACTAGCTTACAAAGACAAGCTGCTGCTGTTGGGTGAAAGTTTAAATTATTCGGTTTAGTAACGCTCCAATGCAGTGTAATAATTTACTGGGATAACCATCATCATGGCAACAATAATCACTGTTAACAGAAAATGTGTATATTTTCATCATATATTGAACTGCTAAAATAAGGACATTTTTGTTAGCCTATTTTTTTTCATCATCTGGCAAACAAGAGCCAGTTAGTTTCCTCAGAAATTGGTAGTGACCCAAAAAATTATGCTGAAAAAAAAAGTCCAATAATGGATGATTTTATGAGTGCCAAAAGGTTTACTGTATTCACTGAAGGTTATGATGAAGTGGTAGCTCAAAGCCAATGTGAAAGTGCCTCATACTTGAATTATTTTTCCACTGGTTGTGAAAAAAGTCAGATTGTATAGAAGTCTATGAGAATATGAACCTAATTCTTACTTGATTTATTAGCCCAGTAAACATTCTCATCAAGAGTTTATGTTCCCAGTCGCTACCTTCAAGTCTTCTTCAATACAGCATGATGTTCTTTTGGTAAATTATGGTTTTATTCAAAGTAAAACAGACAATAAAGCAGGGTATGCTTTGGGGTGTGGCTACCTTAGCATTGACAGATCGCTATCGTAATGTGTTTAGACTCTATAGGCTCTGAATTAGATTTTTATTGTGCTGTATATTTACTTACACTAAAGTATAAATTTGACGTTAATTGGAGAAAACATTATTGCACCATGCCTCTCATAAGCAAAGACAAAATCCAGCATGTCTAAATTATAAGGGAAAAGCTGGTGCCATGAGAGAAAAGGAGAGCAAAATGGGTTCACAGATAAGACATTTGGAAACCAAATAAGTCTTTGAATCTCTGTTGGGTAGCAGTTAAAATATGCATCCAAGTCCAACCTGCTCCTCCTGTTTGTCATGTTTCTATTTCTTGTCAGTCCCCACCCCTATTTGTCTGTGCTCGAATTGTCTGAGCAAAATGTCAACTTATTAAATTTCTATGTTAAAAGACAACAATGTTGGATTGATTTCCGTCTATGCTTCTTTAGGGAGGCTTCAGTCCTCCAACTGGGAGAGGAAGGCGTTCGGCGAAGTGAAAATGTTTCAGCAAAGTGAAATATTGCTTTAAGCCTCAGAGAAAGAGGAAGTGAAGTGACAGGCAAAAAGTAGCACTGGGCCGCTGCGTACGCTAGTTTCTTCATGAAAAGCAGTGGAAATAAAGAGTTCCCTGTGGCTCAACAGAAATTAAACAGAAGATGGCGAGGAGCTGTTAGCTGGGAAACAGAGTGACTTTTTATTCACTCTGCAAGTGCTGCAAAAACAACCATGTGGAAGAAGTTGGAACACGCATAACAAGTGGAGTAGAGGAAGCCCTATTTTTAGCGAGTCAGGATTCTTTGCATGTCAATCTGCAATCTCAGGGTTTGAAAAGTGGAAGCCAATGCAGAGGTATCTTAAACCTGCATTATCTCTAGTGGCCAGCAGGGGAGGACTCCACGAGTTCCAAAGAAGTCAGATTGTATAGAAGTCTGAGAAAATGACCGCACTTCACACTTGAATTCATACTTTAGGTAACATTTTACTAATACGTTTATGGTCTCAATCTCAAGTTTCAAATCTTCTTTAATTCAGCATGATGTTTATTTTGTAAATTATTGTCTATTTAAGTATAATAGATGATAATGTTAACATTAGCATCTTGGTATCTTAAAAATAATACATTTAATAAATGAAATAAAAAAAATACTAGATCACAGATTTGCATCACTGCAATATAGACAATTTAAATATATGATACAATATATATTCTAAAATATAGCAATGCAGATATAGACTAGAATATACACAATATAAATGTAGACAGTTGTAACCTGTCATTAAGAGGGGAAGCAAGGGCAGAAATAAAATAACTCCAAATAAAAAAGGAATTATAAAATTTGGAAAATAACAAAAAGAGGCTTAAAAAAAATAAAAATAAAATAAAAAAGCTCCTATGTAGGGGAGGTGGTGGGACTTTCTACATGTCCCATAGGCCCATAAATAAACACATAGTTAAAGTCTGCCATGTAAAACTGACGAGTATCTTGTACACCTACTTAATTACATCCATTAGAAGAGTTGGAGATCTAGAGGACACAGATAATGGTTGAAAGAACTGCAGCTTTCAGAATACTTTATGTAGTTCAGCTTGATTATCACCCACAGTGGAGAGCTGGAATAATCCTGGTTTATGCACGTGATTGGTGAGATCATTTCTTGAAAAGACAGCTACAGGGTACACACCGTTTTACCTCGTTACTCCTCCTGACCAGAGCAGCAGGAGTGCAAACAGAAACCTTTGATAATTGAACCATGTTGCCGTCTCCCTCACCGACTCCGCTCGATCCAGCAGAACAGGAGCTGTTTAGTGTTGTGAGGGTATTTCCCCCTTTGTGCTCTCAGAGGCTCGTAATTGGAGAGATACAGAGCGATTGCTGACATATGACTTGTTCTAGCTGGAAGGGCTGAATCCTGCCTTTCGTTCACTCCTTCTTTTTTCATTTATGTCCACAGGGTAGAGGAGCAGAGACCGCAGCCCAATTTCTAGCTGCTCCCACTTAACCAGCCTTGGACTAAATTGGCTTTCTGTTCTCTCGGCTCCAAACGCTGGCAGAAACCACAATTCACATGAAAATGATGGGCCCTTCATCTTCAGCGTTTTTTTTTTTTGTACTGGATATGAGAAGCTGTTATAATTTTTATTCTTCAATTTAAATAAAAATCTCCTGTCCTGTTAACAGGATAGGTATTTAACCTCCTCTATGACAAAGTATTTTCAGAAACGAAGGAGACAAAATAGAAAATTTCCGCACTCTTGTTTGCTTTTGAACCACATCAGAGCATACAGACATGTAAAGAATTGATCATGCCGCTTGACTTTATTTTTAAGGTTAAGAAAAAACTAAATGTCAGACCTAAATCATTATATTGCTTTGACTTGAACCCAGGGCATGTCTGCTGTTTCAAGTTGTGCTGAAAGCAGGAAGTGTCTGTGTGATCTGAGTGTCAGAAAGTTTTGCAGGAAATATTTGTCACACAACTTTTTTTTCTCAGCACAATCATATGACTTCGTATATTTGCAGAGGAGCACAAATTTAAGGTTATTCACAGTATATAGTTAGTCCAGATGGTGTATTGTCCGCAGTTTTAAAGAGACATATGATCAAGCGATTTTGATAGAAATATCACAAATTCAAGTATTGTTTTGGTTACATTTTAAAAGAAACATATACTAACTATGCTGTTTTAGGTTTGTAGTTACGGTTGTTGAACCTAAAAGGGCCTTATGGATAAAGATAGGAAGAGATGTGCGCATTTGTGGGCCAAAAGGAACTACTTCATAGAATTTGGGTTACAGTGCTTAACCCTAGTTCAAAACAATGAGAATTTCATGGAGTACATGCAGACTACTGCAGGCGGGTGGGCGTGCTAAACTTTAACCCACGTTTAAGCGCCCAAGTCAAATGCAAGAGATTATATTTGAAATCTTTTTTTAACTGTATCTTTCACTGGGAAATATGTTAAAACACAGAAGCTGAAAACAACTTGAAATTCACTTTATGGGGACTTGGAAGTCTATAACAACAACTACAGCTTTACTGTTTCAATAGCATGCAAAAAAACCTAGAATCTATCACATCATTTCATGATTGTAGACTCTTTAGAGGATTCTTGTGGCTCTGGAGTCATTAAAATTAAATAAATAATTAAATTACTGACATCTGGAAACTAAATATTCACTGTTATGTACCTTTCTTCATGTTTTCCCAGCTTCTAATCACAAACTACTACAAAACTGAGTGAAATATGTTGTTTGAATATACTGAGGTATTCCTTGGTTTCTGAATCTCAGGCAGTCGTTTCTTAGGTGTGTCTCAGAAAGTTTAAGGCGAAGAAAGTTGCAGACTCGCTCCCGCTCTGTCAGCCTGTCTCACAATGAGTCACATCCAGGCTGGAACACACAGCAGGAGATGTCCCACATGCCCTGCCAGTCGTCTCTTACAATGAGTTTAATGTGAGTCTTTGCCTTCTACCTCCTCTTCACTCCTTCCACCCCCGTAGCACTTGACTCAACCCCTATTCCTCTCTTCCTCACCTGCCTTTGAAAATCTCTTTCCCACCGTCTATTTCCCCTCAGATATCTATTTCAGTCTGATTCTTCACTTTTCTCTACCTCCCTGATCCCCCAGTCTCTTCTTCCACATCTGATGCCATTACACAGAGAGACATTTAGATGAGTAGCAATGAGGAAGAAAAAAAAAATCACCAAAGACCTGAAAGACTCTCAGTGTCTACTTGGAATTTTTCCATCCAGCCTCAGGATTCAGCCATCTCTTTTTCCTTCATCCCTTTACTCATCTCTCTCTACCCCCCCGTCTTTCCCGCTCTGTCTGATTCATGGTGTCAGTGTCTGTCCTCGCTGCTCTGGAGCCTAGAGGGCAACGTCACAAACTTTCCACCCTCCCTCCTTCTCTTCCTTCACCATCCTTTCTTACCCCTCTGCCCTCACTTGATCCCATTTCGGCTGTTTTGATGTTGCAAATGCTACAAACAGTTCAAACACACTGCAGGCCTATGACGGGTGCACCACAGAAACTTAAGCATAACGGTTCTGATTTTAAAATGTTCATCTGTCACATTCCCAGGGATTTATTACATTCTATAGGTCTGTATTTATGGAAAACAATATTACTAACATGACTCACTGTCAGAATGTCTAATAAACTAACTAATTTTGCAAGGCTGCCATTTTGAAGGCATGTCCATTTGCAGTTTTAGACATATGACTAACTTGATTGAACTTGAATTTGTAGCTATGTAATGTAGCTAAATACATGATATATATGGCATAGTTTCAATGTATTTTAACATACAAGATAAGTTACAAATGTCTCTTCACTTAACATTGAGTTTGACCCATCCATTAACGCCTAATTCCTCCCTTTGTGGACTTTGTCACTCTTGTCACCTGACTTCCTTCTTGGTTCCAATCAGTTTTCTATGAAAACTAGAACTTTTTGCCAAACAACAATCTGTTTTTCAACCCTAGACTCTGTAAAAGAATTGGATATTACCACCATGATGTCAGCTATTGATTTGTTGGTAACTCCTTTAAGAACCTCGTGTTTGGCATTTTGGCCACCATCTTGGTTTTTTGGCACTAGTGATATGCTACAGAACTATCTTTGGTCTCAATTCCGTTTTGTTATTAGTTCTGTCATGTTTTTTCCATCCATTTTATCTAGGCCATCAAACAAGAAGTCTAAGACTGACTGACTAAGAAGTATCAATCATTCAAAGTCTAGAAAAAAGCAGTATAAACAGCTGTATTCAAATTGTGATTCGAGTGTTAAAGGTTAGGGTTAACTTCCCACTTCAAACCAACATGAAGAGCTCAAACACAAATGAATAGAACAAAATGCTCAAATGAAATAACCAGCTGTTACCAACTATGGCAGAAACAGCGTGTTCCTGCAGGACACGTTCAGTGGAAGGAGCTAATGGAGAAAATGTGTTTTCAGTGTCAGTGCCATTTGAAATGCAAATTTTGTCAGTGTTTTGATCAACTGAAACTCACTTAGTATTCGAGGTGGCAATCTTAATACCATACTTATCCTTTTTACTATCTAAGGCCTAAAATAAATATTTTCTGAATATTTTCTCATGTCAGCTATTTTCCCAAGATCAAGGCTTCAAATGTAGCTCACCGCCTTTGTCACAAAAAGTATCCTTGCCTTCCCTTCTCCCACCTTCCCTGTCACTACAAACTATTTCTAATTGCTCTGTGAAGCAGAAATGACATATGTTATCTTTGCAAAAGTAAGTAGTTTCTCTACTTTTGAAAGCGAACAGCCAAATGGCTGACAGCAAGCATTAATCACACAGATGAGACTCAGAAAACATGAGTAATTCTGAACCTTTAAGACTCGGCCACTTCATTTTCGAAAGTCTCTTCCTCCCTCTGTCTCGCACACACACAAACACACAGCGAGACCATGGCGTGGGATCAATTGTATTTTTTATTTTTATTCCAAATCAATGAATGAAAAAGGCTTCAAACTGCTGTCCCAATATGAACCCCTATGGCAATGATAGATAAAAAACACAAAGACACACACACAAACAGGCCTCAGTTGTGTATCCTAGCACACGCACTATATCCAATTAGTGTCAGTGTCTGCTCCGGTCTGACATCAGTGCAACATGGACCTCTGCTGCTGCAGCCCTATTGGTCCCACTGAGCTAGACAAAATCCATCAATTTACCAACTCTACTGAATCCATTTTGAAATGTCTCCCTCGGTCTCTCTTCCTCTCAATCAATCCCTTTCATGTTTAAACAGTTGAGGGCCTTTAGACTTTTTTGTGAAGATATTTCTAGATGACTGTTTAGTATTATAAAAGGTCACAGCCCTGCAACTTTTCAGCTGCCCAATGAAAATAGTGTGAGATGTTATTGAGTCCAGTCCCTGGATGATAGGGAACCTTGAGAGTCCTATTTTTGCTTGGTGAGAGATATTGCAGGACTCCAGTATTTATTATTGGACAACTGGGCTGTTGGACGACTATGCATTTGCAGCAGAAAACTGGGATGTAGAAACAATGAACCATCCCTGATGATTGTTTGAAGACCTCAGAATTCTATTTCTGCTTTATGCAGATGATGTGGTTCTGTATGTCGTACAGTGATTTGCTAATTCTGAACCACAGCACTACTGAAACGAGTGAATTGCATTTTCAGAATGAAGTTGCTTCCTGAAGCAAAACAGTTCGAAGGACCTTGTTTACAAGTGAGGGTAGGATAAAGCGTTAGATCAATAAACGGTGTAGCATCGCCACTCAATTGGCCGTGGTTGTATAAGGGGAGCAGATTCTGAAGGTGAAGCTCTCAATTAACCACTCAATTTATCTTCCAGCTCCCACATGTGCTCATGAGGCTTGTGTGACTGAAAGATCTCAGATAAATGCAGGTAAAATGAGTTTCCTTCCCAGAGTACCTGTGCCTCCCCTGAGGAGCAGACATTGTGAAGGCGTTAACAGAAATGGATGGTTCCCTGAGAGATTTTCCATGTCCAACTGTGGCAGACACAGAACACACAGAGGGGGGTTTGACTTATTCCATCTGGCCCAGGAAGGCCTTTAAAGTCCCCGGAGGGAGCTGCTTACAAAGGCTAAGCGGCACAAAACTGATGGGGTGGATGTCCTTTACTACATGGAATGTTTGCACCAAAATGTAATGAAAGTTGTAGATATCTATTTAAAAACACATGTATTTGCATTTTATTACCAATAAGTAGTGTGCATGTTTGTATCCTGTGAAAGCAAATTAGTTTATAAACACAGCCTAAGAAGTTGAGCATGATTGCATTCGTAATGTAAAAAAAAAAAAAGACAGCTATGTTGTGTTATGTTGATTCCCCCAACTTCATCTTTCAACTGTATTGTTCAGTTTACTGCAGAAAGTAGAGTTTTCTCCGTTATCATGGACACAGCTTGATTACACAAACATCCCAAGCATTGCAATTGACTGGGCTGTTGGAGCATCTGGCCAGTTTTCAAGCAAGGACACATCAGCAGGTGCTCTAAACCATTTAACACCCTCTCTGCTTGACAAAGTCTACAAACAGATTATTTACATCAACGTGGCTATGGTTCTGAAGCCTTGAGTCTGGCATTTTGACAAGCCAGACAGCTTAGCTAGCAAGCTATCTTTAATTCAAAATCATTAGCACACTCTTGATATAGGCTGAACAATGCTGTTTCTGCTCGATCTGTGGGTTTGAAGTGTGGAGTGGGGTCATTTTACTACACTTCCATACATACTGACTTCTTTTGGCAACCTTTGAGTCTCCCCCTTCTGGCCACTAGAAAGAATGCAAGTTTAAGACATTTACCTACTGAAAGGAAACCAGTTACCACCTCCCAGCCAATTTATGAGCATCTGGTATCACTTGACAGAAAATTCCATATTTAGGTCATATGATGATAAACTGAGCCTCCACTCAGACAAAACAAGAATTGTAGTGAAAGCTAATAAAGGATGCTGAGCCAACTTTTTGTTTGGCGGAACAAGTGAAGGAGATACAGTCGCCTGTATGGCTTACTTTGTTCCAGTCCAATTAAAAAACTTCCATGCACGACAACCATCTCTCCTTTAGAAGTGTGAAAGTTTAACTTCCACTAAGTTACAGTATGGCATGCTAAAGGACTTACATCCCCATAAAGTGACTGCGTGGTCTCATATCCGGCCCCCTGCCGTGCTGCTGTCAGTGTCTGTCTCTCCTTTGTTTCCACTTGTCAGCTCTCGGGAGAAAACCAGAGGGAAACAGATTCAGGATGGAGAAGACAAGTGAAACTCAGAGCAGTCTGTCCAAGCTAAAGATATCCATGCGTCAGTCTCCTCCCTCCCCTCTCACTGTCACTTTCACTTTCTATCTCTGTCTCTCTTATTTTGTCTCTTCTTTGTGCATTAAACTGCATAAAGTTTAGCTCATCCAAAAGTTTCAGTTTAAACAGAAGTCAGAGTAGGGACAGACGCCACTGACAGCCACCAAACAAAGTATATTCCAGTTATGACACAACAGTTACGAAAAGTTGGCTGAAACTGATCAATAAATCTAACTAAAGCCACAAGACGATGTGTTATGATCAGCGTCCTGTGATGCAGGAAATGTTTTGGTGATTATTCTTTATTCAGTTTGATGTTCTGAAGGAAAGAAACTGAATATTGGCACCAAACACATTTAAAAACCAGCACTAATTGCATTGATTTTGGGATGAATCATCCTACCTCCAGCTGAAATCGTATTAGTTGTTGCACAGGCTGCAGATTCTATTGAGCTTTAATGTCCCTAAACACATCCTAAAGTATTTTACTGTTATAACCAGTACAATTTGAAATATTGCCCAATAAAACTTAATTGTGAACAGATTTTAAGTGGCTAATTAATCTAAGAAGATGTCCTTAGTGAAGGCTTTCCATCCAGTGGCCTGTAATAAAGGTCGGCTTCATTATGTGGCCGATATTCAAACAGGCAAATAGGTCCCCAGTGTGCAAAGCATCAGCCCTGATGACTTTAATGACCCCCTGGTCTTTCTGGGGCACCACAATGAGGCTCGCACTGGTGGTACCAGTGGAGATATCCAAAAACTGCTGAATGCATTCAAGTTGTCCTCAAGATGGCTTTAATCATGGTCGTTCTTATAACGTTCCACCTTAAACCTGCATTATTTCTAATATCCAGTAGGGGGTGACTCCCCCTGGTTGCAAAAAGAAGTTAGATTGTCTAAAAGTCTGACAAAATAACCCTACGTCCTAATTAATTGCTCACATATACATGCCACTTGAATTGGACAAATAAATATTTTAATTCCAAAACATACATACAAGTTTTTAGACATTTTCCCTTTAAATTCCAATTCCTTAATTCTCTTATGTATTGTAATATCAAAAACAAAAAAAATCTTTACCACACTATTCCTAGCTATCCATGTTCAAACCCATGCCTTTATCATTCCTATTGGTACCAACTTCCATCCATCCGTGCACCGACCCCTCACTTCCTTATGTACAAGACAGACATTGGGAACCTAGTTGCCCAAAAAGAAAAAGGGAAGAGAAGGTAAAGAAATGTAGAATAAACTTAGGTAAGTAAGTGACTTAAGTAAATAATTTTCTGATGACTGTGACAGTGACTTGTCAAGCAGAACAGAAACATAGAAATGCATACCCTCTTGAGGGCTCATTCTCATCCAAATATGGTCAATTCTGGCAAAAAATAAATAAATAAAAAATGACAACGACCAACTCGCTACACTTAAAGCGTCTTTCAAACCAGTAGGTGACCTCACAGTGGCTACATTCACTTCTTTTCCATCAATCTGAGGCCTTCAAACTGTTTGCTATCAACCTCACAGTAATAAGCCTTGGTTAATCGCCTCCTGGCTCCCACTCTCAGACATTACAGCGGTACTGATCCTCCCCATGGAAATCTCTGCATGAAAATGGAGGGCATAAAATATCATGCTATTTCTCCCACGAATTCAAATGTTTTTATTATGCTAGTATCGCCCCTTATACATGCACACAGGAAATTAAATGCATTTTCCTATAAAAACATTGCGGATGCCCACAGTTATCAAACAGCAGAAAACCAGTATTGAGCCAGTCCCAGAAGCTAAAGAACTCCCATTGTTTACTCCCCATGTTCCCGCCTTTTTCCGTGTTTCATTATAGAAAGAGGTAAAATTTCAATCCAATTGAAAAAAAAAAAAAAAAAAAATCAATTAAAAAAAAAAAAGGAAATTAAATGTTTCTCTAACTGGAAAGTATAAGGCGTGCAGACTTGCACCCATTAGACCAGATGAAGTCATTACTGAAATCAGCAGGTTGTTAAAATGCCTGCAGACACAGCAGCTGTAAAGCTCATTCCATATAAAGACAAACACACACATTATAGTATCATCAGGATGTTTGAGCCAGGGACTGAGGCCGACACTGTTTTCCATGTGTAAGTCTAAGTTCGGGGAAAGCTGGGTCACCATCTTAGAAATTGTTTTTTTTAAATCTGGGTTTTAATTGAAAATGTTTTTAGGGGGGGACATGCAGTGTCAATTCCAGGGGGGTCCACACACAAATGAGGAATACTTTAATGGTAATTTCTTTCACTTACCATTATCACCATCTCATCATACACCATGTATATGATATATAGTTATATAGTTCATTAAAAACAGCATCATCATAGTCCCATATGGCATGACGCAATGCAATAGAGTCTGCTGCTTCATGTGGCTCTGTTTGAAGGACGGGGACATAAAAAAGTTTTCACAAGTCATTTCAAATTAAAACAGTTCTGCATCTTGTGCCTGTTGACATCAATAAGTTGTTTTAAAACATGGATATTTGGACTTAAAAGCTGTTTTTGCACGCAGTCACTGGAAGAGATACCAAGAATTTACAAAGAAACCAACCTAAGCTGATGTGAAGCCTGGAAATGATGCTGATTACAGCCAACATGGAGTTTATATCCAAGAAAGTGATCAAATCAAACATATCCTCAAATATCTACATATTTGGATCACACGACAGCTGAAACAACATTAACTCTACATTTGTGTAGCTTGTTTGAGAGCCACAAACTCACAATTTTGAGTTGGAGGCATTTGTGGTCATGTTAAACCTCTCATTTTGTGAATTTTACCAATAGAAATGAAAAATAAACAAATCTTAAGAAAAATATGTGAACATTTGTAAATTCCAACAAAAGGAACATAATAAAATTGTATTGAGCAGTTTTACAGTCATAGTTATGAAAGGTCTCCAGATAGTTGTGGTTTTATTAAAGCCATAGCTAGCTATAGTCAGGAGGGAACGTTTGTTATTGATGACACTTCTCCGGCTTACATACGCCGACTTTGCATCATTCTCGATGCACTTCTGGGGTTTATTTATTCTTTCTACAGGGGGAAGAGAAGTAGAGGATAGGGATAATTAATCAGCAGCGTATATCAAAACCGAACATGATATTTAAATGGCAAACTACTTCACAAACCAATCTGAGTCTCCTCCCCTCAATCAGCCTCAATTAGAGGTTAATAGCACTGCGTGGGTTTAAAGTCTAGAGGGAAGGGAAAGGAGGAAAGGAAGGGAAAGAGATGAGAATAAAGTGAGAGAGGAAGTAATTAAATAAGGGAGGAATGAAGGCTATCTAGATGAAAAACGCCAGTAATAAAGGAACCACTGGGGGAGGCTGGATTCCTATCCATCCCATTTCATTAGAAGGCTATTATCAAGCCTCCATGTGTGACCACTAGGCCGGATGGCTCCTGAGAGACGCATACCTTCCTATATCATAATCATTTAGTTTGTGTATGTGAATTACATGACGCTCATATGAATCTGTGGGAAATTAAGTCTCTAACCATTGCGAATGGAGAAGGAAAGGTATTGATTTCAGAGTTAGCGATCTACATTGGAGCTTGGTCGGGTGGAGCCAGAACCTCAGGTTGGATGCAGTTTGGGCTCTGATTAATTATTCTATCAGGTGTGATCAGTAAAAATGATCCAGTCATTTTACAGCCTCCACCTAAGCAACACAAAGCCGCTCATTAACTATATGTAATTGTGTTCTTTGGATGCATTGATGACTCAGGCTGAGCTGACATTTCAGCTGCCCACAGTGAAGTCGTTATTATACAGTATCAAATAACAGTTGTAATGTTCTCTCACTGGGTTCGTTTGGGTTCTTGTCTTTTGTGTTGTTTGGACCCCCTACACGTGAGAATCGCTTTGCTGCTGTTTCAGGACCATGGACAGCACCGACTGGACTTGTGAGTGTGCTGTGGTGCTGTCCATGGTGCTGAAACAGACCGAGGAGGAACACATCACAGAGTAAGCCTGTTTGCTTTTTGTTGTAACTTTAGTAAAGGGGACATCGTGAAGGGCTGTGGGTGGGTGTCCAGGGTGGCAGAAGGGGTCTGTGTCAGTCGGTCTGGGAGACAGAGAGACAAAGAGACACATGGACAGAGATGGAGACACACAAGGACTGAGAGACAGACAGATGTTTACACTGTCAAAGCAAGTCTCTCCCTGTTTTCCCAGCCAAAGAAAGTAACTTTGATTTGGTTTGAGAGACAGGGGGTGGGATAGAGACAGACAGAGAAAAAAAGAGACAGAGGGAGAGGGACAGAGACAGACAGAGAAAAAAAGAGACAGAGGGAGAGGCAGGGAGGCACAGAGACAGAGAGACAGAGGGAGAGACTTGTTTTGGCTATGTAAATGTCAAGAATGCAGAAGTTAAGCATTAACTAGCTACAGCCCAATAGTGAGTCAGATATGTTGAGGTCAGAGGTCAATGGACAGAAGGCTCTATTAAACAGCTGTTGGTGCATGTAGACGCCTTCAAAGTACGTAGAAAAGTTGTACGTTTCTGTTGC
>JAOWBC010000248.1:20070477-20093207 GCA_028566105.1 Hypoplectrus providencianus | reverse complement strand
ATTTTGGAGTGGTCCACAATGAGGGTGCAGAACCTTGAATTTATAATTAGAGTAAATTAAATATAAAATGTGTTTTAATTTTACACTCATTCTTTGAGGCATTCCAACAGGTAATTAGAATCGAATTGAGAACAGACTGTTTTATTTGAATTTTTAATGAAATCACAATCAGGCTTAGATTATAGATAGCAGACTATATTAATAGCAAAAGATACGTTTATGGCATTAGTCGTGAGTGCAGTCTAAAGTTGCTCCATATGTCTAACTGAAAACTTCTTACTGGTTAGGAATGTGGCCTTTAAACTGAGGTGTCATAGTTTCGAACCCCAGAGTTTCGTATTACAGTGAACCCTTGTTTATTGCGGGGGTTAGGTTCCAAAATGAACTTATTATACAGTACCGTTTTCAGGCCCAAGCATTTGTTTAAAAAATATAAATATTAACATTTTCTTACAAATAACTAGGATAGTTTTTAGAAATACTGTAAAATAATGATTTTGTTAATCAACCTACGAGGTTGGACCACTGGACACATTGTGACTCGCGTATTTCACGGAGTGTCCAGTGGAATCTTTATGATGTGTTTCCAGGGGGACCGAATTGAGTGACACTCACCGGGTCGAGCGTAGGCTATCGTGATAAACTTTATAAGCTTATCCTGACTCCGTTGTAACTCCTTTATCTACTGAAGCAGAAAACAATGCGCGTTCATACACATACAACAGCGAAGCCGCGAAATATGAACCGCGACATAGCGAGGGTTCACTGTATCCAGAATAGGAAATTCAATTAATGTTCTCCATAAATATTAAGGAACCCGTTACAAAAAAAAAGAAAAGACCAAACAATAAGGCATAGTTATAATGAAGGCATGTATTTTTGTATACCCTGTTCCATATATTGACTCATACAAGGAATGCGTAAGGAGAAGGAATATCACTGAACACACTATGAATACTGAGTTCACCTTAAAAAAAAAAAAAAAGTTGCCTGTACTTTAAATATTCACACTTATGGCTTGCCAGTCATACATTAGATCATGCCCAGGGATAGAGTTGTTTTTCCCCTTTATTTTGAAAGACAAATGCTTCCTGCTGACACGCAGAAGGTTTCAACAATGTAGTACCTGTCAGAAACTACACACTAACCAGATCCAAACTTCAAACTGCATAAAGTCAGTCAATGCAAAAGTAAGGACACATATTGTCCACACACCCACACACACACCTGCCAAATAGTCACACCTTGACATGAATGTGAACTACACGCACACAGCTGCACAAATTGTTCCTGAATTGCATTCATTCACAGCCAATAATATGAGCTGTCAAAAAAAAAAACAAAAAAAAAACTGGCAGACAGGCATGCATGTGTGCAGCCATGCACACACAAAACCACACACGCTCAAACCATAATTCATGGGCCATTTCACAGTATCTGGCTTTCATTGATGAGAAGTGCCTGTGTGAGCTAGAATGGTAAATATCAGAGGAAATTAGTTGTCCAGCAATGACAATCTGGCCATCTGTCTCCCACAGCAGAAAGAAATCAAATAATAGGACTGAGAAAAGATGGAGAAACAAGAGAAGGGCCTCAGCCATTTAGAAGAAAAAATGAGAGATCTGTAACATTAGATGGAAAATTAAAAACAAGTACTGGTAAGCCATGGGTAATAAGAAAAACAAAGGGAAAGAAGTACAGACGAAAGACTTGTACAACATTTTAGGCACTGCCATGATTGGGCACGTCACACTTCAAACCAGACCAGAGGAAGGATTAAAACTAGCATTTCCTGTCTGAGGCCAATACAGCACATTTGTTGATATACACTTTCTATCTTTGATAGAAGCAGGTTCAGAAAAAAAATAATTTCATTTACCTGTTTTTTCCCCATGAAGCCGAGGTTGACAGGCGAAGGTGGGTCACAAATATCTGGGCTGAGATTTCCTGGCTGTGTGGAAACAGATACATTTTCAAATAACCAAGCAAGCTAACAAAGCTAGCAAATTATATTTTGTGGCTTTACATTTATACATTTCATATAAGGTCAGCTTTGACATTTTTTTGCTAATGCTTTTCCTGTTGAGATCACAGGAGCTAGCATGAGTTTGATTACATTAACAGAAAGCCGTTTTTCCTTTTATGGAAAAGCTAGTTTAAAGCAAAAACAGAAGCTACTTTCGCTAGCCGTTAGCACAAGCTAACACAAGATGGTGGGCCTGATATAACATAAAATGTTAGCAAGCTAGCAAGCAAATGTTCTCTGCATACAAAGCTGCTTACATTCTGTTTGGAGGAAAGTCATGTTCTCTTTAAAAAATAGCACTTTCTGGTGCTCTTGTCTCCAATTCAAAGAACTTTTTTTTTTTTTACATACAGTTTGAGTTTTGCTGTAGCAGGAAACTGATCAAATGTCTACTTTTGAGAAGCACTCTAAACATAAAACTTAATACTGTGCATGCCTTTGTAACACACCTGGAGCTGTTATATTTTTAGTGCTAGCAAACAAGTGAACTTAGACATTTTAATTATTTGTCAGGAGCTGTATTACCTGCATGGTGGTGATAGAAACACTCCTATTAAAAACCTAGCCGGTAGCATGACTTGGCATCCTTTCACCTGTGTCAGCCAGATTTGGCAGTGAGCTCCCTTGAGCTGCCCTGATCCGTCACCAAAATTAAGTCTTGGTTCCCTTGAGGTCTAGTTTAAAACCCAGCTTCACCTCTTCAACCTCCGAGGGGAAAAGTACAAACCAAAATGCTTTGATGCCGAGGTGATACAACCAAAAAACAAAATTCACATCCCCCTTAAACAGTCTCTTTGAAATAGATGTGTACATGATTTCTATGCATTTTGCTTTTATGTAGACTTATATTATGCTAATTATCTGTAAAACTGTTGGCCTTAAACTCATGATACAGCCATAAAACTGAACAAGGTAAAACAGTAGTACTCTCAGTAGGACTGTTTAAATCAAGGTTAAAGGAAGTAAATCCACATCAGTGCAGTTGTGCTTTGGGGTGGATTTCCCATTTCATAGCCTCAGAGGTCCCAAGAGTTCATTTGGAACTCAGTTTATCTCCTCTGTAGCAGTCACAGAGGTGCAACCGGCTCCCCTGGGACCCAAAACGGAGTCAACATACCATTTCTGTGGAAAACACTATTCAGTGGCTCAGAAGCTACAGCTTTTGTTCCCTTTTCCACACATTTGATGCTTCTTGGAAAGAGATGCCTCTGCAACATTTGTGATACACTTTAGTTCTGTATAAACTGCAGGAGCAGCACATTGCAGCCGAAGGCCTTTAACACAAAGAGGGAGGACAAATACTAACAGCAATTAGCATACAGAAACAAGCTTAATAGTTTGAAAGTTACCTCCAGAGCAGCTTAGTCAAAACTAGGAAGGATTTGAACAGGCAAAATGAAGGCAGTCCAAACAGGCAGAGAAAGCCCTCTGACTGGAAAGGCAGCAGACCGCTGACAGGGTCACATATCATGGCAGAAATGATTAAAAATGAAGCAACACTGACAATCTGGCATGGAAGAGTGGAAGGTAATTGTTTGAGTATTTATATGCAGGGGCCAAATGAGGAAATGAAGCCCAGGTGTGCAGGTAGCAGCAGGGTCATGTGACCAAGCAGAGGCTGGAAAACTCAACAGTGGCAGCTGGTGGACACACATGGAAGAGCAGGGTCTTCTTATTCTCTCAGAGGTTTTTCATGGCAGTTGGTTTATATTAACAAAAATAAGTTACAGACTTCCTGAGATCATCTTTATACTTTTCACACTCCGTGATGGCATGCACAGCATGATAAGCTTTACATTAAACAGATTCTCTCATATGTTCTCTTTGTTTTGCCGTTATTAGACAGAGGAAACTGTGTGTTTTCTATCTTGACCTACCTAAGTTTAAATGTTGCATTGGCTGAATTATTTAAGATGTACAGAAACCTTCCTCCGGTCCCACTGTTCCACTGCTCTTGCCACGCTTTAATCCAAACTATCCCCTTGACCTCTAATTTGATTCATGGGACTTGTAAATCTATAGCCTCTCCTTGTTTAACCTATTTGAGCAGGAGTCCACATAAACATTATTGACATACCTTGATAAATTATGTAGCTGTAAGACTTTGAATAAAATATCATGGAGGCTGGACCTCAGGCTCTTGAGAACTGAAACACAACCTCAACAAATTCAAGAATTTCCTGGTGGATGCTCGTCTGCAATGATGAAACAAGAGTTCTGCTAGCATATCCACTGATTTAACAGGGAAATTGGTGTAGAAATTACCAACAGGTTCTCTTTCTGGAACTGAAAAAGCAACTTCATTTATCTGATGCTCCCCATCTTTTGAACAGACTGAGGTTAGTGCTAGCTAACATGGATGGAAGCAGCTGCAAATAGATCTACTTTCCCTTGAGCTCCAGTGAGTTCGTGTTAGTCAGTGGTGTTGAATTCGTTCATGGCTCAGCCTGTTGGAGGTCATTATATCGAGCTGCGCTGGATTCATCTACATATCTTACACCAATCCACCAACAACTTGCTCTCCGTCCTTTCCCCTTGTTCCAAGCACTCCTGAAATGCGACTTTAATGCAGCGCTGTTCCTCAATTCCTTTGGGGTTTGCCCAGTAGTTGGTCATTAACTACTCCCTTTTAATATCTAGTGGCATCTCTCCCATCAGGGCTGCAATGGGGGTTGAATTTCCTGCTCCACAGCACTACCTTTGAGCCTGCGCTTGTATCTGATTAGGCTTTTCAAACAGAGTTTTTGAGGTGGAACCAGATGACATTTCTGTAATCAGGCACAGACTTGATCATTGTTACATAGATTTTAATGAAGAGAAGTTGGCCTCCTTTACTTTCTGATATTGTAAGCAACTTAATTTTAAAAAAAAGCATTGACCATTCACCCTCTTTAAAGCTTTTCCATACACCTCATGCCAGGGAGAGCTCTTTTCCTGGTGAAATGACTGCTTTGGAGTGAAATGAAAAATTAAATCCCCAATTATAGGGCCACTGTTGAATACAATTAACTGCTTCCTGAGTTCTCCCATTAACTTGCAATATGTCTCTTCCCATAGTGGCCAACTATGTGCAAAAACAGATCCGTCAATACCTGGCCACCCTTGAGAAAAACATCATTGATCATCTCTGAAAAGATGAATGGACTTTCTACGTCTACTTGTGGGCTCTAACTTGAATAGATCTATCTATTTTAAAGTCATTTATCCACTTAAATATGCTCATTTCATTAATCAGAAATCCCTCCTTTCACATCATATCATGAGATGTTTTGGGGTTTTTTTATTATTATTTTTATTGCCATATTTTTGTATCTTTTGTTGGATAATACAAATAGACAGGAAAAGGATACAGCCTCGGAACAATTTATTTGGTGAGCTACCAGACATGTCTATTGATTTTTTTTTCATCTTTGCTTTTTCATCTCCTTTCTTGATCTATTCTTCTTTTTTATACAAAATATGTCAATTGGCCATTAGCCATTCTCTATAAGAGATACAGAAATGCAACGTAGGGGTTATTGGTCTATAATCATCACACTTTGATTGATCCTTCCCTTGCTTTCTTACAGGACATGAGTTCACCCTTTTACTGTGGTTCTGGCTGCCTTCATTCCTATAAAGAACAAAAGTTTATCTAAGCTCCACCTGCGGAGTGTCTAGAGATTACGTAACATATTGGATCCGTCTCTGGAGACATATTGATTTACATGTAGCTTTTCTCATTTCTTCTAAAGTGAATTGGAAATTGATCGGTTGATCCTTCATAACCCGAATCCTGTTCAATGCTCCTGGATGTTCTCGCTCTCTTATTTCTCTACTTTTCATTCAGCCAATTTTAGTTTCCTGAACAAATTCTCCATTTCAAATGTATCTGTCTACACTCGCTACATCTTCTTTTGATTCCCTTCTGCCACCCTTCATCCTCATACTCATCACTTCTCCTATTGGAATAGTTCTCTGCTTGCTTTTGGTGCTCAGTGTTAGTGCACACAAATTAAGTCTTCCCCTGTGTGCTTGTGTATTACCTGCACGCTGCCTGTTGTGATTATGATTGCTAATGAACTGCAGCAATCAATACTGACACGGCAAGCCCTTAGACTACACAAATACACCCACAGTACAGCGCTGTGTTATTTAAGGTAACTACACACTTTCACATTAGTTAAACGGCCTCACACATGCCTCCATTAACTCATCCAGCTGGCAGAAACAAATAATCAGCTGTCTCTTTAGATCACAGTAGTTGTTAGGGGTGCTGTTTTTCACTGTGTCATCGTGTACTTCTCATTAGTGTAGTGCTGTAGAGTATTTCATCAGTGCTGGTATGTGCTGTGCTGAAGTTTGAATAAAAAGGGGACTGATTTTACACATCAAAATCTTTTTTTTAAGTGTGAGAAAGTCCAACTAAATATGCAAATCAGAATTACGATTTCAACTCCACCAAAAGACTTGCATTTTTCATCTATGTCGGTTGAGACTTGGACAATCCTTCAGATATGCATTTTGCTGCAAATAAGCTACAGATTCTAACAATTGGATGCTATGCACACATATAGAGATGTTTTCCCCCATAAGTGTCCAACCATAAATCATACCATTGCACCAAAAGAAAGTTTTTGCAGAATGTTATGATGTCACAATACAGTTGGCGTTTGACCTTTTGGATATAAAATGTCATTAATTCATATTTTTATAGCAAAGACATTAACCGAGTTACCCCTAACAATTCTCACCATCTTAAAAGATTTTCTAACCTGGTTGGGACTAATTGGAAGTATAATAATAATCAATATTACGATGAGGGTGACATTCGTGTCTTATCTCAACAGGAGTTTCTGCTTGAGGAGTTTTTTGGAAGAGAGTGAGCAGTGATCCATCCTTCCCCCTGTCTTCATTCTGGGGTCATGCACTTATTTGATGGAGGTCAGTTGAAAGCCCATAACATGCTCAGCAGGGTGGATTATATGAGGGGCTTGTCTTTGGATCGGGGACATATAAAGATATTGCACGAACAAGGAGGAGGATCACTGAGCAGGTGCTGAGAAGGCAACTTTTCCACAAGAGAGGGAAGAATTCCTCGCAAAAAGTTAACAGTACCGACTCTACCTGTCTTCATCATAGTTAAACAACCGCACATACAGACAAGGGGAGACAAGTGGAAATTGTCCCAACACTCTAATTGTCCAGGTTCAAATTAGCCAAGGGCCAATTATCCCAAAAACAAAAGATCTGAAAGCTCAATCGTCCCAAAATACACACTTAACTTGCTGATGTCCAGTGAGCTTATTATTCCATAGTGTGTAGATATTTTGACCAGTTCAACAGGGAAAACAGTTTGTAATTGTAGTTTATATTTTTGGAGCATTTTGGGATTTGTTTTGGGATAATTGCTCATTGGACTAAAAATGTTTGGATCTATTTTTGTCAGAGTATTGGACTGTCAGAAAACAGGGACAGAAGAGCAAGAGTATTGTATGACAAGTTAATATTATTTTTATTACAGCCACATTCAGTGTATTCCTTTTCACCTGGAATCACATAACAGCTTTGGAATATTACACGTTTTTATTAGAAAATAATTAACATGCAGTACATGGTGTGAGGTGGAAAAGTAGGTAAACATGTAAGAGTATAAACAGCTCCAAATTACCTGGTGTTGAACTCATCCACTACACATTTCCTTGGCAATAATAGCAATTATTTGGTCCAGGATTCCTGCCCATTCATGCGATTTGTGGTACAATAACAGCACTTCTATGTACAGATGCCCCCATTTGAACCGGTTTGCTATTCCAGCAAAGAAAAACAGATATACGGCCTAATTAGACGCTACCTCACTCCTATCTTACTGAACGTGTTCCACCTCGCTCCATCTCTAATGAGCGGGATCACATGATTATGATAAATAGAGTATATGATTGTTCATAGTTCTTTTCCATCTTTTTTTGCCCTCACACACACACACACACACATATACTCTGGGTTCTTCCTTGATGATGAGTGATGGAGTAGGCCAGTGCTGGTAACACTCTCCTGCTCTGTCACTCATTAGTATCCCCTCCTTACTTTGTGTCTCGATTTCTCTCACGCTATGATTGATGGGTCAGGGCAGAGCGGCTGCTTGCTAATCAATCTACCTGTCAATAAAACCTGAACCTGCTCTCAGCTGCGAGGCGAATACACCGCTGCGCTGTGTCTATGTGTGATGGGTATGGGGATGGAAACAAATAGACTGTGTATATTTATGTGTAAAATCTTGAAAGGTGCATGGAAAAATATCTGCTGTTAAATGCAAGTGACTCTGCCAAGCACCATTCCCTGTAGTCGCTGCTGCTTTGCCTGTGGAACTTTAGTTTTCTAGCACTCTGCATTGTCAAATTGGGTGATTTTCCACCCAATTGAGCTTCTTATTTAATTGGGCAGGTAAAAATTGTTTCTGCTGGGTTGTGTTAATTAGGGCTGCTTTTTGTGCCATTTGGGCGGTTTTAACAAAACAAGTTAGGCTACATTCCAATAAGTAGCTCCCTCCTCTCATCTACGGGAAATGGATTGACAGGGTACTCACACAAACACACACACACGCACACATGTCATTTTAGGTAATTTCAAAAAAGTTTAAGCTTTTATTCTTGTTTCCAATTAGTAGTAACCTATAATGGCACAGCAGTTATGACGGGTCAATGGACAAAGTCAGGTTTTGTAGTATAAAGAGCGCCAAAGTCCATGAATGGAGAAGGTCAGAGTTCACCTTTAGGATGCCACTGTAGGCCATTCTGCCATAATGAGTAAATTATTTGGAAGTGTAATCAGTTTGTCTAATCATGCCATCAGAAGCCTTATAATTACAGGGACAATAGTGACAAATTGACCTCTTGATGTTCATTTATGAAACAATGGGTCCTGAGTGTCACACAGTAGTAAACTAGACAGCTGTGGATTCATTTGGCTGCAGGAGTTGTAGCTGGCTGATCAACAAAACATCAGACTTTAAGAATCTAAAAGTGGCTCAGAGTTTTGTTTCTCCTTAATGAGAATGTTCTTCAAAGTCTGAACATTTCATCAAATTCGTCCAAGATAGAAAGTTTCTTCAAAGCTGGCAACACTGGATTGTTTACTACAAGAATATCTTGTGTAGCCTAGTTTCAGGACAAATGTGAAGAAATAAACACTATGAGGCCTTGCAGTGATTTAATAAACATCTATATACTGGTGTTGCTTGATTAAAGCTGTTGCTGTTCAGAAGAAGAGGATCTGTTGGATTTCCCAACAATATATTGGTGTGACACCTGATGTTACTTTGCTGAATCAGGTTTTGCATGAAGAATGATTTATGGCTGTATGTCCTGAAAACAGAATGTTTTTCTCACCAACATACAGGATTTGATGCTGCAATCCCATATACCTTAATCCAAGGTAAGAAATCATATTGAAGCTCAATTTAGATGGCAGAAGATTGATGAGCTTCCCCACAATTTGTGACTACACAGTACACAAGGCTATAGTGCCATAAATCTCTTGGACCTTCAAGAAGGCAGCATCATTCACCCGCCACCTAAATGTTACAGGAATATGTGAATAACTGGGCTTGTCAAGTAGAGGACCTCCCCTTACAGATGTTTGGATGGATTAGACCTATAACACCTCCAGCAGGCTCAAGGACTTCCGAGAAAAAAAAAAACAGAAAAAAAAACACATCCCTCACAGATCTCCACTAAGTAATCATTACTATTTTAGACGTACAATTCGGGTTATCCCCAGTGACAGCTAGGCTTTCTGTTTTCTAAAACTTGAAAAGCTGACACTTCCTTGTGGCTTCAAACATCCTCAACATCCTGTATCAGCACTTTAAGGCCTGTGGGACGGAGCCCACACCAAAGGTCAAATTGCAATATGTCAGCAAGCCAATGTATTAACCCTCTAAAGACTTAACATTTCACCTATATTCTGCTGACAAACAGCCAGCACCATTCTGTGGTAAAATCCAGCAGATTTGAACAGGTTGAAGAGTGTGGCCACATTCATCTTGAACTGGTCTTAATATTTATTTCAACTGAAACATTTCTGAGGGAGCCTTTAGGGTTGAAAAACTGATTGTGTCCATGATTTTCTTTCTTTGGATAAGTGCTTTTTTTTTTTACAATATTAAATTTAATAGACATTCCTGCCCCAAGCATTGGATGACTGTTCATTGCCAACTGTTTCCTATAGTTGTCAAATAAAGCCTCATGTGTCCTCTGTGTCCTGGAACTTGGATTCCTTTTAATGGCCATTTCACTGAATGTCAGATTGTATAGAAGTCTATGAGAAAATAGCCCTTCTTCTCGCTTGATTAAATCGTCAATGTCAATGTGTGACATGCAGTGGGTATATCCTTGTCTTTTGATGAATCTATGTTTTCCATGTATCATCATTGTTTCACCTGACATGGCATCAATAAACACCTTAGTGTCAAAGGCATTCCAATATGTTTTTCTAACGAGAAGCATTGGACACGTTTCCCGTATCTCTTTTCTAACTCTGTCTCTTTTATAATACACGGATGAGCCAGTAACTATGGAGGAGAAAGGCCATGCTGCACAGTGATTAACAATGGGGAGAAGACTGTGGAGTGAAAAGGAGTGGATGAAAGGCAGTGAAGTAATAATAAGAGTGTGTGAGGAGCGCCTGGCCGAGGTGTCCTTCCTGAATGAACTTTCACTATAGCTTCATGACCTCCTTTCCTGTAGATTTATGGGAAAGCTGTCCTGCACTCTTTCAGTGTCAGCTTCAATTCGGCAAGATTTATTGGCATGAATAAATCAATTGGCTGCATGCATTTTCAAGAAGTGATAATAAAATAGGAATTCATCCAACAGTAATAGCGAAGAATAGATAGGGGGTAGAAGCAGATCGCTCACATTTCACTCACGGGTTCATTCCTGATGTAACTTCCTGGACAACAAAGGGTTCATGAAAGGTTAAAGCAGGGACAATTAAAGGTATTTTCTTCGCTTTTTGAGCACCAGTTTGTAACACATGAAGAGGGAGTGAGGTCACAACCGAACCTACTTCCACTTGATGTGAAACAAGAAAGTCAATCCCAGTTATTTCCAATGGCATAATATAAAATCTTTGGGAATAGAAAAGGTGTGTCAATTATTACGGCAACATTTGGCATTTAACAGAATAAATCTATTTAATGTGATTGGTCAATATTTTTTAGTCAGTTTGGAAATACTGAAGACGGAAGTACTTAAGTAGTTTAATTTATCAATGCTTGTACATGCATGGAATAATTTTATTTCCTGTACATCACTGATTGTTACATGAATGAGGAATGAATGATGTACATGAATCACAAGTTACACATGGCTATGCTTACAGATTGAATTAGAACTGTTGTTTTTGTTGGGTTCAGAATTCACATTTTGCAGAATGTCACCAACTTGCAGCCAAACTGTTAAAAATAAGCCAAAAATGTGCCATACTGTGTTTCCTTGGCCAATGCAATTAACAAACACTGTCACAAAACCAGAAAATAGTAAAGGACGCATGAAAACGCATTGACCTCCTAAGTGTTGTGGGAAAATACTAAAGAAAAACCAGCATTGTATTGTACACTGTAAATTAAATAAAGAAAAACATCCTTCATGTTGCCCATTTTAGCAGCTGTGGACCGAAACAATGGCACAAAACATTTAAACAATGAGCCTCTACGGATTTCCAAGCAGTTCTCCCGACTGAGGTCAATGATGTTAATAACAGTGGAGGCAGGGCGGTGGGAACGGGCTAAAATAACAGGAGAAAAAGGTCAATGGTTACAGCACAGGAATATAATGCTTTGCAAAGTGTCATACAGGGTGTGTCTGTGTATGAGTGTGTGTGTGTGATGTGTCTGAGGGGGATTGTTGATGCCTGAAGTGTTTCATTTTTAAAAAAAAAGGTACATTTTTCACCTGAATCCTATGTGGAACAGATGCAAGCTGTATCTCTCTCTCTCTCTTATTCTGTTTTAAGTGTGGAAAATGTTATTGCTTATATTTTGTGTATTGAGCTGTATTTGCAACCTGACCGTGACATGATTGCGACTTCACTGAATTTGTGAAAGAGCAAAGTGTTACACAAAAAAAAGGACACAGTTCAGTTAATTAAAACCACTGACCTACATTTGGGGGAATATGCTGTGTACAACATTGTAAAAAATTGTTTAAAACATGAATTAATGTACCAGGAAAGAGTTTAAAGTTATGAGGGTGGAAAGAAAATGTGATTCACAAACGATGAGGAAGTTACATTAAAAACAGCTGCTATGTTACCTAATTAACTGGTTTAATTTCTTTACTGTTAAAGCCTCCTTTATAATAACTACATATAATCCATACAGCACTTTACTGTGTCCAAAAAACATAACTGTCAAAGTGATTTTCTTTTAATAAAGGAAGGGTATTAATTAGTATTAAGTTTATAATATAGAGTGATATAATACAACTTTGATCTTGGTGAACACATATTTATTTTCTAATATAGGGACTCTTTGAGATACTAATTTTGCCCAGTGATGCTCTAAATTACCATTAAAATCCTGAAATAGTGAGATTACTTAATCCTTTATTAAAGTTTTATTTTTCTGGTCCAAACTTATTTTGTCCTTCCAATAAAAGTAAAACAGGGAGAGAGAGAGACAATACAAGAAAGGAAGGAGGAGAAAAAGATAACAAGAAAATGGTGAAAACAAGCCCAGCGGTGAAGGAAAATAAAAAACATGCGTGAAAGAGAGAGAAAGCACGAGAGAGGCATAGGGAGTCAAATTAAAGGGATTAGACAGCTCATTCCCCCTTAATTCCCTAATCACCTCCTCCCACACTGGATTGGGTTGCCACGGCGATGTTTACATGACCCCATATCCTGCTAAAGCCAAAACAGGCATGGCCCACATTATGCTAAATCCCCCGTTTACCTGGCATAATCCCTTCCAGACAAACACTCCGCAGCCTGCAGTCTGGAGACTGGATCGACAGCCTAACAGGGCACTACCTGATGGAGGAGGACCACGGGGCCTTTCTGATGAAGGAGCTGGAAGGAAAGGGTTTTCCATTAGCCCGAGTGGGTCAAAGCGGGTTATCAGACTGCATTGTAGCGTTGCCGCCATACGGCTTTAACCGACGCGGATATTGCTTCGATCTAAAAGGTGAACACAGGCTAATGCAAGAACTTTGAGGTCACCAAAGCACAACAGAAAGACATCGGTTAATTTTTGGGGGACTGCAAAGCTTCTTGAACAAGACTGTACATGTTTGTGATAACCAGTGGTGGAGATAACTAAGTACATTTACTCAAGTACTATACCTAAGTACAATTTTGAGGTAAGTGGACTTGAAAATTTCCATTCCGTGTAACTTTTTACTCCCTTTCGTTTTGCCGCCAGCTTTAGTTGGAATATATTGAACATTCTGAGATGGACCATTCTGCATATCAACTAACTTTACTTTCAATACATTAAGTACATTTGATGCTGATGCTTTTGTCCTTTGACTTTAGCTACTCGAGGGAACTTTAGGGAAACGGTCATAAATTACACTTGAAAAATTCTTATTTTTGCTTTTGTACCATCCAGCTGCTGCAAAAATGTAACGTTTTGCTCTTCACGTATCAAAAGTGATGGTAATGCTTTAAAGAGCCTGAGCAGGAGTCTACTCAGGTCAGATCCCAGCATGTTGAAACTCGGTTGTAAGGACCCGACAATACAGGGTTAGACAGACTTAGGTTGCAGGCAACAGATGAAAGTAACAAGTCCCCACATGACAAGAGTTGTACATTTTCAAGAGCCTGGATTGCAGGGTGAGATTGGAAATTGACTCAGTAGACAGGAGAGGTACGAAGTCTAAATGAGCCTAGTGCCAGCAAGGGATACTCTTTCAACTCTGTCAGGTTTCCAGATTCAAAGACTTTAAGAACCCGCAGGGTTTGTGATGGTAGATTGATAATTGAGTGGTTAGATCTCTCACCTCTGGGTGCCTCCTAAAGGCTAGGATGGAGTCCCAGCACAGTTTCTTTTAGTTCTGTCTCCTGCTCTTAAAAAAATAAAATAAATTCCTGTTAAGGAGAAAAACCTGGGGTTTACATAATTGGGAACACTGAAAAGGATCAAATAAAAATAAAGAAGACTGCAGAAGTGAAATATTTAGCTTGTTATCCCACCAGACAATCGCACTTAAAGCTGCGTCCAAAGCCAGCCCGGCATCCTTGAGTAGCAGCAGGTGATCACTGATTGGGTTTTATCTTCCTCATTACCCAGAAGGTGTGCCATGTTGTGACATAAACCTGCACACTAAATATCTCAGCATGTAGAGGTAGTGATGCAGACTCTGATAGGTGTAGCTTTTTCCATTTGTCTTTATCGCCTTTGAACAAGAGCTTCATTTGACGAATAAATACAAAAGTGTTAAAGCCGCTCGATGGCACCCAAGTTGAAAAACGAAGAAGAAGAAGTTCAATGTGGAAAAAGTGCATGGGGAACATTATGATAATTAACCATGTGTACAGGAGCCTACAAGAGAGATTTAGTTCTTCATTTAGCAATATGTCATTACAATGACAAAAGAAATCAGGCTATTAACAGTTAAGTATTGCTGAGAATGAGATGCTAATTTAGATTTCCAACAGAGGAGCGATCTCACTTTTGCATTTGTTGAATACACTCAAAGCATCACACACACATTCTATTAGCGCACCAGATGTAATCCAAAATCTGGTCACAGACTATTTCTAAGACAGCCAGATATGCTTCACAGCACAGGATTGGCCTGAAATTGGTTCATGACAGGTCTGCCCAGGCAATCTTTTTAGCTGGTAATCACAATAATATCAGAACATCTCAGCAGATAGGAAGATATGATAATTCAGAATGTACAGAACAGGCTCCGAGTTTAAGGTGAGATGTGATAGAGAGGAAAAACACAACCTTGGCCTCAACATTTACAGCTGGCGTATGTAGCTATTGGAGGTGAATAAAAGACAACATACGGACATAATTATTTTCTGCAGCACTGTGTGGGAAGAGGCTACATGTTCTAACGCTGCTTAGGAAAGGAAAGGAAAAAGCTTTCAGGTGCAAGTGAGTTAAAACTAACAGGTTCTTAAGTCAGAGCTGCAATCACAACAAGATCAAAAAAAGAAAAGCTTTAATTGTTGATGTTCAGGTGAGGTGGGTTAATGTAAAATAGAGACGTTAGTGGGAGGAAACAACCTCCACCATGTTATTATAAACCGTCATATTTAGCACACGATCCTGTAACTCTAATTGTTGAGAAACAAACCAGTGCCTGATGTAACTGTAACTGTAAAATGCCCAACAAATTACCAGAACACTAAGTCTTTAACTGCTACTTCTTTGCTGACCAGCTGTTCAAATCTAATCCAAACTTTAAGCTTGAAGGCTTCTTGGAAGGATTGGGCCTCCTGATCCTGATGGTCCCTTCTAACATCACTGATGTGGGTCCAGGTTGCAGAGAAAGGTGTGCATTAAAACCAGAATGGTTTCTGGAGTCGGGTAGGAAGTTGGAGTTGGGTAAGAAAAGTTTCCCTATTTCAGTTGGCACATTAAATTTCAATTGGGTAGTTTCCAGGATACTTGCAATCATAATTGATCTTTAAAAATGGTGAATATGCTTTATGCGCCTGATTTACCTGAAAATTACTCAGACTGACTGAAATGAGACTTGCTCTAACTGGATTAATGGAACAGGCCCCAGATGAGTTTGTGGTGTCTTATCTTCTTAATACGTACAAAGACTGCAATGTCAGTCTGTCCATGAACAAAAAGACACGCCCCCTAAAAGGATGAACCCCTTTTTGATAGCCAAGTGTGAAGAATTGAAACTTTACTCTAGTATTTGATTGAGCTCTAAAATATTACAGCCCGCGCATGTTAATACATAATTATTGCTTGTCCCCTAAATTGTTTCTCACAATGTCTGTAATCATCATATGTCATGAGCCTGTACAGGACAACAATGGGTGCAGCTTTTAATTCTTGTGATTCCTCACATCTTGATAGAGTTTCTCCCCCTGTAATGACATGTCCCAGAATAGATGCAGTGTGATGGATTAATTAGCCTGCTTGATGGTTTGTGTAAAAAAAAAAAAATTTAAAAAAAGTGACATTTGAGCAGCCTTTACGGTTGGGAATAGATGCTTTTCAGTGTGTTATTGTCCAAAGTGTAATTATCTTTTGGCCCTAGCTATTTAATAATCTCTAAATTATTTTTTTCTCCAATCTTGAAGAAAATCAATGGGATAATATTCCTGAGTTAGTCCACAACTCTCGTATATGTGCCCGACATGGACTGAAGTCACTGTGCTAATTTTGCAGGTTACTGGACACAAAGTGATAAGTTAAGGTTGATAACAACTAGCTAACCCATATATGATACATGTTTTTACAATAACTTGTAGAACTATGATAGTCATAGGACTCAATTTCGCTTTTAGCAACAACTGTCTTTTCATAATTGGAGAAAAACACAAATGGAAAACAATTTGTCTTATCAACAGTGCAAAAATACTCTGGAGAAGGACTTTAGGGTTAGATAATATTGCCTTACTTTGAATTTGATATGCATTTTTTTTCAGTTATTTATCTAGAAATATAATAAATCAAGTTTGAATAAAGGGTTAGCAACAAAACACTTGTTAAAAGTGCAGCGGGGATTAGGCCCTGCTCCACTGAATGGGCAAGTGACCAGTGAATGAGCTAATAACAACCTTCTCACCTACCAGCAGGTGGAACAGGTCTCAACGCCCACTCTTATAGACTAATTACTACGTATAAGTCCCATTTAGTTGTCCGATAACATTAGAAATGAGGGGTTTCATGTCCGTGGCTTGTTTGCTGTGTAAACGCATACAATATTCCATGGGATACCTAAAACATCCAGTGCCTTACATTTAGTTTAAATAACTGTGAACAGTCTTCTCTGTGACATCCTGCTTGCTGATGAAGCTGTAAAATAGGGTTGAAAGCTCAGGAAAATGATGATAAATTAAGTTTGAACTAAGATTGAGGCCTGTGATTTGACTGAGCCCTCCAAAGTCAATACTAATTCCTGTCTAACAACTTGTTGCCAGAGCGTTCCCTGTTGCACATTTAGAGCAGATATGTATGCAGTGAAGGTAGAGTCAAATGCAGACACACAGGTGTCTTTGGGAAACATCCAGAGAACATCCTTATAACCGAGAGATTTCACGTGGCAGGGAAAGATAGAGGAAGGTGTGATCAGAATAAAGATGATGTTATGTTGCTTGAAAGGGGGAGCAAAGCAGACGCAGAAAGAGGGAAAGTGAAAGAGCAAGTGGCGTGCTGAGAATATTAATTACACAGTACTGTGAGTACCTTAAAGTCCATTACTGCTGGAGAGCTGTCATAAAAATATTAATGAGGGAGCATGATGGAGAGAGAGGCTGAGAAAAGGAGCAAAGCTGCAGGTTGGGAACGGAGAAAGGAAGAGGTCATGTTCTTGATTTGCAGTGGTAATATGATCTGGAGGCGGGCGTCAAGGAGAGAATTAAACCACAATTAAAACCAGATTAACAAAGAGCCAGACTGCCAAAACATAAAGAGGGAGACGGCGGGGAGGAATTCAAGCAGGTGAGGAATTCAAAAGAGGAAGAATATCAATAAGCTACAAAGGAGGAGAAATGTCAGAAGAGGAGAACATATTGAGCAAAACTAAAATAAGATGTAGTTAGGGGGGAGAAAAAGCCAGACAATCAGAAAAAAAATCAAATGAACATTCACTGACATGCAGCAGGGTAATGTATGGCACCTAAATGCTAATTGGAGTGAATGTGCCTGCTGTTTAATGCTAATACGTTTGTGATGGGAGCTAATGTTTGCTAATTACAAGGTGGTGGGGAAATGCTTGTTCCAAAGACAGATACAGCAACACAAGCTGGCTGAGTTATGTTTATTGGATCTGGACAAAATCTATGCCAGACTTTTTCCAATGTCTCAGGGTACTTCAGGAAAATGTGAGACTTTTTTGGTGAAACAACGCTGTCAGAATCCTGATTTACTGTTTATCGACCTGAGGGTATACCTGGTGTCCTATCTAAGATCTCCAATCTCGCAGCATCGGATGTATTGACCTGCAGTTGCATTGGTTTAAATGGAGGCATTTCTCGCCTCTCAGTATTCAACCACTGCTCCAAGGCCCATAGAAGCTCAGCAGTGTCAATGCCAATCACCAAAAGCACAACTCATACCTGCAAAATACAACAAGAGCGCAAATTTCACTTACATTTATTGGAGTTGATGGAAAGGCAACTGGAGAGGTCCTCGTCTTCCATTTATGTGTTATTCTTTATGACTGGTCTTTAGGCGAGGACTTTCACCATGAGTTTGACCTATTGTTTTCCCGATTGACTTAAAATAAACTGAGCCCTAGTCCAAGTTTTTTTTTTTTTTTGGAGACTGTGTTTTAACTCAAGAGAAAATCCCATCCACACAAGTACTGTTTGACGCAACATAGCAAAGTAAGTTGATATTGCCAAGATGATTAACAACTTTGCCTAATTTGGGTAACAACTGTAGCAAAGGAACTAGTCTGCCAGCAGCTAGCAGTACATTGGCTCACATTGGGTGCAAGGCAAGTTTTTCCCCACAGTTTACTCTAGACAGAAGTGAAAACAATCTGTCATTTACGCCAGCCAAAATAATAAACTAATGCTGCTTTGCACCTGTTGTGAAAGTCCCAGATATGGCCTTAAAAACTGAAGCCAGCCTGTCTTGATAATATCCGGAGATGCACACAGCTTGACGAATTTCACCATCTTTGCCAGTTGCTCTAATTGATTTGGACTATGGTATCTGCCACTACTACATTGGTACCTAAAATTTAAACAGCATTTTCTACGATTGAAAAGCAGTTAGGGGCCACACAGTGGTGAGGAGATTAGCACTTTTGCTTGCAAGGGGCTCACCAGTTCGACTCCGGTCTTCAGCCCTTCTATGTGGAGGAGTCTTTCTTGTGTTGGCATTGGTTCTCTCCAGATACTCCAGCTTCTTCCCACAGTTAAAAAACATGAATCTCAGATTAATCGGTGACTTTAAATTGGCCGTAGGCGTGAATGAGAGCATGAATGGTGGTTTGTCTCTGTGTCTCAGCCGTCGGATAGTCTGGCAAGGGTGAACTACCTGCCACGAGAGTTTTAAATAAGCAGTTAAGAATAATGAATGAATGAAAAAGCCATACAAAAATAAACATGAATCTGTCAGGCCTGTCAACAGGACGACAAGCAAACAACTTTTAAACTGTTTGTTTTTTTTAATGGAGTTGGACTCCATTCAGATCCCATCAGACACCGTCTGTTTTGGTGATTTAGTCACCCTGGAATAGGATGGTATTATCTGCATAACCTTGAGTCGGAGTCGGACACACAAAGTCAACTGATTTTTTTTTTATCACAATAAAAACCCTTCTCAACCTTAATCCGACACCCTCATGCATTCTATTTTCTTTACTGCTACTTTAACTTTGTTAAGTTACATAATTGAGGGGCTGGCCAGAAATCTAAGATCATGCTTACTGGGTGTGTTGGTGGGACTCTCCTGTGCATCTAAAAGCTGAATAGTAGTCTAAAAATAAGTCTTTGTTGTCCACACAGTCACGCACACCACACATCTCTGCTTTTGTACACCATACAAGGATGACAAGGGAAAAAAAGAAGTACAAAAACAATGGACTTATGCTTATGCATATTTAATCTGGGGGAGGAAAGAGGGATAAAAATTATTTAGTTTGTGGCCTGAGCACTCTCGTGGAGTGTGTTTGTTTCTTTTATGCCTCTGTTCTATGAAGAGAGGTAAAGAGGTTTATATGGCCAGTGCAGGGTTTTATATCACATATAGGAAGAATGACAACAGCATGACCATTTTCACCAGCCCAGTCTTTCTAGTGCAGGACTTTCTGCCTGACAATGGAAAGGACACAAGAGAAACAGTGCAGACACTCATAGCTCAAATTATTTCAATAAAGAAGTGGATCATGAACTGAACAATTTTTTCAGTGGCCTCTTTGCTGCAGTTATTATCTGCTAAGTGCTTTAAAAAGGTACCAAGTGGGTCTGATTTCAAAAGTTGTGTATTTTACACATTAACCCTTCATATGCAATGGTTTCAATGATTTTAATCAGCAATTACACGCATGACATCATCTGCCCTTCAATATCTTCCGTGATCCTTGAATTTCACACAGGGCCACATGGCAGTGCTTTTTTTATATCTCATTTTGAGCAGATTTCACCTTTCACCCTGAGTATCAGTCTAATAAAAATACTTGCTCTCTTGTCAAATGGCAGGCCTTCTGGGGTTGTTAGAATCCCAGTAGGAAGCCCATTATTTTTGGAAAATAGCCCTCCGCAGGCTTCCTTTCGTCTTTTGCTGGCCTTACATTTTTCTCTTTCTGCTTTTCTTTTCTAGTTTCTACCTCGTGACAGAACTAATGTGTCGGGTGCAGGCATTTAACCTGAGGGCGATCTGTTTCTCTGTCCACCTTATCTCTATTTCTCTGAGAGTGTTTGCTTTATTTGTGCTTGAGCCCGGATTGTTGTGTGCAGAATAATTAAATGTTGTATGACTTAACGTTCACTTTCTACCTGGACTGTTATACTGCTATAATTGTCCATTTGATTGATCTCGATCTTTCCATCCTCAGTTCAGAGTAGCACGTTGATTTTCCACTTACAAATGCATTCATTAAGTCAAAAGTTAACTTAAAACTAAATAACCCAAATTCCATTTAAATTTCTAATCCTAACCTGGACACGTTTCTGACAATATCAAAATAGAAAAAACATGGGACATTTAATTTTAAAAGATCAATTTGGCTTTGTTGACAACATTCAAATATTAATTCAGATCTTTTTTAAACACTTTTTTCACACTTAGCAAGAATTATACCAGAGAACATTTAAGAAATATTCCATTCCCCTCCAATCCCCAGATGATGAAATACTCTAATAAATGTGGTCTTTACACTTCTAGTTATTATAATCCAATAATGGTGGCCTTGAATGATCCCCCTATTCTGAAAAGCATAGTATAGGGATTCTTAATTGTTTTCATTTCACAAGCCACCAAACAGAGGCACATTAAACCACAGACCTTCACTTGATCAGGTTTAGTCACAGTGATGCATTCGGAACAGTTTCGTTGTTGATTTAGCTTTGAATCGTTTAATTGCCTCCCATGAGACGGCAGCGGTGAGAGTGAAGAGTCTGATTAGAGCAGGCATTCTTTCGCATTCTTTAAGTGGGATAATATCCAAGAAAATTTCATTAGGGTGAAATGAAACCATTCTTCACCTTGTTCAGAACAACCCCTCAGGTAGCGGAACAGGATTGGAAGAACCAAAGGAGAATTAGTTTTACCACCAACCTTAACTTAACCTTACTCTCCCTTTGCTCCACTCCATCAATGAACAACTCGCTGCTCAGTTCTCTCCTAAATCAGAAGAAAACGAGGCTGAAAAACATGGTGGAGAACATCTTGGGTGATGTAGCCGAGGCTTGTATGAGTACTCATATGGGTTGTCTGGACACATGTTCATATCGGTCGTTTTGGGTGCTAGTGACAAATTACCTATTCTGTCTTCTAGGTTGGAGATCTTGTTGGTTCATTCAGAAGTATTTTGGGGTCCACTCTTTGGATAAAACTCTTGGGAATAATAAAAAAAATAACTGAGAGGTTCTAGGGTGAGACAGACACTGAGCAGGTTGTCAGGTATTCAGCTCAGGGCTTACCAGAGTAGTCACAGTTCATATTGTGGAGACCTTCCGTGTTCCTCTGTTTGAGTTTCTACAGAAAGAGGCGAACTGACAGACATTCTTGCAGTCCTGTCAGTGTGTGTGCCTGCCTGCATTAACTCTGTGGAAATGCCAACAACATCAGTCAAAGTGAAGGTCAGACTTTTACACTAACCTTTAGACCCCAAACCTCTGTGTCTATAACTCTCTTCCTCCTTACTTCCTTCTTTATATAACCCCTGTCTTTTTTTTTTTTTTTACCTTGTCTCTCGATTAAGAATAGACAATGTTTCATAGTCGAGCAAAAGTCCATGCACAGATTTATAATACATGCAAAGGATGATAAAGGGGAATATATTGCTTGTATTTAAAATAGCTGAACCAGAAAATATGTTAACTATAGTTACTTTCAAGTATAACATAAAAAATATATGAATTTGTTTTCTTGCTAAGGGATAAATAAAAAGACCAACACCACCTTCACATCGGTACAATAACAACATAAACACGGCCAAAAGAGGCTTAGCTGCTCCAAATTGTTGCAGGTATCCTGAGGAGGTTGACGTCTAATACATATTAGCTAGCTTGGATCTCTATAACTTTCTCATTTTCTGTTTCTGATTTACCAGGCCTAATGCTAAACACAGCTATCCAGCCTCATATTAAGCAAGTGGCTTTGATCTTTAGATATAACTCACATCAGGAAAGAAAATAACTTTGTGTAACTTCCAGAATGGTAATTTATTCTTCTAACATAAACTCAACACGTCTCAGTATGCGTATTGCCTTCCAGCTAAATGAAAAATGATTCTGATTGCACCTCATCATCTGACTCTTCCACCGTTCTCATTGATTCAGGCTGTGTTTCCTCTGACGGCTCCACACAGACAGACGGATAGCTGATATGGATAAGAAGCAGAGG
>JAOWBC010000248.1:20021692-20048044 GCA_028566105.1 Hypoplectrus providencianus | reverse complement strand
GTGCTAAAATGACTGGAGAATAACATTCTTAGATTCTATATGACCTTATTAATGTCAGAGAGGGAGATGGTGGGAGTCATTTGGGAGAGAGAGAGAGAGAGAGAGAGAGAGAGAGAGAGAGAGAGAGGCATTTCCAGCTCTTTGTGTCTTTGTGTGAGTCCTGTTGACTGACGGAGCATTGATTTACTTAAGTGCAATACGTCATGCAGCTAAAATCAATCATTGACACGATGGGCGATCCCGTACACGCCATATTAAACATCATACACATGTTGGCCCAGTGTGCGGCGCTGATTCAGGCGGGGCCCTGTGGAGTTAAGTGGTTTTGACAAAGTGTTTACTTGTTGACGCAGTGGGGTGCGCTCAAGTTTGCGCGGCCGACATTCACAACAGTTTCGGTGCTAAATGGGGGCTGTCATGGAAAGGGTTAGCGGTCATAGAAGTCTGACTTCTTAAAGCTGCCAACACAACAAACACACAGTAACACACACATCTTGGCTCCCTGGGCACTGACGTGTACAGGTTCCCCGACCCTCCAAAGCAGGGGCAACACACACAGGTTCAAAGACACGACAACACGGTCGTTTTGTGTTTCTTTGTGATGGTTTTATGTCACTTAATTGTTGTCAAGACATTGTGCCTCCAATTTTAGTCCTGTTAAGTCTCCCTATGTTTAGTTTCCCTTTGCAGTTGTTTAGTGTCTCTTTGCAGTTGTTTAGTGTCTCTTTGAAGTTGTTTTGAGTCTAGTTGTAGTCGCGTTGTGTCTTTATGGACACAGTGTGTGTCTCGTCATGGTGTTTTGCTCCTCTTTTAAGGTATGTTTTGTCTCCCTGTGTCACTTTCTCTACTCCTGGAGTCATTTTGTGTCTCTTTGCAGTCATTGTATGTCTTTTTGTTGACATATGTTGCCGTCTCTACTTTTGCAGTTGTTTTGAGTCTCTTCGCAGTTGTTTTGAGTCTGGATGTAGCTTTGTATCTTTAGTTACAATGTGTGTGTCTTTTCACTATGTTTTGTGTTTGTTGTGTCTTTGCTCATTTTGAGTACCTTTGTAGTCCTTTTGTGTCTCTTTGCATTTTTTATGTGTCTTTGCATCCTTTTCTATTTCTTTTTGGTCATGTTGCGTCCCCGTTATAGCTTTGTGTTTCTTTGTCAATGTCCATTTTAAGTATCTTTGTTGTTGTTTTGTATCTCTGCGTTTTTTAAAGCAGCACACTCTTGACTTGTGAGTGGTAAATAGTGTGCTAGCTAGGGATTGGAAAGGAATCTTGATGCTTTTTCAAATTTCAAAGAGACTTGAAGTTAACTTTACTTAGCTTTAAAACTTGTGTTGGACTGAATAAATGTAAAAATAAATGTGGGCGTATTAATGTAACAGAAAGGAAAATGATCCGTACATGACTCAAACATCAAGAAGAATGAATTCAAGAAAAGTGACGAATTCTCAAAATTATTTTAAATTACTTACATGTGTCACACTGGAACTAATCCGTTCCAGTAAGAGGCTTTCGTAATGCGGCAGAAATTGCGGAAACTCTATTAAATGAGCAGCGTAATAGAAACCCTGATAGAAAATGACTCTCTACTCATAACTGTGACTCATCATTTACTCTCCTAGTGTAACTCAGCAACAGGTGTTTGGATTTGCATGTGGATCAAAGGACAGGACAGAGAAGGAACATCTACAAATGATTCAGGTTTTTAAATATTCAGGATTTCGTCTGTTTTTAAAACTTTTGCTGTGGGCAAGAGGCAGAGGGAAACGTGGATCAGATCGTGCATGAAGACACAAACTCTTTTCATACTTTTAAATGAGTGACCGCTTTGACACCCCATTCATATTTCATTTTGTTTGTGTCATTATTGCATGTGTTGCACTGGCTGTCAAGACACTGAGTCAGCCGGGGCACCAGGCGCTCCGGGTGGGGGAGTTTTACAGGAAGCACTTTGGAACGAGAGAGGTCCATTTGGTGCACAGTTCGAATTACTTTTCACTTTATTACGTGATCAGCAGACACTGAGTCAGCTGAAACAGCAGGGGATGCCGGGGCAAACTTTCATTAGCTCCTGTCACTGTTAAAGTAAGAGTTTGTTATGATGTATTTCTGCTGTTATTATGTGATTTTGGATCTATTTTCTTGTCCGTGGTTATCAGACCCTGAGTCAGCCATAAGCACCGGCATTGCCTGAGGGGATTTTTTTGTTTTTTTTTTCAGAAAGGGAGGAGCAGTGAGTGTGGCGTCCAGCTTGTTCTCCGTTTACCGACAGTGTGTATATCAAAGTGTGAGTTCATAACCGGGGGATGCTCGGTGAGGCACTGAGTCAGCGGAGCATCAGTGACACCTGGGGAGGCATTGCAGGAAAAAAAAAGGGCTGTTTAAATTATAAAAGAGGAATGGAGCTCGGGACTGTTGCGCCAGCTGCCAGCTGGATGTTACCAAGATGAACAGAGTCCGGACCGAGCCGCGTTCATCCTTGAAATGAATATTTATGCTTTAAACCGTACATATTTTTACGTGACGATGTGCCTTCACGGTGATGTATTGTTTTATGAGGACGAGCTGGTGGTTTATATAGTGGCAGTCCAGGAATGAGACAAATGTAGAAGATGACAGCCAATAGAATTTAGTAAGTTTGCAATAATTACTTTGACCTTGAGTGAAAGCAGCTGGTGATTGCGGAAAAGAAGTGAGGGTTTTGAAATTCTTGCATTTTCTGCACCTTCACTGCCACCATTTCCAGTATTTTTACCTACTTTTATTGTATTTTTTTATGTCTTATCAGAAAATGTGTTGCCCTCAATCTATATCAATGGTTTTGTGCTATTAATTCACAATAACTGCAATATTTTTTTTACAACCACGCACCATAATGGTGTGTGCACTATATTTCAAAAAGCTCCACTGATTGACAGATTTTACATTAGCATTGTTTTGTGATATTTTACACACCACACACCACACATAGTTACATGGAAAAAAAACTTTTTTTTTTCAACACCTAAATATAAGATCAGGTTGATAAAGTCGGTTATCACTTGATGGGAATTTGGATTAAATAGAATTCAGCTAACATCCCCCCACATTCCTTGGTATTGTTTCCATACTAAAACTACTCCTTGTTTCCGAAGCAACAATCAGGACATCCTGAGTGAGAACCCTCAGATTCCTGCACTGACTGAGAGAATTAAGACAAAGGGAGAGCAGACTGACTGCAGCCGTGTGCCGAGTTACTCGCCGTAACCTTCAGTTTAATCACTCGATCTCTGTTTCCCTAACAACAGCGCTGATTACCCAGCCTCGCTGAGACATTACCCTGCAATCAAAGCATCGCCACCCTGCGATCTCTCCAATCATCTCTCATCCATTTCTGAATTATGCAAATGTACTTTCTCATTAAGTGGCCAACATAAACAAATTACTCCCCGTTAACCCTTCAGCTGCTGGAGCAGTGAGGATGTCACATGAGGCGGATCTTTACACTTCTAACCCTTCGCAGGCTTCAAATGTAGCTTTAGAAAATGTAATTTGCTCTATGATGGACATGGATTCCCTGCAGTCACAGTATAAATGAAATAGGATCCTTCCAAATGCTTCTTCTCTCTGTCAAACACTGATATTTCTACCATGTGGCTGAAAAGTTTTCTCATCCCTGTTTTGTTTTTTTGGGGGGAAATGCAGCGTCAGACTAGCCAATAAGTGAGCCGTGACAGCATTCTCATGCCACCACTCTGTTATTATGGCTGTGAGCCTGACAGAGCTGACTTTGAGTAAACTGAAGTTGGATGTTGCAGAAGTGTCTTGTCGCTGCTGTCGTCCTGTGTGGTGTATCAGTGTCACAGTTGAACATCAGATGTGTGGTTTATGTGTTGATGGCTGCATCTGCTCAGTAAGAGACGGACTGAATATAGGACGGCCCGTTGAGGATAAGTCCAGGTTCCTCACTGCCAAACTAGAACTCTTTGTACAGTTCTGTAGGTTTCTAATGACACTCTCACCATATAGAGAAGAAGATACAAGCCCATGAGCCATGAAAATAATGATCTAGCTTTGTCAGAGTTGTTTGGTTGAAAGAAGCCCAAATTGTTGTTTGGATGGAGAAGAAGAATAAGATTACTAATAAAAATTATTTTTATTACATTTTATCTGTTATTATTAGTTTCCAAGTCTTATTATAACATATAAAATGCAATATTAATATCAACATGATTATTTACAATATTACAAACATACACTTGACAAACTCGAAACCTTTAACTCAATTTTTCTTGCTTTTCTAGGGAAAGTCAGGGATTGCCTGAATTGATCTGATTTTTTTTTTTACTTTTAATTATGCAGCAATAGCTATCATGGCAATTATATAATATATATAATTCCTTCATGGGACTTCAATATAAACACTAAGCAAACTGCATCTTTGTTTGAAGGAAGCACTTGAAACCCTAGAAAAGTTAGTTTATAGACTAGTTATTTCAGATATTTCATTAATATCAGTGCCATTGCAGCATACCTATGAACAAAGTTATTCTCAATTTTGCATGTTGTGAATGTGCATCTTTTTTTTGGGCAGATCTTTAGACATTTTAGTCCCGATTTGTTTTTTTATGTCGGTGTTCACAGGACAGCAACTGTAAGGACAGAAAAGACAGAAGGAGGGGAGGGAAAAACACGGTTGGTACAGGGTGCGTGCCTTTGTCCGGCGGCCAAAATGACACCCTGATTAACAGTTAACCTTTCACACTAAAGCAAAGCCAAACAGCAAAAATACCGTGTGATTCTGTGAGCCAGGCTCTTCGCCAAAACAGCTTTGAAAACACACCCAGGCTCCATTTAAACTGGGAGCCAGGCTGAGGCAGAAAGGTCACAGCACACACACACACGCGGCCAGGTGCACACACCCTCACACAATGTCACACATACAACTGTGCAACACTGAAGAGCGAGAGGGGCAGTAACTGTGCCGCCTCTTGAGAAATCTGTGGATTTAAAAAGGTCATGAAGACAAAGTCGTGCTGCGTGTGTGCATGTGTGTGTGTGTGTGTGTGTGCTTCAGTGCCACCTATGTGAAAACTTACATTGCACATCTTGACCATGTCCTCCGTGTCTTCCACTTGATGAATCCTGGCTGTGATCTCCGTGTCAGTGGTTGTTTTTCTACCAGCCTGGGTTCTCCTCCAGGCCTCCAAAGCTGTAGTTAAGTGCTGGAAAACACACTGGTGATGATGTGATTTTATTATTTCTCCTAACCAGATGGAGACACAGCTGGCTCCTGGACACAACAGCCTTATTAAACACATTTTATTACTCTTGCTTCGCAAATTATGAAACATCTCATTAGCTAAAATACCATTGCTTGGGTCGTAACATCGTGCATACATGGGACATATTCTGGCACGCTTTCGTCTGCAGAGCTGACATTGTTTTCATGCTGCAGCAGACAGTCAACATAAACTGGATACTGAGGTTTGTTAAAATGGGTTGAGATAACAAATAATACACCATTTTCAACATTAGGGGAAAAAATAACAGCCGCGCATTTGAGAATGTGGCAAAAAAAAGGTGTTTTCTTGTTTATGTCCCCTTAAGTGTCTGACCTTGCCCGTACTATCTGTGCAAACACAGTGTGCATCACATTCTTCAAATGAAGAGGGAATATTTTCAGTTTTCCCTAAAATCAAAGCTTCAAGCTATATATTCTGTTGCATTTAAGTGAAGCCAAGCCTTTCAAATGCTCAATTACAGGACCCAGATTCTGCTACACTTAAATGGAACAAAGCCTTAATTAATGTCACCAAGAGATTCAGTATTGGACACATTTCTACCATTGCTTACCATCATATCTTCCAGCCCTCGTTATCTGCTGCGGTGGAGAAAAGAAAAGCTGTATTTATATGCTGGTAAAGTGAGCGTTGGCTTGCAGCTCTTATGAGGTTCTTAATTGGCAGTAATTGCCTTTTACCTGGCACCAGAAGTGTGAATCAAACCTGATTAAACTGCCACACTGAAAACTCAATAGCCCCAAAAAGGCCTAGAGTTTATTCTTCTGTTTGTGCACATGTGTAATTGTTTACAAGTTCAGTGTAAAAACTGCGTTTAAGTGTTTATCTAATCTCATACTTGCTCATTTCTGGCCTTTATTTATTGCATTCAAATGGAATACATGCTTACGGATATTCAGGGAAAGAATAACTTTTTCTTGGGCAGCAGGTTTTCCTTTACACTGGCCTGCTCGTCTTAACTTGGATTGAAAAGTTAAAGATGAAAACTCACAAATAACTGCAGAGCTCATTAATATTGTGACATCAGGGGACTGAGATCAGTCACATTAGATATTTGCCTGTGAAATATAATGCTGAGCTATGTGTCTTATTAATATGGTTAGTAGGAAGTCACAGGTGAATTCAGCTATTTCCTCACTGCTGAGATATATACACCTTTCTATTTCACACTTAAAATATGTATATCGCTTTTTAATTTCCCCCGGAGTAACCATTCTCAACTCCAGAATAGATATTTTTAAGAGATCTGCAACATCTGCTGCAGACAGCTTTTCAATTTACTTTATAATGAAGATAATCTTTTCCATTCCTCTCATGTTTCCTTTGTTCTACTTCTCAAACTTTCTTTCTTTCTTGTGTTTGCTTTCTCTTTATTTGACAAGTGCACACTTCAAAATGACACTGACGTTTCAGTTCAGTGAGACCGGCAGTTTATAATGCACTCACACACACGCACACATGCACACACACACTCTAGTTCTGCTGGCCACTGACCACTTCAGTCCAGTGACTCAGGTTCGGTTTGACTGAGAGGTGTGACTGCAAAAATCCCAAGTGGGGCCACTATAAGTGACTGAGGCACAGCGAGGGGGAGAGAGAGAGGTGGGGGTCGGGGTGAAAAAAAAAAAAAAAAAAAAAAAAGACCGGGAGGAAAAGGGAGAGAGGAAAAATACTGTGGTGCAGTCCGGTCCCTTTCTGCTCTAGAGAAAATGAATCCAGAAAAGCCATCATCATTATCCTCCTTTCTGCTTCATGGGAGCAATTACATCAACATCCCTCCTTTTTATGAGCAGTCTACATTTACATGTTGCACATTTAAACAATTATGAGAAAAAAAAGACCCTATGAGCGGTATATGGGTGAAATATTCCCCGGTTGGTCCCCATCATAAATGATAAGATAGGGCGTTTGTAGCAGCAATGACGTTTTGGCTATTTTAAAAACCACAACTGTGAAACACTCATGTCATTATGGGTGGTACTGACAAGGAGTGTATTTCGAATTTTGGGTTAGAGACCTTGTTGGCAGATGATACTGGATGAAAGAAGTGTTTCATTTGAAGTCAACTAACACAAGTCAAGTTTCCATCCAAATCCGAATTTACATATATCTGTAGGTGTTTTCATCTGCTGCTTTATTGTTCATCCAGAAAAAAAAAACAAAAAAAACATTGGTGCTACTTCAACAGTCGGTGCCATCAAACCTTTGCCTATATTTAAACTTAACCTTTTCTTAAGCAGTATGTAGTTTGCGTGATCAGGCTCAACAGAGACTCACAAAACTAAAGAATCCGTCTCCTTCTCAATCGGCCCACTTCAGAATATGAAAACTTTCAGCAAAAATCAACACTGTTGGTGCAAATAAGACATCACAGGAATACTGGCAGGAGTAATAACAAGCAAAATAAGAAGTGTGAATTCTGTGAAAATTATTTATTTATTCAGTTTCCTGCAGCCTGCAGACTCCTGTGTGTAAATCCACCTGTTCGGTGTAAACAATAGCGGGTGGGCGGACACTCGATTACTATTCCTTTCGCATCTTGTTATTTTTTATTTAAAGTGTGAAGCGTAAACTTTCTGATTCGGTTGTTACGAAGAGTCAACAATTTGCACATTTCCCTCTCGAGTGGTGAGAGGTAATTGAAAATGTAGGGAGTGCAACCAAGCCTAAAGATTTTTTTGTTGAAAGATTTGTTAAAGCCTGCTCTCAAACGGCCACTGAAGAACTTGTTGCTTAGTTGCAGCTGCAGCACAGACAACCTTATAGATGGAATGTCCTAAAGGCAAACACTGGATCCTTTTTAAACCATATTTTTATGGCTGAGTAACTTATAGAAATTTCCCTTTAAATGTACAGTATTATTGAATCAGTATAAGCAACATATTTTTATGTCCAAATGAACCTAACCCTAATGTGTGAAGGCTAAAAACACAATAAAAAAACATAACACAAGAGGTTAAATTGTGTTTATTTTACATACTGAACATCACCATGATGGTGGCTAATGGTTGCAGTGACTGAGGAAGCAGCTTCAACAACAAAAAAGACATTTACTTTCACATTTACTCTGTGAAATTGAAATGTTTCATCCACAGGAGAAGTGTTCTGGATTTATGTCTCTAGTTATGACATCCACAATGATAAAACAGCCACTTATGGCCAACGGTGATGGGCCAGTGAATGGTTTTCAATAGATTCGGGCAATAGATGTGTGTGTGTGTGTGTGTGTGTGTGTGTGTGTGTCACAGCTCTGCAGCAATCCAGTTTATCAACCACGCTAAATTAGACAGGACGTTCAATCACTGAACACACACACACACACCATGACGAGGTGTTGAAGACCAGCTGTTTTCTTTTCATACCAACAGTCTCACAGTGTGAGGACACACACATACACACTTTAAAAGTCTGCCTGGTGACATATTAATGCAGGTCAGTGACTGACTAACTAACCAGTCGACTCACTGCTGCTGATGCCTATGTGTGTGTTTGTCTTTGTTTACCTAACCAACAGGGGACTTAATCACTTTAACTCTTCCACAACTGGGAACAAGCCAACAGGGGACATTCTGGTTTGCATCCTGCCTCGGGTCCTTTTTCTGACTTCCTCTCTGTTTATCATTTTATTCTCTTTCAAAAACAGGATTCTAAATAATATTTTTAAAAAGTTGATACACACTAGTGCCTCTTCAGGCTGGAGCAGGAATTTCAGTTACTTAATGACATTGTTTCTCACAATATTTATTTATTTATTTTTTTTTTTAAATGACATCCACACTTTTGCTGTACAGAATGACAGCAATTTACTGTTTGCTGGTACCCAATGACGCTGTTCCCACTATGTTTTTGCTTTGATTCCTTTCTAAAATGACAGTCCCCCAATGGTATTGTAGGAATGTATGTGTGTGTTTTAGAGAGTGTGTGAAAGAGACAGTTTGAACTTGTGGTTAATTAAGCATGGTTGATAAACTAGATCACACTGAAACACACACACACATAGTCATAAGGTGTTAAGAGACCATCTGTTGTCTTTTCTCAAATTGACAGATTTGAAGATGTGGGATTACACAAACGCACACACACACATGCATATCCAATGACCTGTCTTGAACTAACCGATTTGAAAAATAATTAGTAAATGATTTTCCTGTTTACTAGTTGACTGCTTGAGTGATTCAAAATCTTTGAGGCTGAATCCATCAAATGATTTCCTGTCCTGCATGCTGATTATGTTTTGTGTTAATGTATGCATATATTGAGCTTCTCAGTGGATGTTCAAAGAGACAGTATTGAAGTTAAATGTTTTTATGATGATTAGAAGGGAGCGCAATGTAAACCTCCCCCATAGACAACATGCCTCACTTACTACCTCAAAATCCCAAATGGCAACAGATTTCCCTGCTCATGTGACATTAACATGTTAATGCACATCAAGCGCACAGAGATCCATAATGCACAGGAGGCGAGATGCACAGATTGATCTCCCTGGGGAAGAAAATGCAGTGTGGGTGAGTAAATGTTCTCAGAACAAGTCAGGTGTGGTGCATCCCATATGTGATGATTAATTAAGGTAACAACGTTCAGGCTAATTTGGTGTGGAATACACCATACTCTTTGTCCTCTAACACCAACAAAGCTGCAATTGCTGTACTTCTCATATTTACAGTTCAGAGGTAGCATGTATCTGTAGGGACCACCTGATTATGCTCTCATTGGTAAATTATGTGACATTTGACCAGAACAGAGACACAGAGAGACACAAGACCAAGCAAAGTAGGAACCCTTTCCCGAAGTAAAGGCTATGCAGCAAAAGTACAGATGGGCAAAGGCAAAAAAAAAATAGGAATGACAAAAGAAAGCTACAGAGCAATGCCATCAATGGTTCTCTGGCAGAAAACAAAGGGAAACACGTGACTATATATACACAGGTTGACACATGGGAAAGAGTAATAATCATCAGAAGTGGAACTCAAAAAAAATAAATCAGACACACTAAAATCAGAGACAGGAAGGTCAGTGCCAGGCAAAGATGAGATGTGAAATCTAATAATACATGAATAAAAGAGTGGAATTTAAAGTCAGAACATGACAGATCCAACTTCTTGCACATTGATTCACTGTGCAGGAATTAGACAGTGATATGAATTACATATAGATGTAATATGTAATATATTGTACATATATTGTCCCTTGTTATTGAAGTGGCAATGTGGCAGAGAAATAGAGACAGCAGCGTGGTAAACAATGCAAAGACAAGCAATTATTGCAAAAAAAAAAAAAAAAAGTGTTGGGTTGGCAGAACCAGAGGTCACATGACTTCAAGGCCAGAGAGTGAGAAGCCCTGGGGATGCTGGAGGCTCTGTTGATGCAGCCAGAGACCAAAGTCGCTCACCAAACCAATCAGCGACTGAAGACCGAGGCAGAGGAAAGAGGAGCTAACTGCCCTGTGGGATAAACACACCTGTGCCTTGTTTCCATTTTATGGTCTTTTTCTTGTACATTTTGAGACACATGTTATATTTTCTTATTTTATAGAAATGTACTTTTCAATTTTTTGTTTTTCCCCACTAAAACTCTTATATCACTTTTTGTTTCAGTGTTTTTCTTCATTTTAGACTGTCAGGGCACTGTTAAAACATGCAGGAAATTGTAAATAATTGCTAGATACTGAAAGTTTCAAGTGTCCTGGGAAAATGGCCAAAAGTGCACACTCTCCCAGGACGTTTTCTTACCATTTTATAGTCTAAATAAACATAAAAGGCTTTGAGGCTTAGGTGTTAAACCGTTAAACAATCATGTCATCAAAATGTCCTTAGCAGCAAACCTGAAGGCCCAAACAGGGATAAAATATTGATTAAATATTGGGCTGAAAGGCAAAAACAGAGCAGGAAGTGGAGGGATTGAAACTATGGGTAGAAAGTATATTCATTTACAGTGAGTGAGGATGGCTGACAGAGAGAAATAGCTATCTTAAACGATATGCAGTCGTTCTTGCCATCTCACTCCACAGAACTCTGCTGCTACACTAAACTAACTTTGATACTTTTCCATTTTCACACTCAGTCAAACATCTTCCACAATCTTTATTTATAACCGCACTCAGGCACAGACACGCTGAAAAATACACCATCTACATGCCATTAATCAAGAGCTGAAATGTAAAATCTTATTTTGTTTGAAGCTAATGAAAACATGTCAGTTGGGTGGGATAATCTAATTTGTTTCCAACGCAAAGTCATTTGTTTTTTAAGAATTTTCTTGAATTTACCATCATTTCTGCATACGAGTACAATGATCCTCATTTTTTTAAATCTGTCATTTGTTTGAAAGGTGCCTCCACCTCTTTATTTTTTTGTCGGCAGGCTGAGTTACTGCCTCTCTCTACCTGCGTTTCCTTTCTTTCAACCCTTCTGCATCTGTTTTCTACAAAAACGGAGCTCATCTGTATGCAAAAAGGGAGCAAAAAAGGTAAATTGAAATGTCATTTTTTATTCATCAGCCCAGGGGGCAGGTGGTGGGGTATGTGTCTGCACGTAATGTGTCTATCCCTGGTTGTTATCTATGCATATTTGCAGTGTGTTTGTGTTTGTATGTGTGTGTTACTGTATCTCTTTTTCAGGACAAATAAGTGATGACAGCAACAATATGAGGGCCTTTAGAGGCTTTTCTTATTTTGTGACACACATTTATAAACCCTGTTGACAAGAAATTCCATTTTTAAACATGAGGAACATATGCACTTATGTTTCGGTCAAATTAAATTAAAGAATATGGGTAAAAAGCTCTCTCTTATGTAGTAAACTCCACAATTCTACAATGCAATTTAGCAGGTGCTTGAATCCAAAGTAATGTACATTTGAGAGTTCATGCAACACGAGCAAAAAAACAACACACAGGTAAGTGCAATGGATTTAGTTTGAGGCTATTAGCTCATTAGAAAAAGTTTGAAGTTTCCAGATGATGGAACAAACTTCCAGAGGAAAAGAGTCTGGTTTGAGACATAGGGCCCTCCAACGGTAGGGGAGTCACAGGGTTTTGAGTTTGATGCGGGCAGCGACAGGGAACCAGTACAAATTTAATTATGTTAACCAACAAACTGCTTTTGAATAATTGCATGTCTACTAACAAATATTTCTTCTTAAAGGTACTGCTTAGTGAAAATTAGGTCCTCCTCCTCAGGCAAAGACTAATGAAACACTGAATGTCACATTATAATGCAGCGATAATTGCTATTCAAGTATCTGCTTAAAAAATGTCAACCTTAAAAAGTCATTTTAGTCTGTAATTATTGTGCTGGCTCTTTGTTAACCCTGAATGCAAATCTTTCATTCACATTTAGCAACAACAATAGCAGCAAATAGCAATAACATTTGTTCGTCTGCAACCTTTTTTAAGAAGGCAATACAATGTTCAAGCCCAGCTGATGGCAGATGCAAGGGGAACAAAGGTGGATGGCACAGATAAGCCCAGGACTTTCAAGGAAGTTGGAAGTTTTGTCCACAATTTATGTTCAAATGTGTGCCAGAGAACAGAGTAACCCTGAGAGACAGATGGAGTTTCAGAAAGGCCTGCTGTACAACAGAATCATAGTGAAAAGATAGAGATATATTAGTTTATATACACAGCAGGGAGGAACATCTTGTGAGAGGTCAGTCCTCCACATTGAATGCCTTTGCAACTATTGAATAAAGCCTGCAGAAACCTGACATCTCCTCTAGAAATATTCACGTTATGTATTTGAAAACCTTTCTATGGAAGTACAATAAAAAGGTCAAGAGTGACAGAACACCTACAGTGATGCCAGTTGCTTTACTCACCTACAACTCCTTTCTTCTCACACGTGTTTACATGCATCAACGCACATAGATTTACACACTTGGACAAAAGGTGCGGACGGCTCTCAGCAGAGGATGTGTTGCTGCAGGGAGGCTCGACTGTCAGCCGCTTTTGCTGAGGCAGAGGCTTTAAATCTCAGCAGAGAGACAGGAAATGTGTTGAGTTAAGATGAGGCTTTGAGGTCAAGGTGTGAAATCACAGACTGGAGAGTTATTGAATAAAATGATAAAGGAGAGGAGAGGGATGGAGGATGAGGGACAAAGAGAAACATGCACAATGGTAAATCTCCATGTTGAGCAAGATCCCTGTTGGGCTTCACTACGCTCTCTGTATCTTAAACGCTGTACAGCTGGTGACAGATGTGATGAACGTATGAGCCACATGATTGACTGTGACATACTTCCTGAAACACAGCATTTTGTATAGTGTCACTGTAAATGAGAGCAAAAACTCAAATCGGCATAAGTGTTTGATGAAAAGTCCTCAATAAAAGCATAACCAAAAGCCGAACAATCAGACTAACGCATTTAGTCACTTGCCAATCATATGTTCTGTGGGTGTTTTTGACGTGTTTGGATTGAGTTTTGTAATCCATCACAATGAACATTAAGACTCTTTTACATTGTTACATGGAAGAAATAACAGCTAACTCAGTGAGTGTTTTCTTTGTTAGCTCCTGCCATCAGGAAACACAGCATGGTGTCACCTTTTCACAGCCTGCCATCCTGCACATGTGTACCCCTTGACCTCTCACATTCTCACTCTTGGTCATTAAAACATATATAATCCAGTCAAATGTAAAACCATGTTGACAGCGTCTGTCTGACTATGAGGTCAGCAGGTCAGTTTAACCACTGAGAGGATAATGAGAACTCAACACTGAAACAAATCATGGCCGCTCCCGTCCTGCTGGCCTCTTCATGACTCTGATTGTGAAAGTGTGAGAGAGGCGCAGTGATGATATGGTGACCTTGAGCTGTTGCAAGATCTCACGCTGGCTAAAGTAGATGCACTGCAGGTGGATCTCAACATGAAAAAAAGCAACTACTAATTGATCAGAATTGGTTTGGTCATTTAAATAGCTCTAGATGGGCAACATTGCATTCCTGTATATACAGCCTACACATACATTTAAAAAATGCCTTAATTTGTCCAAAATCTACGATAATGTAAACATTTATAAATGTTATATCCATACTGAAATTTTCTCAAATCTCTCACTGAGAGGCATTAAGGAATTTGATAATCACTCAATCACTCAGGACAGAGAATAATAAGCTTGTTTCCATCTTATTTGTGCATGTTTGGCAGCCACTATTTATGGATACATTTTAGCCTTAATATAGGCTTATATTTAAGTCATACTGGAGTGTTTAGCTGTTATTGCAAAAATTGTATTTGTACCAGGCTGTGAACATGTTTAATTCTGTTGTAAAGTTTAACATTCTGACATGGGGGTCTATGGGGATTGACTCGCTTTCGGAGCCCGCCTCGAGTGGCCAGTTGAGGAACTACATTTTTTTTTTCTTTTTAGAACTTCATTGTTTGCTTCTTTTTACAGCACAGGAGTTGTTAATACTTGGATCCTGACAGTAATCTGAATGCAATTCTACCTTTGATTTCATGATTAAAAATGTGCTCTTCTGACATTTAAAAATACCTCCCAGGAAAATGGCATTCTCACAATTTTTCTTTCAGCAGACAGGGCGTTGACCACTTGATTTATAACTTAATTAGCTGCAGCCGGTCCTGACCACACACACACTTAGTTTTCACCAATCAACACCTCAGTGGACTGTTTCATTCAGTGAGATAACAAAGTGATAACAAGGAAGGAGATCGATAGATGGCTCGACAACAAAATAAATAGTCTGTTACTTTCCCAAAGGAAATAAAAATATATATATAAAACCAAATTAAAGGAAATCTTTCACTGCAGATTTAAGATGAACAACTTAGCCACAGTGATCTGATCTGAGGAGGCTCCATGTAGTGCGATCAATCCCTCAGATGATTTTTAACAATACTTGTCATTTTCTCTCTCTCTCACACACACACACACACACACCGTCTCTCCACACTTGCTTATCCAGCCACTGACCTTGTAACAGCATCATTAATAGAAATAATAGTGGCTGCCTGGTTCAATCCCAGCATTCCACTGGGATTGCTGGTTTTAATTTAGCTGTACTTTCCAATCTATTGCTTTCTAATCAGGAGATTGTGTGAAATAATGAGATATGGTCTAAGCCATTATATCTTAATTATTTAAATCTCATATGGGTTTAGGACTACGATAACATATACAATGGCTGTTTGTGTGTTTAATGAGATAAATTAATTCTTAACACCAGCAGCAAAATGTATTAATTAGTTTGGTCTCTGAAGGGATTAGTCATATCCACCAGCAGTGTAACTCACACTGCTCTAACATGTTATAATGTCATCATTATCCACAGCAGCCGGAATCAAACTGGGACTGATTTCGCTGGGAACATCACATCATTTATAATCTAACACTTGCTAGCTGTACCTATGACATCCATGCCAATAAATCAGTGCATTGGATGGAGTGAACCACTACTTCTTATTCGTAGCTTTTGGGCGACCAGGGATGGTCTTAGGTTCACTTGGGCCCACAGGGCGATCCAGCTTGAACATTTCTCTCTCTGAGCAGTCAGCATGTCTTTGCTGGATAGATGGTGGCAGCAATGGCCAGCTTTCTAGCAAACACTAAATTTCCTTTGTTTCTTTCAAAGTTGGCCAAATGCTGGCCCCTCAGCACATTCACCCCCACCCTGGGATTTAAGAGTTCTGGAGCTGGATTCTTTGGCCGCCCACATAAGCAAAGGGTCAGGAGAGTGGCTGACGGATAAAAGAGCAATAAGCAAAGAGAAAATGAAGAGTGTGATCTTTGTGTTTCTTCTCGTTTTATAGTCTGTTGTCTAGGGGCTCAAGTGTCCCCGGCAGACATCGTTAACCTCTCCCATCAATAAAACTGCCGTCTGATTCTTTCCTTTTACTTTCTTTCGCAGAAATAATATTGTTTGTTTCACACATAATCCCTCAGTTGCTAAACAATACCCAACCACTGATATCTTCCACTGAACAAAACCTGATTTAACGGATTCAAAACATAAGTCAGTGAACTATCCACCCTGTCTCATGAAACGTGCCTTATGACCTGTCAATCATAAGGTAAACCCAACATAAAGCATAGCATGCTGTATCATCTATTTTATTCTAAATTTTCCAGCAAATTAAATGGTGTTAATTGTGCAGAGATATTGTTTTTACCCTAATATTTAGAAAGTATCACTCTGATTTCACAAGATAGAATGTAATATCAGCTAATCATCACCATGTCATCTATTCCAATGAAAACTATAAAATGAAGAAGAAAAAAAAAGTGTATGTACACAAACACTATTTTACGAATACAGTACAAAATCATGAATTGAGTTTGTGTGTTCAAATAGGGCTTTAAACTGGTGAACTGGGTCCCATCCTGCCTGGTGCTTCTTTTAAATAAAACTAAGTAATAATATGGTATGGCTGCCATGGCACTAATAAAGAAGAGTCGACTATAGGTGGAGGACTTGTAACAATGACTGAACTCACACTCCAAACTCCCTGAATCATTTTCAATATCATTCCTCTTCCCTCTGTATCAGAGCCAACAATGGCAGTCTAATTAGTCCCAGAGCTGGCCAACTCTCCCTATCACCATCAGTCTGTATCCTCTCCATCCCGCTCTGTGTCTTTCTCCGTCTGTCTCTTCCTCCCCATATCTTCGTCCGTCTCATCTATCCTGTTACAATACAATAAGCCTGTGAACTTGCCTGTCAGATCCACTTTTATGCCGATTTCATCATGCAGTCTCTCATTCTGCTGCCACATATCTGCTCAGAGAGGCAGAGCGCGGCTACAGAGAGACCAATACCGAGCGCAACCTATTCTAGCACTGAGACAAATTAACTGCCATTGTTGGCTTTGATACTGAAGTGAAGGGAAATTATGTTGAAAGGGATTCAGGAGGAATGGAGGCTGAAACGTGGAAAGCTGGAAGCACAGCAGGAGACGGGAGGAGAACGAGGAGGAGAGACGGGAAATACAACTATTTAGCAGTCTTACTGGGGTTTAATCCACTTTACTGTGTTATTTTTATCATCCAAGTGGTATGTACACAGTCTTGCAGATATATAATGGCACCAGAGCCTTGATTATGGTTGCATTTGTGAATTTCAGGATATACACCATGTCCTATTACAATGACATTTTTATTCAGTGTATTTTGAACGTTTCTTTAAACCACAAACAATGCACAGATTCTCCAGGCTTAGATAGAAGCAGCATGAGTTTGACATTAGACATTGGGAGGGTGGTGAAAGGTGCAGTGAAGCAGCTAAATTCTGTGATGCAACTGCAATCAACTTGAAGTCAAACCACATTATTTCCCATATTTTTTATCTGAACCAATATTCAACCAGCTCCGTCTAAAATTTGCCTTTTTTTCCCCCCCTGTACTTCAGTGGAACAGAGCCAGGTGAAAATTGGAAAGTTTGCTTATTATAGCAGCAGCTATGTTGAGGTTAAAAAAAAATGTGGTTATGCTAAAAAAATATGTTGTGTTTGTGTATAATGGGAAAGGGGGTGGGGGTTGGGGTACAATTGCAGACTGGGGTAAGACCTGTACCCTAACCCAGCAAGGCAAACACTAACATTACAAGCCATTCAAGGGGAAACCAGGACCCAGTTGCATTTTTTTTTTTTTCCATTTAAATTTCAGCAAATATCTCTGCAATTCAATTTGCAGTTCCGCTAGATTAGAAAATGAAATAAAAATCAGGACCCAAACATCTGCACAGAGCTACAAGAAAAGAGCTCCGAAAGAACACAAACACTAGCATGAAACCCAACATGGTCCCCACTTCTGACAGAGACAGTGAGCCAGCACAGGCCACAGGAAAACAAGACCAATATATAGGCTTCACACACCTGATCCCAATCAGAGACAATCAGCCTCCACTGCCTGGCCACACTCTGCTAATGAAGACACAGCCTCACTGAGAGGCAAGTGTCCCTCTCCCTCACAATGTGTAGATATGGTAGAAAGCAAGAACTTTGAACCTTATTCGGTACCCTGATTGATGTAAAAACCTATGTTTTTGTCTATTAAAACACTACAAGCCTTGATGAGATTCATGGTGGGTAGAGTAGCCAAAAATTTAGGAGGGTTACTTATATAATATAGTATGACTCTCAATTACCTGAGTAAGTATTCACTGAAATAACTCTTCAAATAGCGAGTTAGTGGTGAGCAACTTTTGACTCTTTATTTTTGTAATCAGGGCATTAAAATCAAAAAGACCACAATATAAAATAGGAATGTGAAAATTAAGATATCACTTAAACCTACACAAGAATAAATTATAAATGACAAACCAAACAAATAGGTCCAAATAGTTTGATAAAAATTGACGTAGCGAGCCGAAATTAGCTCAATATGACGGATTAAAAGTAGCATTTTCTTCTTCACAAATATAATCATGTAAAAGTATGAGAGTTTGATGCATTTAAACTACTCTGTTATACTGAGTAACGTTTTGCATAAATTGTACTTGTCAGAGTAAATGTAGTGTATTACTCCCCACCTCTGGTGAGACTGATGCAACTTAAGTAACACCTGGAAATGTAAGAAAAACTTGAAAACTGGTTGTAGCCATGGCTGACAGGGTGACACTACGACTGTTCGTGTGGGTTAGCAGTGTGACAGTGAAGGGCAGAGATTATTAATAACCTTGGGCTCGCCGTTTCTGTAAACGTGTGGAAGACGTGCAGCTTTCAGTAACCACCCTTAAGCTCCTGGTATCTCATCTACCCTCTGTGAGAAAACATGCCACACCAAGTCACCTTTAAGCCTCCACATCATCCATCAGGGGTTTGATGGAAAACTCTATTAGCACACTGACAAAGTAACAGTTGGATCATATTGCGGCGAGCAGAAGAAATGGAGCTCTCATATAATGTCCATTAGCAGCAGACGTGTTCACGTGTGTTTTATGGAGCAGATATGAAATCTCTCTCTGCTGGTGAAAGCAAACATAAATCAGGCTTCATATCACAGCCAAGGTTTCATAGAAATGTCTAAATTCCATTTGAGAAAAATACACACATAAAACCTTTAAATGACCTTGAGTCGGCTTTTCATTAGCGTTGACACTTTCCTACCTGCTTTTAGTAGAGCCGCTGGTTCAATACCTGTTTGAAGGCCACATTGACAAAGTGATTATTTCCTTTCACCCAACATACAACAATTTTTCTCATGATAACAGGTGACCATAGATATCCATATGAACTCATAAATACAACACGGCTGGGGTGTGTTTGAATGATGATCCCTTAACAGAGGCATGAGGGAACCCATTGTCAGTTCGGCATTGTGTAACTTAACCGTGTGACTTCCCAATAAAATTATGATTTATTATACAGTCATGGCCCCACAGTGGCACAGTGGTTAGCACTCATGCCTTACAGCAAGAGTGCTTGGTGCCAAGGGTCGCGTGTTTGAATCCCGGGCGGCCGGGCACTTCTGTATGGAGTTTGCAGGTTCTCCCCGTGGGTGCGTGGGTTTTCTCCGGGTACTCCGGTTTCCTCCCACAGTCCAAAAACCTGCACATTAGGTGAATTGGCGATTCTAAATTGACGGTAGGTGTGAATGTGAATGTGTTTGTCTGCTGGCCACCTGTCCTGGGTGTCCTGGCCCGATGCCCGCTGAGATAGGCACAGCCTCCCCGCGACCTGGGAATACCTGGATGAAGCGGTTCAGACAATGAATGAATGAATATACAGTCACCTAATGATAAACTGAAATTAGAGAAAATCTATATTTGAAGTGTGACCTCACCTGTAAACGTGCTGAATAATTTGCTCTGATCAGAGGTGCTCTATGATAGAAACTGAATTGAATTTTTGCTCCTGTTTCTATAAATCTGAGACTCCCAATGATCAAACCAAAACTCTGTACAGCCAACAGCAAATCTGCAACCAATCAAACAGAGGAACTTGCAGGTCAACATCCATTGAGCCACAGTGTCAATGCATTACAATACAACTACCCAACCCAGATACGGGGCATCACCCTCGCCCACAGCTGCAAACACGGGGGCTGTTAGGTAGAAAAGGACAAAACGTTTCATCTGGAAGCAGTCTGAAAGGAAATAACAGCTTTTACCTGCTTTATGTTAGCTCGAGTGAGGCTGCACAGCCATTGTTTCCTCAGCACAACAGCAGGCCCATTTTATGTCAAGCACTACCTCAATTTCTGCGTGACTGCATCCCTCCCATTGCACTTAGATCAGTGACACTTTGGGCCAGAACATAATGGAGATGAGTGATCCTTCTTGTGCAACATGGCATTTCTGAGGACGTGCCATTATGTTTGACTCAAGATAAATACCGTTCCAGGATTACACTCTGCATTTAGTGTTATAACTGCTAAAATGTCAAAGATCTAAATATCTGATTTCATGTTCAGCCCTCTGTGAATAGAGTCACATTGTAGAGTGCTGTCCTGGAGCACAGATTCAGGCCTGGTATGTTATTGACTTCCTTCTCAATGACTTGGTAGATGTAGGTTAGGATAATCATATGGAGATGGTATGGAAATGAAAAATTACCCCTATTGTTACGAAAAGCACGTCAGAATGCAACCCCAGCACTTTTATTATATGGAAATGAGCAAAGTGTTTCCTAACTGTGAATATCAGAGAGTACATTGAATATAAAAATGCCCTTTTTATGACCTTAATTTAACACAGTATTTCCTATCGGCCTTGATTTAGTCGCTGCTCCGTTTTTCTTTCTTTGAGCCACTGAGGGCGAGATGTGATAACAGTCAGTTTTGATCCCATAAATGAGTTTAAATGATGCTGTAATTATATGGAAAGCTAACATGAGAAAGACTGATTTGGTCAAATGTATGAATAGAGAAAACTTTTGAAAATGCACATAAACGTTTTTATGCTTACTTGAGGTTGGGTTTTTTCTCGAAAACTAGAAAAAGGTTTAAAGACAGAAAGACTTCTTCCAAATAAATTCTGACGTCATGAACATTTAACTCACATGACAGCAATTTCCATCCTGCCTGTTAAAACAATCTGACATTAAAGAACAATTGGACGTTGCCCAAATAAATCTAATACTTGAAGACTTCTTGCCACTTCTTTCACATTTATTGACTGATTAGCCTACAGCAATATAATACACTGCCATCTTCTGGTAAAGCAAGTTGATAGAGTTTATTTTACTCCAAATCAGTTGATGAAAACTCACTAATTTGCATGTTTTTAATGCAAACATTGCAAAATTTTCACTTCAAAATGTGCTTTAATGGAAACACGATGAGCGTTTGTGGTAATACAGCTTAATTAAGTATATATGAATAATGAATCTCACAATAAAAAAAACATTCTTCACCTCCACCTGTCTTCTCACTCCCCTGAATTCAGAAACTGGGGACTGGCGGCTGCTCTGATACCCGTTAATTCTCCCCATAAAGGAAGTACCTCTGTCATCTTTCCTTGCTCTTTTGCAGGAATGTGACAGGGGCACGGATAGAAAAAGATTAGAGTGTGACAGAAACACGGATGGATCGTCAGGCGGCGCACCCCCTCCCAAGTGAAGAATGTATTACAAGACGAGAACACGCGGGGAAATCAAGAGACGCTTGCTTATCCTGTTATTTGTGAGAAAATGAAGGAGAAGAAAAAATAGATGCTAGAGTTTATTTGTACAACCTGCTGCATTCTTTCTCCCGCTGACTTTTTAAACGAAATCGTTTGGTACAAGTCTCTTTAATTCGCATTTCCGAAAAGCTCATCATGTACCTGTGATTCACAGCGGCCTTCTTATTATGAGAACAAAACCACTCCAGCACACATCAATAGGAGTCATTCAGAGTGATTCTCGCTTTTGAATAATTTACATTTTCTTTCTCCATATTTTCTTTTTTTTTTTTTCTTACAGTCATGGACTTCTCTCTTACACACACACACACATTACATTCATTTTCATTACTTAGAGAGCCCTTCAGTGTGGGGGGAGAGAAAAACTCCTTAAACAGCAATGGCTTTCAAGTGTCAATCAACAGAAATAAGAAGGAGGTGGAAGAAGGATGCAAAGAAAACAGGGAGCGTATGAAGGCTTTCTGTTCACCAGAAATGAAGGAGCAGGAGAGGATGAAGAGGAGAAAAAACAACCCAATGAAGACCAACTACCAAACTGCTTCTAAGGTGGATAAAGATCCTAACCCTAACCCTATGCATTGAGAGATGAGGCCTTGTGATCCCCTGCCACCCTGGATGTCTTGCAGGTATAGAAATGACAATCCAGTATCTGAACGAGCCACACTGGCCTTTAAAAGCTGCAGATGATGGTGTGAATAGAGCCGTCGGACCCTGTTTAGTCATACATCTTGTTACTGATTGGCCTGTAACTGTAAGTACATGCTTCATTTGGCATGACAAGTTTCCACTTCCACGTTTCCCCCTTTCTCAGCCCTCAACACGTGCTGCGTGTGACGGGGACGGACGAGGCTTATGAAGGCTTCGCTCAAAAAAATGCTGACGCCTTCCGATCAGTCAGCTGAGGAGCATCGTGCTGAACGCTGGAGTCGTACGAACCGCCGGCTGACAGCTCATCAGCTGATCAATCAGCTGACCTTTAGGGTCATCAATCATACTCAAACAGTTCAATGAGGCGCCCTTTATAACCTGACAGCTCACACTCCTCAACACCTGCACACAAGATGCTCCCTTATGCTTGTTTTGCTTCCATTTTTTTTATAATGATATATCTTTGTTTTTGCACCACGGTTGGATTTAACTTTGTATCATCTGTATTTCTCTGCAATACACGTAACATGTCCTTTCAAAGTCAATATTCTACGACAATATAGAGGAGGGATGAGTTATGGGGTTTATATACTGTAAATGCACCCATTCAGCATTAATATTCAGCACCCCACAGCCATGATGCATATATTATGTCATTGGCATGTAAAATTAAACTGCAGAGGTCAATGGGAACTTATGGAAATTAACCTTTAAGAGGTCTCCACTTTATCCCCTGCTTATGGAATGGCAGTGGAATAGTGGAAGTTAGTATTCTCTGGAGAAAATCAGTGTTCGGGGAGGAAATGAGTTATGCTCGTGCTCCTTAAGCAGCTATTATTAGTGTGGTGTATAGCAAGAAAATTAACCTCTAACTTCCCAGTGGAGTCATTCGTGAATTATATGTGAATGTATTTAACCTTCTCCGGCCGTTTGAAGGCCAGCCGCAGGTCTCTGGGGGGAAACTGCTTTATGGTCTGAAGTCAGCCCGGGGTCAAAACAAGACATGGATGATGGTTTGGGGTCTTCAGTTATGGAAATTAACATTACCACCACAGTTGGCCTCGGTATTAATGTACAAATTAAATGTTACATGTATTTAGATGTAGGGGTCAAAGAGGACATTTTTCATGGAGATGGGTCCTGGGCTTGATATAGCACCTGCTCATGTGCCAATATGTGACACGATGACTTTGATTGAAATCACATAACGACTTTCTGTGCAAAAATAAATGTGACATATTATTAGTATGTAGTGTGTTCTACTGCAAAGTGTGTATTCTATGTAAGCTTCCTGTACTGCAGCACAGAACGCTTTGTGAAACTTCAGACCGGCCGATTGGAGGACTCAGCTGGACATTATTCAACTATCGTTCTATTGGCTAACAAACAGTTAAGTGAAACTTTTTTTCTTCTGCATATCTTCACCTAGACACAAATGGCCAAAAATTAATTAAAATGAATTCAGAGGGGTTACTGCAAAAAGTTTTTTGGCTGTGATCACACACGACAGGTCTTTGGTATCCTACACTGCAGGGACTTCAGGAGGATTTGGCAGGATTAGAAAATCTACACAAAATGAAACTTTCCCTGTCAAAACCGTCTCCAGGATAATTCAGCAGCCCAGTCTAATTTTCTCAACAACCAACTTTCGTTCCTGGCTCAGCCTGTGAGAGAATAATCTACAGCGTCAATGTATAATTAACTAGAAAGGCCAAAAGATCCATCTGGTTTTCAATTAGACTCTTATCTCCTGAGAATGGGTTTAGCATTTGACTTCTTTCTATGGAATGGAAGTCACAGAGGTCAGTGAAATTAATATCTCCCATGTCTGAAAAAACCCTCGAGAGTATTAATCGTAAGTTATTCACTAGGGTGAATATGATGTCTTCCTCGTGTTAAAGCACACTTTAAGAAAAACTGGAGGATCTTCTACTTTACCTTACAATCAACACAGGCCTTGTTTGATGCAGAAGAAAATTTTCTTTAGACTACATTTTACTGATTTTTTTCAACTGATAAAAGGATATGAAAAAGGCAAACAGGCTAAAAATTGTTAAATCCTTTAACATGGCAGAGAAGGGCAAAAGTAAGCAAAACTCTGCCACTTTGATCATTGAAATCGTGTGAAAAAGGAGGAAAATTGTGCTCAGCTTCATAACTCTATGGGCGTGTTTGTACTGTTAAATAATTAATGCTATATCTTAAGTGAATCTGGCAGATGGCACAATTCAGCAGCCACAATCCATTCTTTGTGAATTTGCCCGAGTTGGAAAATTTGTATGGGGCAAGAAGTAGGAAAAGGGCCAGATGCAAAGTCACAGGTTCTGTCCTAAAGAGAGGACAACTTTTTCAAGTGTGAGTGAATGCTACATGCAAATTATAAAGAGCCACAAAGAAGGCTGGAATAAACATGTAATAAAATGCAAACTGTAAAAAACTGATTATTAAAGACGAAACTGAAGCCATTTGGCTCTTGATAATAAACACAACTCATCATTACAAACAAACACTCATCAAACACGAATTTGACCGTGAATTAACTGTCAGGATGTGAAAATTCTTTTCTTTCTTTTTTTTTTTGTGATAAATAAGTGTGCGCTTGGCTGCATTAATATCCATGTCGACACTATCTCCACCTCCACCTGCTCCATCTGTCTGTCCCTCTCTCCTTTTCAGAACGCGTCTGGAGGTCAGTCTGAGAGCTGACTGCCTAATGAGCTGCCGCCTCAGTAAACCAACAAACCGGCTCTTCTCTAGTCTCATGAAAGATTGTTATTTATGTAAGGTACATTTATCAATACTACGGGGAATGTCTCTGAGATTCCCTTTATCTCAATGAATACTGGTGTGGGATTAAGGCTTAATTACAAATAGATTTATTTGTTGCTGTTTTTCTTGTTTACATGATAGATTTTTCACCTTGACGAGGGATGTCTTTTGATTACCAACAACATTGTACTGCAAATATTCATAAAAGATACCGAGGTCATGTGCAGGGTATTGCTTACACAAATGCCTTTAAAAACAGCATTTTTGGCAGCGATTCTTGTGCAGCCGATTGGATCACAAGGCACACACAGACAGACCAGAGGGGGAGAATGGGCAAGGGAACGCAGGTAAAGAAAATACAAATTAGGGGAAAAAAAAACAAAAAAAAAACATGAGATGTATGACTGCATTTCTCTGCCACTTTGTCACAGTTATTAGCATGCAGCTTCCTTTATTGTCTCATTAAAGCATATCCACATTTATGGAGTTTGTTGCTAAATAAATGCGTCGGAGAAGTTAATTGTGTGCAGGTTACTTCAGGAGCATGCCCTTCAGCTAGCAAAGGCCTTAATAGTAAAATAAAATTGTAATTATTTTTTGTAGCTGTTTACTTACGGGGAGAATAACTGCTTAATTTATTTGAGCAAGTTTAAAAAGCAGTTAGTCTGAGGCAAATCCCCTGGCATCTGTAACAAACACTGATTACTGCACTCAAGTTGGTGTCCAAAGTCCACATCTGAGTAATTATTTCAGTATAAAATGTTTATTGCTGTATTTTTGACTATTTATTGTCCCAAATGTATCAAATCTGAGAAGTGTGCATAAACATTTTATTTAAAGGAAAAATGGATTGGAGGTAAAATCAATGCTATGTGTCTGTCTGTCCTTCTGGCTGCCATTGTTTCATAATTAACTGTCAACCAATTGGCTGCTCGGATGGTTGTATTGATTCTGATTGGCTTTTATCCTCAAGGGTTTGTGCTTACAGCTCCTTCTGAATGTGTGTGTGTGTGTGTGTGTGTGTGTGTGTGTGTGTGTGTGTGTGTGTGTGTGTGTGTGTGTGTGTGTCTCTCTCA
>JAOWBC010000248.1:19998131-20008221 GCA_028566105.1 Hypoplectrus providencianus | reverse complement strand
GAGAGAGGGAGAGAGACTGTCATGGTTTAGGCAAGACTTGGAGCAGCTGAGTGCATGGATGTGAGAGCGTGCATTTTGCATGTATGTGCCCCTGAGTGTATGTCTAGTTATATAGCATCCGGTTTCTTCAACTCCAAAGCAGTTTGCTGCGTTTGCAGGTTCAGAGTAAAAACACGTAGAAACGATCATCTGAAAGTTGGTAGCCTGAATATTAATTTGAATTATAAGTTAGTCTGGTGAGTTTATGGGGAATCAGGTGAGACAGGCAGGGCCAACAACAGGAAATCAAAACCTAGAATACACCAAGTAGCATAGACCAATCTGGCAGAGTGTCTGAGAAGCAGGAGTCTTTAAAGAGGCTTGATTGGTGATCAGAGGCGCTGAGTGGCCAGGTGAGTGGGGAGGAGCTGGGCTGATGATGTGGGAGTGGCTGACAGGGAGAGTGAAAAATGTACAGAAAGGTGTGGAGCTGCACTGTGACATGTGACTGGGATTTTTCATTTTTCATATGTATCCGTAAATTCTCTTTAGCTTTAATATCGACTCTGCCACAACCTCTGAAAGAAAAAAAGGAGGATTTTGGAGCGCTCAGGGGTTAAAAAAAAAAAAAAAAAGCCTTTTCTGTCATCGAGACCTGGAAGGATTCTGGGCAGTGCTGGGAGAACATAACACACCCAAAACAGGATTAGCTCGACTCAAAGTGAACAACCCAGGAATAATTAAAATGCTTTTTTTTTTTTTGCTCCTCTTTGCATGCAACTTTAGCCTAAAATGTTTCCTCCCCCTCCCTCTCTCTCTCTCCCCTCTGTCCTGCTTCCCGGCATGTAATTTTAGTTTTTTAAAATGTTTTCTCTGTCTCCCCTTCCCCGTGGAGAGCAGGAGCACATAAGTAAAGAAGCTCTTATCCTCGCGCCGACGAGTAGATAAGAATAGGAATTACAGAGGCATTCACTGGAGAGAGAGAGAAAGAGAGGGAGGGAGTAGAAAGAGAAGGATTGAGTGATCCAGACAGAGGAGAGGAGGGGGGGGGGAGAAGGTGAGATCGAAAAGGGAGGAGAGGAGCACACGAGAAGGGGGAGAACGACAGAGGAGACAACACAGAGCTGCACACAAAGAAAGGGACATGCAAGCTGTGCTGCGCCGCTTTGGGCTTCCTGGTGAATTTGCTGTGTTTTTCTCTGGCGCTGCTTGAAGTTTACACAAGCATGACTGATAACAGGGAACTTCTTAGACGGTTCATCCGAGGACGGGGCCAATCCTTTTCCTCTCAGGGCCTATCTAAGCACGGCGTATACATGATCTGATGAAACATTCCCTTGTGCAATAACAAGAAAATATTATAGACGGACGTAAAAACAAGGCCAATCATATCCAACGTCCCCGTAGGCTGTAATGATATATCGGGGTAATGTAATGCCTGCTATGTGTCTGTAAATGGGTAGAAAATGTAAATTGACTTCCGTTTAATTCAATGCATTTATTGTCCCCAAAGGGATGCTCGGTTTTGGCAGAGACGCAGTGATTCAGTCGCACTTGAGATTCACATCGGATGGCAGGCCCTCCGTGTTCAGCATGTGATACTGTCACTTAATGCAAAGGGAAGTATTATGACTGAGCACAGTATTGTGCTTATAATGAGCCATGTCCCCTTTCCAGAGAGAACAAAAACATTTTACACAGTTATATAACAGCAAACAATGCACTGGAAGAGCAGGCAAGCTCACAATTGTGCGCTAATACCTGGTTAATATTTTATATGTGTGCTGTGGCTGAGCTGACTATGAGGAGCAGACTGTATGACCTTCCTGTTTATATCTATCTATATATTTATATATATAGAAACACCGAATGGCAGCACAGACAAAGAATCAAATCATCCATCACTCCTCCGCACGAATCAACACAAAGCAGAGTCAAGAGGTCGCTGGACCAGCTACAGTGGCTGTTACACCATAAGTCATTAAGTCTAAGGTGTACCAAGACACAAAATAATAATTATATAATAATAATAATAATAATAATAATAATAACAAAAAATTTAAATGAAAAATAAAATACAAATTAAAAAAAATAAATAAATAAAACCTAAAAGTACCTAAAAAAGCACAAATATAAAAATATAAATAAACAATAAATGTAGAAATTTAATATAAAATAATTATTTATATTGTCTTATGTTTGCAAAAATAATGATATATAAATATCAGTAATAAATAATAAATTAACAAATAAGTTATTTTCACAGTATTTTCTGATCTTGATCATTTTCATTTCTCCACATTTATTTTCTTAATCTTTGACAAAATTGTTCGTGTATACATTCTTTCTATGATTCCATATTGAAATTCCATTAGAGTTTATTTAGAGGGATGATTACAGTGTTTTCTGGATTTGCAATTAAAATGTACAGCTGCTGGCTAGTAAATAAATAAACTGAAAACACCTGGGGCACCAATTTGCACCTCTCCTGCATCAATTTATGGTGAAAATGTCTTTAATTATGTAAAGGAAAAATAAATATCAGGCACCAGTTGACAAGACAAGGTATAACATTATGGCCTGATGGAATTCATAAAGCAATGAGGCTCTTTGCATTTGTATAGCTTTTAAATATGTATTTTCCAGTATTTATCAGGTGCACCTGAATTCACCATGAAGTCTGCAGCACCCATCATACCTGCAGTTCAAACAGGAGTTCAAGAAATACTCAACTATGAGTAAAAGTCTGTATTCAAAATCTGAAAAGTGCAAAAGTACCAGCATCAAAATGTACTTAAAGTGTCAAAAGTAAAAACAAAAAGTCATGATGAAGAATGGGCCCACTCAGATTATTGCATCATTTTTTATTGCTGTCCAGGTAGGAATAATTCTAACTACTTAACATACTTTTATGTGGTTTGATTTATGAACGTGCACAAGCATTTAGGATTTTTTCGTGTTAAATCTTGACCTGAAAAGTAACAAAAGCTGACAGCTAAATGTAGTGAAGTGAAAAGTACAATATTCCCCTCTAAAATGTAGTGAAGTAAAAGTCTAAAGTAATAAAATTGGACTTTTCAAGTGAATTAGACTTGAGTAAATGTATTTAGTTGCATTCCACCACTGATAATAACTGACGCTTATGAGGGAATGAAGACTAAGTGCTGTTTGATATCGTGTAAACACGCCTGGTATTAGTCTCTCCATGTGTTTCATCCTTTATCTCAGAGCACCAGAGAAAGCAGAGAACACACACTGGTGAATCTGCATTGTTCATGGCTTCAGCGCGCTGGCAGATTATAGATTAGACCTGTTCCACAATGCTCTGTCCTCCACTATCTTACAGATCCTGTGTAGATTACCGACGGGGCTATCTGAGCCGATCTGCTGTGTTTTACCTCTGGATAAGACAATCTCCGGCCCCAGCCATGGAGCAGGCATGATAACTGATGCAGTGCTCAGCAGATTAAATCTATTGTGACCTGGGGCAGCCTGCATGCTAGATAAGGCCATATGTCACCGTCTGCGGACAGCGATGAGCTAAACGCAGCCGATCTGGTGTCTGCTGATGCAGGAGGGGAGTTTTTAGAGATGGAGAGACAAAAGACAGAGGTAGCATCTGTTTCTGTCCCCTCTGAAAATATAGAAACAGTTATAAAGCACATGATCTCAGTCCGCACCCTGTTGGTATCAAACCTTGAGTATGTGTGTGGGGGGGGCGTGCTATTATTCTCCACAGCAATAAAAAATAAAGTGTGTTCTTAGCCAAGTGTCCCAATATTGTATCAGACGTGTTATCATCTATCTCCATTTTTCTCTTCATGTCCCCACTGTCCCACTGTTGGTATTGATGCCGAGGACAATATTAGGAGCAATATCAACACTTCTCTAAAGAAGACGAAGCTCTCTGCAGAATGTCTAAGCGCGGCTGCAGCTGCTATGAAAGAGAATATAAATATGTGTTCTGGTGTGTGATGCGTTTTGCCAGTCAAGAGACTAAACTAGATCAGTTAAGTGCCTCATTCACAATCCCGCGTTGTAAAACCTCATGTTTATATGCATCGGGTGTGTCTAGTTCATGATATCTAGTGCGTGCTCTCAGTACAAATGGCTCCCTGCACTGGGAAACAAACCCAGGATTAATAATGTCCTCGCCCATTAAACTATAGCTGTATGTGTGTGTTTCTGCAGTGTCTGTATGTACTGATGCATCCGAACGCACACATTCTCTCATATTACCTTCTATAATATAGGTTAATTATATTTACTGCCTGCCAGGTTTTTACTTGTGGATAAATTGAGCATAATGAACGGATTTGATAGCCAAATTAAATTAGGCATCCTACACACTCTGACACACACAAGCATATACCTGCATATGCACACAGAAATTCCAGTGCAAACATGATAGGAATAATTATGTTTTCATGTAAGCAAGGAAAATCTGCTCTGAGAAGTAGCTGCTTACATTCTGTCTTAATTTAGTCATAAATACTAAATTCTGTAAATAAAAAATGTATACTTTTACACTGTTTTCCCCACAAGAAAGACATTGACTCCACTGTAATGGAACAACAGTTGATACAACATACAGCATAATGCCGTTCCTAATGGTAACATTAATCTGTTGTGTAGTGAGGTGACATCTATATGTCCTCTGCTTTAATCATTGTCATTATTGAAGCTCAAATAATTACAACCCAAGTTATAAATCACTGAAGCCGAGAGAATTGTAAGATTAAAAATGTATATACAGTCAGAGGAGAGATGTAATCAAATTAGTTAATGTCCATTTATGTAATGTTGGTTGGTTTAATCCATGCACATGTGCACATATGCTGGGTTGCGTAACATGTTTATGTCTCTATGTGGCTTTTGATATGAATTATAGATCACTGGAAACAATGGAAGAGTTATGGAGTCATGACAAGTGAATGAGAGAAAATATGAGGCCCTGAGACAGATTTGCTGTAAAGTGTATTGCTCCTCAGTGTGTGTTGCTCATGTAACACTGTGTAGATGCAGCACCCCTCTGGAAACACAGCCACTAACCGAATTGTAATTAATTCATGACTGGTTATGCAACAAAACACTGGTGTGTTTTCGTGTGGGTGTGTCGAGGGGTTCCGACTCATGAGGACATGCAGAAAATTTGTAAATTTAAAAGTTGGATAATTTTGGGTTTAAATACTGGGCATCCAAGCAGCAATGCTTTTGTTATTGTTCTGTGTTTTTTTCTATCTTATTAAAAGAAGAAAGAATAAAGAAAGTGCCAAAAGTGTTTATGGAGCATAAAATTAGACCAAAAATCTCCATTAGTCAGGTACATAAAATGACTCTTACTGTTGTCAAGGTGACGCCATAACAATAACGTCTTCTGTATCTTGTCTCCAATGATCTTCTGTCCTAAAAATGTCTAATTTTGCACCATTTTTTTCTTTTCGTTTAAAAATCTTGGACAACTTGTCAGAAACTTTTGATCTAATTGTCTCTAAACTTTTTCTTTTTAAACTTTTAAGCGTCTATATTTACCAAAGCATTGAGCATTCGATATCTTCCCCTTTTTTTTATTTTTATTTTTTATAAATATCTGTTTAATAAATGTTGCATCAATCTTCTTGCCTCACCTTACACATGATTGATAAGAAAGCTAAAATAATACAAACAAAGATTAATAATATATTTTAAAAAATCCCATCAGGCAGCGATTGAGCTTGATGTTGTATCTTAGGAAGATGAATTAATATTATCTACTTATAATTGCTTTCTACAGTGCTTCGGTTGGAAATAATGCAGCCAGGTGTCTGGACTGCTCCTGTTGTGAAAATCAATAAAGTATCCTCGGTCAGAGTGTTTATTGCTGTCACTTGAAAGATGGAGAACCAGCTGAGATTAGGGAGCTGGAACAGACACCGAAAGTAGAGAGGCCTGAGGCGAGGTTTGAGTTTGCGTCTCTCGGGTCTGTTTCCTGTCTCCCTGCTGCCCACTTCCTGTCTGTCCATCAATGTGTGGCTGGGATTGGTTATGACACATGGTCTCCATGTAGGCACCAAGGGTCACATTTTGCGCTTGGTTTTCAAAAAACATTTTGCACCTGGAGGCGTGCGTGCCTTTTTATCAAACAGGGGATCCGGCCCGAAGCAGCACTTTACTTGTCAACTGTGTGTGTCATCAGTAAAGTGCACTTTTCTCTTTCTTACTAATTAAATTCAAGCATCAATAATTTGCAAAGATCTTGTAAGTGTGAGTCATTATGTTGAATTTGCTGGAGTTCATGTAATTAAAGTAGGTCAGTTTTTGCATTTCTTTACCTCTAAAGACGCAGATGCATCAGAGCCACCACACCCTCCACCTCCTCTGGCACCAGCATCTGTTAGACCAGTTGCTCCATCCTGCCTGCTCCTCCTGCTGCAGTGGCCTGGGGTACTTCATTTCCTCAGAGATTGATTAGCGAATTCAACCACATTCATTTTAGGAGAAATAACTGCCCAAATAATTAGCAATTAGCCACTGCCTATAAATTTCCATGCAGATTGTGGATGTGAAAAGCTCGGAAAATGCAGCTACATTTGTGCTGTGTGGAGAGTTTATACATATTCATATTGTTGAAAAAACAATCTCCACCCAAAGAGCCATTAATCTCTTTACACAGGGTTTATTAGCAGTCGTCACAGAATTGTAGATGTTGAAACTGGCCCTTATTAAGGAATATTTTTGTAAAATTGGGCTTAAAAGTTGATACATGATCTTGAAGGTGCTATGCATGACATTCAGGACATAACTCAGTCCAGGCTGTGATTGGCTGCACACGCCCCTAACCTGACATCACTAGCTTACAGTGCTAACAGCGCTAATGGGGCTTAACTCACACTGGATAACTCCATGGTGTCCCCATAGGCAGGAAAAGTGTTTGGAGCATTGCTAGTGGTGCTGACAGAGCTTACACGACCGCTCATATTTACTGTGTCGACCTCGCTAACATCTTACAGTCACCTTGCTGTTTTCAGTTGTGCTAATTGTGCTAACAAAAGGCAGAGACAGATGTGAAATGTTAACCGATGATAGCTCACAGTCATTGTGACAAATTTGCTAATAATGGCTTACTGCTACTGTGGCTTGAAGGTTTCATTTTATTAACTGTAATGCTTTATATGTGAAGTAAATACAGACATATTTCATTCTGTTTGTTAGAGATATGCAGAGGTATAATGCTTCCACATACCTTGCTGCACACTCGTCAAGGTCAATGCCTTATAACAGAGCTGTATAAAATAACTAGAGATAACTTATATGTCGAGAAGTTCAGTATTTTATAAACTGGGTGTATCCTGTAAAAAAGTGCTGTTGTACTTATCTGTTCTGAGACCATTTCTCCCACAAAATCTCTGGGTTGTGTGAGATTTTGTGCACTACTTGAATCAAGAAATGCTTCAAGCTCCTCATTTCAGGGAGTGATGTGTTGGTGCTAGCTTTACTGGGAAAGTGGATGTTTATACAGATGTTTATCGTGACAAATGATGGGGCTCCCTATTCTGCAGAAAACCACAAAAGTTTTCTAAAGTTTAGCAAGTTGAACTAACTGTGAGGAAGCACCAGCACCAGCCCAGCACTAGGATTTGGTTTGCATTTATCAAAATAGACTATTTCTGACCCACCTGCCAGAGCCGGTTGGTTTTTCTTGGAAGCCCAAAACCCAGACTGCATGACCCACTCACCCTGAATACTCACCAGCACTTTTAGTGGTGAAAGATGAAGTCGAAGTGTGTGACCTCCTCTTGCCAGTCAGACAGGTAATGGAAAAACCACAACCACTTAAAGACTCCCAATACGAGGACAGTGAATCAGAGTGGTGAGATGTCTTTAAGTCAGGTGGTGTGGAAGGGAACTATAAGTGGTGTCAGTTTCTTATCCATCTCTTGACAAGTAAATAATGTAAGTGTAGATTCCAGGTCTCTGGGAATAAACATGTCAAACAGGAGATCAGCCCAGGTATTAAAAACTCATCATCTTGAATCTAGTCTTGCTTTATCATTTAAACAAAACATCTACTATTTCAGAGCTGGTGCTCAGCAGTAGCACAGTAGCGTTGGCCTTTAATGGACTTGGAATACAGAGCTAAAGTGCTTTGACTAAGTGCTCCATCTGTCTCACTGTATCTAACACAGGTATAACTGTGTTTCCCAAAATAGAAGAAAAGAACAAACTGACATTGGCAGAAGCTCTCAAACTCTCATCTTTCCCTCCATACAGAAAGTGATGCATCTCCTGATGAGGACAGTCGAAAGGCAACTACTTCAAATGTGCTCTAACTGCAGACCAATCTGCCTACAGTGCAAAGAAATATCGGGGATTTTATTATATAGCAGTGAAATATATAAGTGCTGTTCGCAGGAATAATTCAGTCTGGTAGTGTGATTTATTGCTGAGAGGAGAGGGGGAATTGCACTACATTCAAAAAGCCTATTTAAATATGGATTTGAAGGGAAATGTGAAGGTAAACAGTAATTTCAGATTCAGCTTGTCAGCCTCTTCACGTTGCTATTGTGTGCTCTAAAAGCTCAAGTTTTGTCGAATTCAAACTATTGAATGAAAGCACCAAACACTAGAATTACCAGCTTCAATCCAAAAATGTCAGTGTCAACTTTAAAAAAACGACAGCTTCCTCTGACAAGAAAGAAAAAAAGAAAGACTCAAGAAAACAAGTGGAACTGAAAGATTACATGGTATTTCATGTTTTGAAAATCTTTTGACCATGTGTTAAAAAACCACACAGGCTTTAGACTTACTGATTTACTGATTTTACTGATTTCAGCTGATATACTATCAGCTGCTTCCACAAAAAGTCATTGCAATTTACTGCTCTGATAAAAGGGATTCATCTCAGAGCACATTATCTTCTTCCTTTTAAACACTCAAATTTAATAAGGTGGTTAACAACCTGAATGCTCTGCAAGGTTTGATCAAGCAACATCATCAGGTAGTTTGTTCTAATGGCCAACAAGTTTGTTTGTAAGTCAATGGGACTTTAACCCTTCTTCTCGCTTGATTTGTTGTCCAAGCAACTGAGCCACAGCCCATAAAAGTGTGTTTCATCCGTTTTAACTGGAATATTTTGGTTGGTTGAATGTCTTTTTCAGTTTGACACCTTAAGGAGTCAGATGTTCATTTAGATGATCAAACGTCCAATCCTAAGCAAGCTAGCTGGTGCTAACATAGGCATCAGCATAGCATCGTTCCTGAGCGAAACCACTTTAAATCTGGGTTTATGGGTGTTTGCCATATTGGTTATTATGCAACTGCCAAAATGCTGTATTTGAAGCCACAATGAGCCAGCCAACAAATCATTGGGTAAGTCCACCGTTGTACAATCAGTGGGTCCACTACTAAAATACCAACTTATGCAAGTTTCCATCATCTTATCTGATGTGACTGATCAGCTTAACAAAAGCTGAACCAGAGTTTTTCTCAGTAATTGTCAGTATTAAATATTATAAGCATGATGTCAAGAAATATTAAAAAAAAACACAAATTCTGTGTGAGTTTGAGGATTGGCTGCTGTACAAATTCCCAATTCTGTCTATTTTAAAGACATGATGACACAACCTCAGTGACGGGTCAAGTGTTACAGTGCAGTCCAAAAATATTGATGTTCATGAATGTGAAACCTTGACTGATGCCTTGAAAGCCGACACGAATCTGACGGTGACTAAACACACACACACACACACACTCCGCTTTCTTCAGTCGCCAGACAGTGTTATCAACTGGGTGAAAGACATCATCGTCAATGAAGGCGCTCCGTTTCCATGTGTGTGTGTGTGCGAGAGAGGGGGGAAGAAAGGAGTGTGGTTTTGTGTGTGAAAAGGAGAGTGGGTGAATTTTTTAATTCCTGGCACTGAGGAAGGGAAGCACAGCCAGTGAGAGGAGAGGGAGGGAAACACACACATACACAGTCTAGAGACACACACACATATATATATATATAGATCAACAGTGCCCCCTGTGTCAAAATCATATAACTGCAGCATCACTGACAAAAGACAGACATATCTATCTATCTATCTATCTATCTATCTATCTATCTATCTATCTATCTATCTATCTATCTATC
>JAOWBC010000248.1:19942434-19959980 GCA_028566105.1 Hypoplectrus providencianus | reverse complement strand
AGTTATGACACTGTTGTCTTTTACAAAATATCAGGGACATAATACAGATAAAATTTGAATGATTCTGTCTAAACCCATTAGGGGTTTAAACTCCTAAAAATGACAGCGACCATAGTAACTTGTAACCTTTCCTGAATTTCCCTCAGGTCCCCTCATCTCACCATCAGAGTTGGATCGTCTATCTAATCTTCATACTCTGGCTCTGGATTTCTCTGATTTGACATCTGAACTTTGTGGTCTGCTGGCATCTCCACGCCGAACTCCGCTGCACCGCCTCTCCCTGCTGCTCAACGGCGCCGCCCTGGAGTTCAAACCATTAGAAGGGACCGCTACAGAGGACGACTGGAAGGCACTGGTAATACAACATCTCTATTTCTCCGTGCGTTTTAAATGTAGCGGTTACCTAACCACGTTTTGAACTCGGCACTTAAGTTTTACCCGATCCTCCGCAGATCCGCGTGAGTGCCAACCTGCGGGTATACATCATGGCCCTGGAGGTCGACAGCTCAGAGCTCCTCAGGGTCCTAAAGCCTAGCCTTCCCCTGGAGCGCCTCCACCTCGACAGTTACAGCACACTGGTGACCGATGCCACATTGGAGCTCATCTCTCAGCAGTACAACAAAACGCTGACTCATTTTCTGCTCCTGAGGGATGACCCCGACTTCCCTGACCTCAGCATCAATCGGAACGAGGACCCGTTGGTCCTCTTGGCATGGAGATGCACTCAGCTAGCTGTCCTTGTAATGCATGGTGAGTTCAGCTATTTATTTATCCTTTTCTCAATTGCTTGAAATCAAATTACAAGAAGAATTTAACCCGCTGCGTGCGTTTTATCAGCAACATAGACCAAAGTTGTTGCACCAATTTAAACAGGCTATAAATAAAAAAGACATTTTGAACCAACAACAACAAGAACAAGCATGACCACAAGAAGAATTCAGTGGATTGCAGTGTCACTTCTCAATTTTCAAGATAAAATGTAGTTTTTGTGGCCAGATATATTTACAAGGTCTTGTCGCGTGTGACCACCTGTCACTGGTCAGTCATTCAGTGTGATAACCACATTAACACTTCAGGCTCCTAATAACAAAAAAGAAATTTGTTTGGTACAGTTCAACAATCTGATGATTTTGGAAGTCGTGTGTTCTAGAGGCGGGCCTTTTTGTATTTTCTAAAAACCACTTTCTGCCATTTGGAAACTAAGCTGATTAGACTGAAACTGAACCACACAGTTAGGTGGTTGGCAGCACAAAAGCACTGCAGAGTTGGGTGGTTAAAGTGTGTGGGTTTATCACTCTGTGAGGCATCTTTAACATTACACATCATTTGAAAATATTGACGAGAACAGCTTTAGGGCCTGCTTTATGTTTGTGAGAGTGCAGTTTTCTGTGTGGGTAGTAAAATCTCAACAAGAAGAGATCTGTTTAATAGTATTTAATATTACATAGCACTTTAGTCTGCACATAATATTTGATATGTCTGTTTTTATTTAACATTTATGTCTAAAGTTGAGTCAAAGCTCAATTTTTGGTAACTGCATGAGGTGAGGAAGTGATACGTTAATATGATATTGATAAGAAATCTTAAAACCTACTGACTGTAAATTTGCAACCATTTTATCTATCCTGAAGCATCAGTCCACCACCTCTTTCATTCTAGGTTACACTGTTTGGTCCCATAACCTGGTGGCCATCTCCCGACTTCGCGGCTCCAGCCTTCGCGTCCTGACAGTGTCTGAGGAGAGCATCGACTTCGATCCGGACCAGTCAGTGTGCATGGAGGGCGACCCGGTCCACAACCTGGTCAAGGAGGTTTCCCTGGGCCTGGGCCGTGTGTGGCACCCCTGCCTGGATTCCAGCCTGGTTTTGTCCGAACCCAGCCAACACTTCCACCGCGAGCTGCATGCCTTCAGCATGGGCATGTAGGCAGGGACGGCAAGTCCAACACATCATAGCCTAAACCGTGTCAAGACCAGGCCAGACCAACCAAGTCCACTCTGAAATAGGCCAAAAGCAGACCTAGGTGAGATATCAAAACTGGATCTTAAAACAATCTAAGAATTACATTTACATGAGCTGATGTGAGCTGATTGTTTTTATTAAACTTTTATTTTTTTGTGTTTCTCTCACATGGGTTTTAACATACAATCAGGTCCTAAAATTTTCCAAATCATTCCCCGTTTTCTTGCTTTGCCTCTTGATTATCTAGTTTGCCAGTGACTTGGAAAAACGGACAAAATCTTTAATGTTTTAAAATACATATTCCAATTAAGAATATCCCTTTAAATCTGTGTATTCTAATAAAAACTTAATATTCATCTTAAAGTCATACTACTCCGACCACAGACAAGCCGAGGGTAATGACCATTTTTTTTTATATGTCTGCTAAAATGGGTCACTCGGCTGCCCTCCTTGCTCGGCATGGCCCAGTCTGGTCTGGTCTTGATTGGCAAGTATTCAGAGCTCGATGTCTCTCTTTCACCTTAACAACCTCCAGAGCCTCTGTATGATGTAACTTTGATTTGTTTTCTCTTTTTTTTTTTTTCTTTGACTGTTTTTCATCTCTCCCAGCTCTGTGTATAATCCTGTTTTTCCTGTGTGGTGGTTCCCTCGCCTTGTATAGGCTTTGTGTGTATTTAAATCCTGATATATTATTATCCTGCTCACAGCTAGAACAGGACAAGCAGGCGGGTTGAGTGACAGACCAGTGGGATTTGAGGGGGAATGCATTAGTTGTGAACGCATTTTTCTTTTCTTTCTTTCATTTTCTTTCTTTTTTTTTTTTTTAAACCCTTCCCATTGGTCTGTCCACCTGCTCCACTCTAGCAAAAGTTGGAGTTTGTGAACCTACCAATCAACTTCCTAGGTAACACAACCATAGCTGCTTCTTCTGTTACTCCGGAAGAGCACCTTGTGCACCGCTAGTTCACGATCCTTGGCAGCAGGGTGGGAATCTCCTCTGTAATGTGGATGATTGTAGAAAATCTAGTTTGAATGCTGTTTTCAACAGCAACCATGTCAGTGCTGTGACTTCTGGTCATTTGTGAATGGTTTTATTAAGGATTTCTAGCACCTTACAGATACTGTTATGGAGAATATTGTTACATGCTTGCAGCGGACCTGTTTCCCACCCTGCTCACTTGTTATTTACAATAGGGAGTCTCGTCTTCCAACTAAAATTCAAAGCAACTATACAGATCAGCAACAACCCCCCTACAATCTGTTGTGTTTAGATATGTAGTGAGCTGGCCATACATGTTTGCATCTTTCATCTGGATTTAGGATGAATATGGCTGCCTTTGTTCTCCCTAAACTTTGGGACTGGTATCACTGGTTCCAGAGCACTTTTGTATTCAAACGTTAAGTCACAGAAGAAGTTCGCATCACAATATGAATATGAATATAGGTTTTCTAACAAATATGTTAGAAAACCTTCAGATAGTTGTGCATTATTTAAAAAAGGAAATAGGTTTTCATTCCATAATGCCATATATATAAATTTGAGAAATATCTGTAACTTCTTCCAGTTGTGGTGCGGCCTTGCAAACAACACCAGTATTCTGTTGGCGCAGAAGGTGGCAAATTCAGCCAGATTTTGCAGCCATGCCAGCAGTTCTTTAGGCAGAAACTATTTTTTCTCATGGTGGATTTCTTGTTTCAGAGTTCCACGATAAAGAACAGGGAAAAGAAAAGCATGCACTGAATGTAACTCAACTCTCATTCTGTTGGCCAGTCAGGTTTTCGTTCTATATTGAAGGCTTACTGTATAGCTATATTTGCCTCAGAAATGTGGCGGATGCATATCTTGCCACCAGTCACGGCTGCTGAATGAATGCTTGGATATGGTAGGTTCTGCTGATAACCAATACTGGTTAAAAAAAAAAATCCAAGAAGTTGCACCTACAGCACAACAAGGTTTCAGAGCATGTGGTGAAAATAATTTGTCAGTCTCAGGTAGGCGCGTAACATCACTATGACCAGGACAGGTGGTGATGATGTCGAGTAGGGTGTGTGAAACAATCAGTTAGTGTGAGATATTGTGTTTTTTTTATTATTATTATTATTACTATTATTATTTCCTCTTGAGTCACAGTTGCCTTGGAAAAAGCCCCTTGTTTTCTGGTTGTTGTTGTTGTTTGTTATTAATGATGTTGTTTATCTTGCCATCTGATAAACCCTCACTCCACCTCGGTTGGGAGGGAGGTCAGTAAACCTTATCATACATTTGTTTTCAAAGATTAAGGTTGATAAAGACTGAAGAATGGCAAAAGCAGCTGGCTCATTGCACATGTTATCTCCAGTAGAGGTTGTTGTTGGGGACAGAGAGCGGCTGTGGTGACGGACATCCATTCTGTCGATGGAGGACCTGCTGGGCCCGATTAATGTCTGAACTGAATGTAGTCCATTTTCTGGTGGTGAATGACCTCTGGGCACAGGGGATCTGACTGTACAACTGGCTTGTTTCTCAGACTTTCATTGACCAGGGGAAAGGCAAGACTTCGATAGAGTCATAGTCACGTTTATTGTCTGATTTTAACTTTTGAGAACTTACTTGGGAGATGACTTTCCCTTTTAAAAAACTATGAAAGAACAAGCATGTCATGACCAGGACATTGCCCAGCAAGTATCTTGTGCTCCACCTAAACCTGATGGTGACCAATCGATAACTGGGCCAAATATGGTTACATCTGATTACCGCTGAAGGGTTTTAACACCTTTGATACATTGGGGTCTTACTAAGGGGTTTCTTGAGCTGAGCTGTGATTTTGTTGGGTTATGTTTTCAGAGGGAAGGGTTTCCATCCAAAATGGCTTCAGCTCACTTGTTTTGCACACCATGTCGCTTTAGAGGTTGGGGCAATGGCATCGCAGACTGTGAAGGTCCATATCAAGGTCTGTAGTTTACAAGGTTGACCTGCGATTTCTTTTTATTCCCCCATAGACTGATATGGAACCGGAGTTGTACAGTGTGCCAGCACTTTGCTTGGTTCAGAATGAATTGGTCTCAGTGGTGGGTCCTGTGGTTACCAAATGTTTAGCTCATCTTTTCAGAAGGACCTTGGTGGTTTAGCCATGATAATCTCTCTAGTCCTTGGTCCATATCTCAGGATAAATGCACTCTGGCACCAAGAGTTTCTTTTTAAAGGCTGTCTGTGGCTGTATATACATAGAGCTGCACATTCAGAGGGGAAAGCAATGCCAACATAACCCATTCAGACCAAAATATGTTGGTTTTTATCTTATCTTCTTCCTCCCCTACTCTTATCGTTCCTCTCTTGTGGTTTTTTTAGAGCTCAACGTGTGAGGTAGAAGTAGTTATAGGTTTGTCTTGTGTAGTATCAGCATCACCTGATCAGGAGAGGAGAACTACAGCAGTATAGAGCTGAATGTAAATTCAAACCTGATGGTCATCTGAGCTGTGTATAGATTTATATTTTACAAACGACTTATTTTAAAAGGTGATTTTACAAGCCCTGCCCACTTAGGAGCTTCATCCTCTGGTTCTTGTCTTAAGTCCACAAATATTTTTGGCTCTGGATTTAGAAGATCCCATAGTTTGGGCAGCTTACCTTTTCCCTGAATAAACAGAGGGGCTGCAGTCAGCTTTAGCAGAAGGATATGTTTATGTAACTATTATCGTCCAATTTTGGAAAAGGTATAACAAGTGTTCAAATCATAAATTTTTACTCCAAACATAACTATTAAACGCAATGTTTTGATCCTTTGAAATATTTCACAATCACAAAACAGCAGAAAGATAAAGATGGTGTAGAGCAGAAAGGCATTGCAAAACAATGGTTTTTATTTCATCTGTTATTTTTTTTTGTTTGTTTCTTTACCAAAAAAAGAGAAAAAATGTCGTGCATTTGGCACAAAGAGAGCTTTGTGTCATTCTTTTAAGGAGAGAAGAGGTGAGACTAAGTCTGCCAGTAAGGCAAAAAACCTTATACTCACAGGCAGAGTATGGCATAGCAGTTTCCAAACTCCTATCAGTGGAAAAGCGACTCATCCCTGATCCCTTCGTGTCATCACTAATAGCTAAATATTGAGCCATCTTGTGCCTAAAAGCTTCTGGAGTCTGACTGCTTTTCAAACCTCTGCTCTCCCCAACTTCTCAGCTTTGTGTTGTGTGTAGTTGTCGCAGTGATTGTTAGTTCACTTAGGAGAAGCAGCATTGGAAGCTACAGTAGCTAGTGTTTCCGAAGATGTTCCAGCACACGTGTTTATATTTCTCTCAGAGCGTGCCTGTGTTTTCTGTGCACGTCTTCATGTAAGCTTTCAACAGTGTACCCAGTAGAAACGTGCAAGTGTGAAAAAGGTGGAGCTGTCATACGTTTTCTGCATGTGTGTGTGTTTAAGAGGGGGGAGGCTTGCTCGTGTTCAGCAGTGTAGTCTTAACACTCGTACCGCAGCAGGAAACAGCAACAGAATTCCTTCGTTCTCAGGGTACAATTGGTCTTCAAAAAGAGGAGGAGGAGGAGGAGGAAGAGGAGGGGAAGTTACAACAGCTCAGGCCTCTAGCTCACTCACACGAATCGTAAGAGTCACTGGATCTGTTCTCCTCCCCTTGATGTGTTTTAAGCTGCCAAAGACCACAGTGGAACAAACTTAACCCAGACACACGTCTATCTGAAGTGCCCATGTACACACACACTGGCAGGAGGCTGGTCCAGTATTCTTTCCTACTCTAAACCTCCCTTTTAGTACTTCCTGTTCTGGCATTTCTTTTTGTTCCTTCCTCTTGGTGGTGCCACTCCTCTCTTCCATTGACCACCACCACCCTGTTGACATACTATAGACCGTACTGTGCTGGACTCGGTAAAATGTCGAAAGTTTCTGCTCTGTTGTTGACGTTAAAGGAGACCAAAGCAAACTTGTGTGCAGAAATGTTTGTTGCTGCACCTGATGTGCAGAAATGCGGGACTTGACACCAGCTGTGTAGAATGTGTGGTGTGGAAGGCTGTCAGGCATCTATAGCCGGTTACTTAACCAGCAGCCAAATTCCTCCTCGTGACGGCACTAAGGGTCTGTGCTGCATGTTGCAAAGCTCAGCCTTTCCAGTCCAGTGCAGTATACTTCTATAATGAGGCTTCAGCGGAGAGGTCAGACCACCATATTCCTCCCTCCCCCTCTCTCTTTTTTTCCCCATCACCTGTTTCACTGTGAGGAGAAAGTGAATGTAAAAACTAAACGGTGAGGAGGACAAGGAGTTTGTACACGTCAGGGACTAAAACACTCCCTCAGATGCTTCCTGAAGCTACTTTCTGACAGATTGTAGCTTCCCAGCTGGGACGTGGGCCAGCGTGCCCAATCTAATATGTTGCATGACAAGCCAGCCGCCAAGGTCAAATGTGACGTGATGTGTTGAGTCCCAGCTTTTAGGAGCTGAAAAGTGATTTGCTGCTAGAGATCTGCTGGAAACAGGACATTCCACACAGGGGGGTCACTCAGGCCACTTGCAAACAGTTTACTACAATGTCTGCATGAACTAAGACTCTATATAAATATATACTCTATTTTCTTTGAATGATCTGTGTTTGAAGGGAGAGCAGGACGCAGCTAGTATTGACTAGTCACACCAGATTACCAGCTGGTCTGAGCAGAGTGGAGGTGTGATACCATTTAGAAGTTAAAGCGTGTCACTTTTTTAAAGGTCAACTGTGTTTCTGTGATGCCAAGCTTTGCTTTCACTCGATGCTTCAATGTCCTGAGACCATTTTGGGAACTTTTGTGTCTGGTACACATTAGACCCCAAGTGTGAAAGCAACTGACTGTGTACTAAATATAAGGACTAGCTTCCCTTTCAATAAATGGGTTGAATCAATCCTGAGGGTTAAAGAACATCAGTCAACATTAAAGCCCAACTGATGCTGGGTTTTTGGGGGCAAAGCCAATATTTGGAACATTTTAAAAAATCTATTGGCCATTGTTAAATATATATGTATTTATATCTAGAAAATTAACAATGTACTCCTCTTTGAGTTATTGCATAGTTTGCATAATTTACTATTTTATTTTCAAAGATTCAAATGTTGCATGAAACGCCAACTGTATCTTGTTTCAGACACTTTCAGCCCTTTTCCCCATGCGTTGAATGACACTATAGAGTTGACGTAGCTGAAAGCACCTCTATTGGACAAACTATTTGGTGACTCCATTTCTAAACGACCCAAGCATATTCTCTGCATTATTATCTACCAATACAGATATATCTGTGGTAAATGGGCCTATAAAATCAGCTGACCACCGGACTGGTTGGACTCTAATTACAGCAAGAGTAAGTTAGTCTGCATATTCAGTGCACACAGTGCTTTTTATGGATATACAGGGGCACGTTGAGCGTGGGCTGGATTTGTTTCTACACTATACGCAGACAGGTTTGGGTATGGCCATACTATGCTGACTGACACAGCTAGCAGAGCCTTATGTTTCAGGAGTTCTGCCGTTGAGGTGACTGAATGGTTTGCAGGCTCTAGAGGAGGGATGAAGTGTCAGTTATTCAGGAGACTATTACCAGCAGTTACTGTACATTAATGTGATCGCAGCCACTTCAATATGCCCTTATGACCTGTTTGTGTCGTGTTTATATGCATTCATCGAGGATTCCTGGAAGATATCAGGACCCCCGTGGCCTGATGGGTAATTGAATCCACAGAGCTGGCCTCTAACGTAGTCCATCTGAGACAGTTGGCCTTGTTGTGACGGGAGAGTTGCAGATAAAGCAGGGATCCGTTTACAACTGTCGTTACACAAAGAGATGGGCTGGACACTCCTGTGCTGATACTTCACAGCCAATACTAATACCATTGACATGGAGGATGCGTGTTTATTTTAGTACCAAAGCAGCAGACTGTGTCAGATGTGCAGCAGTCGAAACCGGCTCGGAGCCACAGACACACATCAGACACGAGCAGTTTCAGTTCCACTCTGATTGTTGCTCAGTCTTGATGCCAACTAGTGTGTACTGTTGACTCCTGGGATAATTGCAATGTTTTTGGAAAGTACGATCCTGATTCTGAAAAAGTTTGGATGTTTGGGGAAAAAAAGGTAAATAAGGCAAAATGCGATAACTGACTGAATAAAGACTATATTTTATGTTCAAACCCATAACATTTGTTTTGTACATATATATTTTAAATCCTAACGAATTTGGTTTTATTTACATAGCATCCTGACTTTTTTGGAATCGGTTGTATTTTCAAAGTATCTGTAGAAAAGAGGTAATGAGTGGGCCTTCCTGAAACCTCTTTTGGAGAAAGTGAAGTTTCTAAAGATTACCATAAAGAGACAGGGTTTACTCATCACAATGTGAGATTTCAAACACTTCCTGTTTGTTTGTTTTTTTTGTTTTTTTTTTTTTTACCTAAATGCTAAGACCATAGACTACTACCAGACTGAACAGGCTCACATGGGGCTGGACTCATGCAGGAATGTGAAGAATCTCATGAACATCCTGAAATGTTTCTGTACCTGGAGAAAAAAAAAACACTGGATGTGCATTGCACTGGTATAAAATCAGTCCTGTGTAACGGAGCTACATAGATGTGTGTACGGCTAGATAATCTCAGTGAAGGGGAGGTTCACTCGGAGCCTGGGAGGACGTTTGGATTCTCCTGGTTTTCCAGACAGCTTATGATCTCAGCATGACAATGATGTTAAGGTTATTATCATATATTTGCCACATTGTATTTCTAGAGAAGACACAACAAAGTGGCACTGATGGCCAAACTCTGTCAGTAGCTGCGGTGCGTACCCTGGAGGCTCGTGTAGCGCCCGGCTATATCAAGGAACTGATAGATATTCATGCTCAGTGTCAGCCAACTATCTTCATTTAGATTTCAGCTACTGTGGCTCTGATGTTTCTGGCTGCTAAACAAAGTCTTTCTTGTCAAGTCTGGAGAGCCAAACCTCCTAATTAGCCAGGCAGGCAGGCCTGCTGCCCAGTCCAGCCGCACAACTATGCAAGAGGAATGCATATAATCCACACTCTTCTCTTTTTTTCTTTCTTTCTTTTTTTTCTCACTGTCACGCAGCAGAAACGAAGACGTATTAAGAACTTGCAATGACAATACTTGGCCTTATGATGATTTCTGAAAATCTTTATCATTTTTAGTTTTAAGATCTTTTTGATTCTGGTCAGCCAGCCCAGCGACAGCAGCGGTGACGGCGGGCTCACTCTTGGTCTCTGTGAGACTGGCTAGACGGCCCCAGTTTTATCGTGGTACGAATGTTGTGCATTTGTTTAAAATCAGGACAGTTTGCAATAACAGCAGTCTTACTAGTGGCCACAAAGGGGCACGAGCAGTGCTGACAGCGCCCGGCTGCGTCTTTAGAAAACCATAGAGGAAGAGATATAAACTATATAAATAGATATATAAACTCACACAGTGCATATTTGTATAGGTATCAACAATGCATTACCGTGGTATACTCTTATGCAACACATGTCCGGGTTCAATTTCTGAACATTAAGTATATTATGAAATCACACAGACTTTGTAAATCAGAAGCTATGTTGTTGTGTGTGTTTTGCGAAAATGGTTTTACCATCCTTAATGTTGAATATTCTGAGCGTTATGTTCCTGTGTGATTGTGTTTGTTAAAGTGAGCACATAGCAGTGGGTTTTACCTTCTTTCTGTAAGCAGGGAACCAGAGGGGACCCAAAACACAGCTGGACCAGACTTCAGATTAAACAGAGAATATTTTTAATAAATACTTGCAAGTAACGGCACTGATTAAGACTTGTTCGAACCACTCCAAACCCAACCACGTCCCTCTATTTGTCCGCACGAGAACTTCGGTGTAGCCAAATGTAAAACTGAAATGATAGAAAATTCTGATGTCTAATATAAAGCTTTGAATCCTGTCCAGCTGTTTTTTGTTGTCGTCTGCAGGGAAAGAGTCCTTTCCGGCCGAGAGGACAGATTTTATCATAGAACAGTGTTGATTCATGGTTCTGTTGAGGAGAAACGTTACAAACCTCCATGTAAAACCTCTTAACTGACGGCAAACACTTGAGGGATCAACCTGCCGAATGTTGATTTGAATTAATGTTGAATGAATGCTTCTCTTCTTTTAGTCAGTGAATAAAAACATTAAAAAGTCCCTTTGTTTCCATTGTCTTTTGTATTTCAGGTGCAGCTGCATTCTGGGTAAACACTAATCAGATTCTCTAACCTGCTGGGGCCAGTATTAAAAAAATAATCTCACAGGATTATTTTGGTTGGATTGGATTAAATTTGGACCTGATCTGAAAATTGGGTGTTTTCAATCAGATCCATGGATTTCTAAACCTGAAGATTTGGATTCCAATTTGGTAATCCAATCCTGTATATGCCAAAATTCTGAATCATTTCAATAAGGCGATTTACAAATAGGCAGGGCTTCATTCACTTTCCCAAAATGTTTTTTACATTTTAACTCAGTTAAACGTGTCATTAAATGTAAGTGTATTATTTTTATAAGTACTTCAAAAGTAATATGGCCACGCTTCTTCCTGAAAACACCTAGAAAAATTGCAGAAATGGCAAGACGACAAATATACTGTACAGGCACCCTCTAAATCTGTGCAACCAAATTCAAGACTTAAATGCCATAAGCAAAAAATATAAATACTATTTAAAGTTCAAGGAGAAATCTGCATCAATTTGATAACAAAATAACCTAATGAAAAAGACAGTGCAGATGATCTAATTGGTGCAGTTTTTCAGAATGAATGAATTCTCAGTTGTTCTGGGTTGGATTCAGTGGTGGTGGAAGTCACAGAAGGTGATAAAAGACCTTTTTCCCACATGTTACAGCATGTGGTGCACATGTGACCTCAGTTGGATTGGGTGTGTGAAATTCATGTGGCACAATGCAAACCACAGTATATGCAATAATTAATTGAATAAAAGTAATTAAGTGGTAAATGACTTAAAATTCATGTATATATTATATTCCTGATTATGTATTTTACAAGTAGATTTATAAAATGTGAAGATTTGCCCAAACCAGAGAAAACTGCTAAGAAAACAGCTCACTGCTAATTTTGTTTCCTGCTTATTTCAGGGCTCAGACAAAGATGATGAAATGAGATTAACATGTTGGTGTTATGTAATTAAATTGAAACAATAACAAGTTTTTGTGTGGTCCACTGTTGGCACATAGGTGACTTGAATGCACATTAATTATCACCAAGACACAATTAATTCTTATGAAACACTTTGTTCTTGTTGGTCTCTGGGAATATAAATAGTGTAACACGCCAATGTAATAAACATGTCTTTGGACTTTAGATGTTTGTTAAATCACAATTTCTATAATCCCTTTGGATCCTGTCTGTCAACGCCTCTTATATTAATGTCAATATTTTGCCCCTTAAATAAATTACAATGTGAAAATACTCAAGTAAAGTACCAGTTCCTCAATATTATAGTTACATGCATTACTTGATTAAATGTAGTTAGTTAAATTTCACCACTGAAACCTATTGTATATAATCATAATTCTAAAACATTATGGTAAATTTTATTGTAGTGGGGAACCTTGGTATTTAAATATTCTTGCGAATATCGCTGTTTCGGGGTAAAATATGAACACCAGGTGGCGGCAGTGCAACACAACCTCGCTTGCCGCCAAAGCAGAAGAAAAGAGAGCAGGAAGAAATGACAGAAGAAGAAACAACACGTGATTCGCGCTAACTGGAAGCAAGATGGCGGTGGTGGTGCGGAGCTTGCAGGACCAGCTCGAAAAAGCGAAGCAAAGCCTGAAAAATGTGGACGATAATATTCGTAAATTAACGGGACGTGATCCCAATGAATCAAGGTAAAACACAGTCCTAGAGGGTATTTAGCTTTTAGATTGTTTGCAGTGTGATGCTAAACAACTGGCTAGCGATATGAGCTAGCATGAGTCGGCTAGCTAGTTAGCAAACATAACCGCCTTCGTTGGTTGTTTTGTGCTATCTGAAATCACAAAGGTCACATTACCCATGTCTAAGCCAATAAATTAATGGCATTAAAGTTAAAAAATTATACCCGGTATGACGAAACGATCCCGTGGATATGCTATCAGAGTAGGCCAAACAGGCCTTGTAGGCGTCGTCTCGGTGTCACCCCAGATTTACCTGTTCAGTAGCGCCTAAAGGCTCCATTTACAATAACCCAACCACATGATTAAAGGGGAAGATGTGCGACTTGTTTTTAAATGGACTTGAGGTCCGTATAACTACAGTCTTAGTTTTGCTTGTGTTGACCTGTTTTTGTGTTTACAGACCGGGTCAAATGCGTCGGCTCGGCGGCCCCATGGCAGGCCCCGGTGGAGGTAGAGGCAGAGGAGTCAACCTGCTCAGGTAAGGCAAAAATAATGCGATTCATTACAGGAATTAGGAGGTGTTGTCAGATGGCCTTCAAATCATGCAATTTCTGTTTAGAATAAATGCTGTGGAAATTGCTTTACAGTAAAATATTACAGAGAGATGGTTAATTATTAATCCAGTGGGAAATACAGGTATTCAGTAGCTTATACTGAGCATAAACAGAAACTTTCACAAACAAATGGTACAAAATATGCACATTTTTAATGCATTCATGGCATCCCTTTTGCCATATTCATATTGTCAGCAAACGGCTGGATTGAATGCACATTAGCAGTCTCGTGTTCATGCAGATTTAAAAAAGTTAAAACCGTGTCTAACCCATGTATCCTTATCTCTGTCCAGGCGTAGTCTCTCAGACATAGGAAGCGGCGCCCCCCCTGCCAAGCAGAGGGACATTGAAGGAGCCCTGATGAGGTGAGATTTTTTTCTGTGCACTCAACTGTCAAACAATTTAATCAGTCAAGTATTATATCTAGATTGAAACAAACCCCCTGAAAGGACTGTAATTTAAGTGATTTTATTTCATCTGTAATAATGAATCAGGGCTTTAATCCTGATATTTGGAATATACACCACTTGCTAGTAATGTTTTGAGATCCTAACCATTTAATTTTGCCACTGCCCACAGAGTCTGAGAAGTGTTGTATTGGGGAGAAGGAAAGTGCTTTTATTTTGCCCTTAAAAGTTGTAGCAACCATGCAATTGCACTCTCTTTTTTGCCCGTCCACAGGCTGGCGGGGGTACAGAGGGCCAGGAGAGACACGCGACACGACAGCGACGCCGAGGATGATGACGATGTCAAAAAAGTAAGAATAAAGACTTCGCCTCTTGTGATTGGAGTTCTGTTCTTGTGTGCTGCATTTGATGTGCTCCGGGGTTGACTGACAGGAAATGGATCTGCTGTCAACTTTACCAATTGTTCACATTCCTCCTTATTTTCTTCTTCGCTCAGCCGGCGTTGCAGTCGTCTGTGGTAGCTACCTCCAAGGAGAGAACACGCAGAGACCTCATTCAAGATCAAACCATGGATGAGAGGGGCAAACAGAGGTAGGAGGACACAAGCTGGCTGTCCTGATGTCGTGATATTAACTGCTAAAAATATTGCTGTAGCTGTGTGTGTGATGGAGAGTGTGTGTTTTCTTTCTCAGGAATCGGCGCATGTTCGGCCTGCTGATGGGGACCCTACAAAAATTTAAACAAGAGTCCAATGTCTCTACAGAGAAGGTGAGAACAATGAACAGTTGGATAAGTTAATTTTGTCCTATTGGGCAAATACAACCATTTACTTGGTCTAAATGTATACAATATAATTCTATCTTCCTTTCTTGAATCATATATAATAACAACGTACCGTCTCCGTCCTTCTTCTGCCCCAACAGCAAAAGCGGCGTACAGAGATTGAGCAGAAGCTCGAGGTTCAGGCTGAGGCTGAGAAAAAGAAGGTGGAGAATGATAAGAGGGAGCTGTTTGAGGAGCGGAGAGCCAAACAGACCGAGCTGAGGCTACTGGAGCAGAAAGTAGAGTTAGCTCAGCTGGTAAGAAAATACTATTTCACGCCATTATGGAAACTTGTCCAAACGATGTGTTTTCAATTTGGTTATTAGCAGGACTGACATTTGACTGTAGATAAAACAAATGAGAATGAAGTCACAATTTCATCATTTCATTTCGCTTTGTACTTTTGAGATTTGTAGAGAAAAAACTTGATTAACCTAAGAAAACACAGCATAACATCCAGATATGTGCATATGTTTATTTCTCTTTTTCAAAAAAATACTTAAATGGGAGACATTTAGCGGACATTTAACTCACAGTATCAGTTGTTTCTGGCTAAGTTGTCCATTTAGCAACCTCTTATTTTGTTTTTTTGTCTCCTGCAATCTCTACTTCTGACAGATTAGCATGTTTAGTACGTTTAACCAGTTGATTGAAACTTCCTGAAATAGCATTTTCTTTATTGCCCTTTTTCAAAATTTCACATTAAAACTCACTTCAGCTTTAATGTAAACAGAACTGGTTCAACATTCTTTTTTTCCTCCGTTGACAGCAAGAGGAGTGGACCAGCCACAACAATCGTCTGGTCAAATACATTCGTACCAAGACCAAGCCTCATATCTTCTATGCGCCTGGAAAAATGTGCTCCGCCACACAGAAACTCCTCGACGACTCCACCAAGAAACTGAACGGTCAGTGGGTTCTCCTTTCTGAAGCTTCATGCTCATGTTTAAGATAAAGTTTTTTGTGCTTTTGATAGACTAGATCCTATCTTGTCAAGGAGATATGTTTGTTTATTGTTTTGTAACCTCTGTGGACCTTTGGCTCTGTTTTTTGTTTTGTTTTTTTCCCTGCAGCTGTGTTTGAGGAGAGGCGTGAGGCTTTTGCCGAACACCTCAGCAAGATGGAGTCCCGCCCCCGGCGACAGCCGAACCGCGACCAGGATGGCAACATGGCAGCAACAGGGACGGACCACTCGGCGGAGGGTAAGCCAGCAGGTCAGGCAGTCAAGGTGACAGGTAACAAGGGGGATGCAGAGATGGAGGAAGAGGAGGAGGAGGATGAGGAGGAAGACGAGGAGAGGGAAAAGAAAGGGGAGAAAAAGGTGACAGAGAAGGACGTGGGGGAGGAGGGGGAGGAAGGGGAGAGAGGAGCGTTGAAGGTGCAGGAAGAGGTCGAGGGGATGGAGCTGATTGAGGAGGGGAGTGAGGAGAAGAAGGAAGAAGAGGAGAGGGTGAAGGAGGCAGAGGAGAGGGGGGATAAGGGAGAGAAGGAGGCTAGTCCGGGGTCAGAGGAGATGGAGGTGGTGGGTGGGACAGAGCAGGTGGACAGGAGTCAGGAAGAGGAGGGAGTTAGTAAACAGCAGCCCACAGACCCCCAAAATGAAAAGATCCAGGAAACCCAGTTCCCAGAACCATCTGAAGCCAGCCAAGAAGCACCAAACCCCAGTCACCAGCCCCAGCCCCAGTACCAGTACCAGCCCCAGCTAAGCCACACTGCAGGAGAACCAGCAGTTAAGTCCTCAGAGACCCAGGGACCCTCTCCAACCCCAGAACCCCAGACAGCCTCCTCGGTTCCTGGGCTGGATTTCAGTGTCCCTAACCTTGAGGTCCAGAACTCAGCTGCTGAGATCCCGGCTATGGAAGGTACACCAGGGGAGGCAGCAGCCCAGAACCTGCCTGAACCCCAGGAGATCCCCACCATCACCCCAGTACCCTCAAAGGAGGAGGAGAGTGGCGGGAGAGGGAGGAAGAAGGAAAAGGAGGCGAAGAAGGGCCGCAGTCACAGCAACAGCTCCTCCTCTTCCTCCTCCGGCTCCTCGTCCAGCGGAAGCTCCTCCTCGTCCTCCGGATCCAGCCGTTCCTCCTCGTCCTCGTCATCCTCCTCGTCCTCATCGTCCAACAGCAGCAGCCGAAGCCGCAGCCGAGACAGCAGCAAGCGTAAGAGGAGGCTGTCAGACAGGGACAGGAAGAAGGGAGAAGAGAGGAGCCACCGTAAGAGGGGAGGGAGCAGCGGAGGTGGGAAGGGCTCCAAGGAGAGGAGGAAGAGGAGGAGCGAGGAAGGGAGGGGCCGGTCGTCCCGCAGCGATAGAGAGCATAAAGATAGAGACAGGAAGGACAAGAGACGCTAATCTGGTTCTCATTCAGCCTCCAGCAGGAGAACACTGAAGGAAAAACATCTATTTACTTAATGACACGAGACGAGAAACACTTTTTAAACTAGTATTTTCCCTTAAAAGGCCCGTCGAGGTTTTCACGTGGGTTCGTTTCTCAGTGCAGGATTTATAAGTCGAAGTCAAAAAGGAAGTGAAACAGTGGACGACTGGTTATTGTAACCTGGACTTTAAGTCAGCGGTGCATCGGTCTCTAACTTGACCCCTAAACAAACAGGTTTAAGACTTAATTTTAGTCCGTCATTTTATCCTGGGCCTGATATTTGGGTTTTTTAAAAGTCTTTGTGGCACGTCGATGAAAAGCTGGTGTTGAATGTTTGTTTCTTCATCCTGATCATAAAGCCGTAGGCTGGGGTGTCGGTGGTTCTGGTAGCAGTGACCGCCATCGTACAGTAGTTGTGTTTTCAAGTTGATCTGACAACGCTGTGGATCATCGTTTCTTTCCACTATTTGATCAATGTCAAGGCCCTTGTATCTTCATCCCTTGGGTACATGTGATTTGCTCAAATGCTGATTTTCG
>JAOWBC010000248.1:19878252-19889375 GCA_028566105.1 Hypoplectrus providencianus | reverse complement strand
ACACACACACAGTATCACACACACATCTTGTCCACTTGCATCTCTTGCCTTCATACCAGCAGCCAGTAGCCTCATGGGCCTTGTGATTTGCACACACAGTCACACACACACATTCAGCAGGCTTTAGGGATTGTCATATTTCCATGCAGAGCCACTTCTTCCTGTTGTCCTCCTCTTCCCACTACAAACCCTCCTCCAGTCTACAAGCATCCTCATTAAAAGCCCCACTGTTAATCCCTTTCGCTACTATTTGACCTCAATATTATTGCTTTTTTCCTTTAATTGCATCTTCAGACCAATAAAAAATAACATTTACAAGTGTCCAGAATTCTGCAATTGATTATATAAAATAATTATAGTCGACCTATAATCAATCAATCTGGTCAATTAATTCAATTTTTGCTAAGATGATCTTAACCTGTGGATGCCTTGCTTCTAAAAACTATTTATATTATTTTATTTTTGTATGTAATGTATGTATATATCAACCACCGTTTCTACCTAATTTATCTGTTTGATGACCTGCAATTTTTATGTTTATTGGCAAAAAAAAATATGTGAAACATAAATTCTTTCTTGTATACCAGTACCCCAATAAGAATGTAGCGCTGGTGGCTTCGGACATCCTTCACCTCCTGATCAGTCATGTGGATCATCTTCAAAAATTCCCCCCTGACACTCCGAAGAAGATTGTAGAGGTGACATATGAAAGACTACACTTCCCAACAAATATTTGAATATTTATACATTCTGGTTTCATTTTTTATGAAGCAAGTCTGCTCTGCTAACCTTAAGATGTAATTTTTCATTTTTATTGTGATATTTTCTTTAGATTTTGATTGCCACCATCACACACTTGCTGCCAACGACTGAGTCTTCTCCTCATGAACTGGATAAAAGGGTGAAACACACACACACTGACTCTTTTCTTTCATAATTCACTCTATTACTAATTTTGCTGAGAAGATAACCTTACTCCCATGTGTGTCCTTGTGTGTCGCAGCTGGTCGTGTCCCTCCTGTTGTGTCTGCTGGACTGGGTGATGGCTCTGCCTCCAAAAACTCTTCTTCAGCCCGTTCAAACACGAAGCCCTCCGGAGAGGGACCAGCCTACCAAGACTCTGCTCAGCTGCATTTATAAGGTACATATGTGTGTTTGTTGTTTGGATTTGTTGATCATTTTAGCTGAGTTAGATTAGACTTTATTGTCCACAATGGTGGGAATCTGTCTTTTAGCTTCTCATATATATAAACCAAACCAGACACTGAAAATCATCTGCAAAAAAAGAAGACAATCTATAAATATACATAATGAATAAGCACATTAGAAAAGCACTACACACCAATAAAAACCTTCAGCAATACATTTTGTAAAATCAAATTTAAAATACTGAGGTTTTTATCATTTTATAAACATGACAGATTTTTCTATTTATTTTCGAAACATGCTAAAATGTTCATTCAACAATGGCTGGTCATCACAAAACACTTTTAGGAAAAATATATTCCCTTTATCATGTATTCCCCCTAAACCATGTTCCATATTGGAAAATTAAGATTTTTCACATACATACACTATATGCATCAGGGCCGTAAGTCATAGGCAAGGAACAGCAAATTTGTACAATTGTATATTATTCTGATATAATTATTATAGCCAATCAATTATCAGCTGATTCTACAGAGCAAAATTGCTTTTACTGACCAAACAGGTGCAGCAGCTTTTTACTTTCTTTCTCTAATACTCTGCAGTCTGGTTTGACACATTCTGTGAAAGTATTTAATTTGAATTCTCTACTAAATAATCTCACTGCACCTTAACTTTTCTCATCCTGACTTGGCTACAAATTAATGGTTATGATCTTCATTAAAAAATAAAAAAAAATCAAATAGTAAGTCATCTTGTCTGTATCAGACATGAGAAGCAGGTAGTTATTGCTCTTCATTAATTTTGTGTCTGTAATATAAAGTGAAAGCATCAGTGCAGTAAAGCTGAACATGAACTTTAAATGAGGCCTAATGGAATTCAATCATCAATCTCTTCTCTGTTTAAATTGTCCAGGTGCTACATGGTTGTGTGTATGGAGCCCAGTCCTTCAACAGTCCCAAGTATTACCCACTGCAGCTGTCAGACCTGTTGAGTCCAGACTACGACCCGTTCCTGCCTTTGGAGAGCCTCAGAGAACCAGAACCGCTGCACAGCCCGGACTCTGAACGCTCCAGCAAGCTACAGCCAGTCACTGAAGGTAATTTATCCATCACTTCTGATCATCTGACAGGATGATGTGTAAAACATAAATACAAACAGAATGCGTCACATTTAGAGTCTTTTATTACAAAAAATGTTTATCAGTTTAAACCAGAAATGTTTAAACAGTAAAAAAAAAAACTGTTTTTAATTGAATATGTGCCCCAACTTGTTTGGTATCAGGGTTATAATCAACAATACTGAATATTTACATCTTACCATTGTAATCAATTTTTACCTTTTCCTTTTTTTAGAAAACAGAAATGAGTCTGATCATGTGAATATGCATTTTTCTATTGACATGGTCATGGTCACATATATACAGTGGCAAAAACAACTAAGTCAGTCCTTCAAATTCACAGTTTTTTGCATTAATTTGTCATTAAATATGATCTGAACTGCATTGATGTCCCAAGTTAAGAAAAACACAACGTACTTCACATGATACCACACAAACAATTCTAATATTGTGTGTTTATTGAAAGCATTCATGAAAAATCATATTGCTGGAGGGAAAAACAAAGTCCTTGCATATCTAAGTCGTCTATGCATACAAAGTGGTTCCCAGACACACATGCATGTCAGAAAAAGTTTGTGTGTGTGTGTGTGTATGCGATTGCACCCGTCTCTATCCGTGTGAGAGTCTGTATTGTCCCCTGCTGTGGTCCACCAGGACACAGTGTCTCATCTAATGACTGGAGCACCATGATAGACCATGCTTCTCGTCTCTCCTCTCCTCTCTTTATTTGTATCTTCTTGTCTTCACTGCTTCACTTCCTTTCTCCTGTTATTGTTTTAACATAATTCTCTGCTAATGTTCTCCTATTTTTGTATTATTTGATCTCACCAGTCTAATGTGTTCATCTGTTGTTTTTCTTTTCCTTTCTTTGGCTTTTCCTTTTTTCCTCCTGAGCTCTGCAGAGGTTTAGGGAGTCGCTGAGAATGTCTGGTCAATACATATCTGTACTCTACACACACCCCCGTCAATAAGGAGCTGTTGGAAAGTCTCTGTGTCACAGTGTGTGTGTAATGATGTTGATTAACCAGGATCTGCTGGCAGCACAGTGTGTGATGGCATCGGCTTGTGCTCAGCGTGGGGCAAACTATGTACAAGCTCAACGTGTGTCTGTTCCTCTTCCTAGTTTTTACTGTATTTCTTGAAGTTTTGTTGTAACTTTGAACCTTAATATCAAGCCAGAGTAACAGTTTGAAGGCCTCCAAACCAGCAGTTTCCAACTTTTTTTTTGTCTTTTTCTGAGGTACACTTGTGAAATCACTTAATTGATTCACTTTTCATGTTCTAATTAAATAACATATTAATGCTATTTTAGGCTTCCAACTGTTGATCCATCTCACCATTACAACTGTTTATCCATTAATATCATTTTTTGCAAACTAAAACTATTCAATCTATTTTTTTTTACAGATAATCTTGTAAATATATGGATGTATTGTGCCCTTGTTTAAAATCACTGCCCTAAAACAAACAATAAAATTCAGAAATCCGTTCTGAACTAGAAGTTGAATGTTTTCTTTCTCTCTATTTGCAGTTCGTAGCCGTATTCAGCAGGGCCTGGTTTCCATCGCGGCTCGAACAGTCATCACACACTTGGTAAACCATCTAGGACATTATCCAATGTCTGGAGGGCCTGCGACTCTGTCAAGTCAGGTACTGTCACTGTGTGTTTGCCGCTAATAATGGCAGTATGATGTAGTGTTTATGGTGATAATGACTTGTTTGTCCAAAGGGGAATACAAATCTCAACATTTCTCAGTGTTTATATTTAGAGTCTCACACTGCGGCACATGTGTTCCAGGTGTGTGAAAACCAAGATAACCCCTTCTGTGAGAGTGCAGACCTTGGACCAGAGCTTTTCCATTCACCAAACCTGCAGTTTCTGGTTCTGAACGGCTCCACGCTGCTCTCTGTGTATCAGGTAACCTCCATTAAAAAAAACAAAAGAATTAACCCTGACAAGACTGCTATGAACTCTGAAGTCACTCGTCTTCTTCGTGGTAAAAACTCTTAGAGTTGAATATGGCACCTAATCTTAACCTTATTTCTGACTTCTGACTGTTAACACATCTAAAAGAAAAATCTCCAGTTGACCTGCTATCTCCCCAAAAGATCCCCGGCCCCCCAAAAAAGACAAAAATGTATTTATGGTGGAGGAATGGATGACGTGGATTTTGCATTCAGGCGGTTGAGATATGGATTGTGTTAAAGATGCTGCAGTTCAGTCATGATCATTAACTATCAGGTACATGGTGTTTAACCAAGTCCCTTGCCTTCTTCTCTTTCCCAGATCCGATCAGAGTCTGGTGTACCGGGAGGAGGAATGACGGCTGGTTTGTCCTCTGCTCCCGCTTGTGTTCGTGTCATCATCCGAGATGTAGCCGGCAAACACTCCTGGGACTCTGCAGTCCTCTATGGGCCTCCTCCGTGCTCCCCAAACAGCCCGACACACACATTCATGTCACACACGCAGTCCCCCCACAGTGCAAATCTTCATTTACGCACTCCACCAGGAGGTGCCCCGAAAAAGTTAGAGAGCGAAGAGGAAGGGCAGGAGGAGCACGAGGCAGAGGAGGGGGGAAGAGGCAACGAAGTTGAAAGGCAAGACGCTCAGGAAGAGGGGGAGGAAGTAGAGGAGGAGAGGAAAGTAACTGAGGAGGTGATGGGAGAAGGTGCAGATGAAGGAGAAGAGAAAGAGGAGGAGCAGGAGGAGGAGAGGATAGAGCAGAGGATGGATGGGGAGGAGGATCAAGCGGAGTCATGCTTGGAACAGCTTCTAGCTCCACCACTGGCTAAGCGTGTGTGTCGGGAGGCAGTGCCAGCGTGGGACTCACTGCGGGAGGGAGACGACGCACTGGATGAAATGCTGCAGTACCTGGGATACTCGAGCCCTGAGTGTCTACAGAGAGCAGGTACACACATGACAAATACCCATAACCCCTCATCAGAAATCTGAATTTTTGTTTCTTTGCACTGAATCCCTGCTTGTTCTAGGATGTGTTTTAAGATTTTAATGATCACTTTTAAAGTTTGACTGGCTTCTAACTTTTTATCGCAATTATAATTCCTTAAGGGCAAACCCTCGTCCTTAGACCCTCAGGCTCCATCCATCTGATTCAGAGTCAAAGTCGAAACTAAACATAAACTTGCCTCAAGTTAAAAATGATCATATGTAGACTCTTATCCAATAAAATTGAGAGAAAAGTCCCATGAGAAAAAGTTTTCCTTTGCTCCTAGTTTTCTTCGAGATCACAGTGTTCTTATGGTCTGTTTTTTACTAACTGGATTGCAATGATTATATGCAAATAATTGTTTTATTGTATTTATGTTCTGTAAGTCCCACCCCACTCATTGTAAGGGTTAGCCGCTCTTATAATATGGTGTATGGAAAAAGGAATAAACTATTTCAGAGAGAATAAGACAATAGGATCTAATATGATGAATGGAACAACCACATCACCTACTGACTGAGTTAGAAGTAATTAAGCTTGACAGGACATCTAATTTGGATATTTGCGGATATTTGGTTTCTGACAACACACAGAAACACTCCGATTGTTCACCACTTATTTTGTCTCTTGATTGGTCCACTCAGGCATGCCGCTCAACATACCGGCCCCTCCTCCAGCGTGTGTTTCAGAGAAGCAGGAGAACGATGTGATCAACGCCATTCTGAAGCAGAGCGCCGCTGAAAGAGAGTTTGTTCTTCATGTGCGTTTCTGTTTATATTAATAAAAATTAGTTTAGCTCCCAACAACAATAATTATTAGGTTTCAGGAATAAAATGATTAGTCATTAGTTATCTTCCTGGCAAAGCTGTCATTGTTTGTAGTGGTATAAAATGTTTACATTCAACTGAAGCCACAAAAAAATAAATATCACATTTTTACACTTAGTCATGGCTCTCCCACAACCACACCTGGATTTCTGTTTAATTTCCATATATGTATTTTCCATCCTTCACATTAAACTGAATTGTTGAATATTTCAGAGGGGTGAGGAGCTGAACATGAGGGCAGTGCAGCAGACTGAACCAGAGACTGAGACACCACAGTCAGCCTTCTACTACTGCAGACTACTGATCAACATACTGGGACTCAACTCCTGGGAGAAGAGGTGAGACCACACAAAGACTAAACATAAACTGAAAACCATATTTAAGGTTTTCTAAGTTTGAAAAACGTGAACATCGGCGGTTCTTTTGAAATGCATGTTTTCTGTCATTTACCATGAAAATCACTGAAATGAAGCCAGAAACTGTAAAAGCAGAAATGTTACTGATTATGTGACACTAATTATGGCTCTCCACCTTGAAACTGTGGTGAATGTAATGATCTTCTGTGGTTATAATAGGTTTACTTTTACAGAGTCTGTGTATAAAGATACCCTTGCAAGCAATTGTGTGAAAAAATAGGAGAAAAACTTATGGATGATAACTCAAAAGGACATGTTTATGTCTAAGAAGGGATGAAAGGAGAGTTTTCTACTCCGAGTCTGTTTTTCAGGATGCTGTAATACATGTGTGGGAAGTCTTTTATATTATTTTTTTGTCCCCCTAGAACAAACTACACCCCTGTTGAATACAATTGAGACAAAAATTCGCATTCAAAAAAAAGTATTTTGTGCTAATTAGACACCACGTTTTCACACTCAAATGGCCCAGCATTTCATCTTCTCAATGACTCCGAGCTAAAATACACAATGTCAAGGTATCACTTTAAATGTATCTGGCCAGCTAATGGACACTCATCGCTCTTTATACTTTATCCAGGGAATTACACTGTCTGCATTCAGCCTACACAATAGACTTAACACACTGCGCGTGTGTGCGTGTGTGTCCGTATGTGTGTGTGTGTGTGTGTTTCTGTGTGAGGCAGAGAGTGTGATAATGAGTATAGTACTCTATTGATCAAACTCAACCCATTTGGAGTTAGAATAAAAGGCAGTAGTTGGAGAAGAGAATGATGGCAGGAGAAAATCATGAGACAGGATGAATAAGGCACATGTAGATGAAAATAAGAACAAAAAAAGAAAAAGAAATGGAGCCAAAGTAAGTGAGTAAATATATGACAGAATGACAAAATAAAAAAAGAGGAGGAACAAGAGGATGGATAAAAAAGAGAAATAAGAAGTGATTGTCTAATCATCAGTTATTGTCCCCTCACATCTCTCCAGGTATTCATATGGGACATCACAGACACTAAGATACTGACAGTCACGGGTGTGCGTGCGTGTGTGTGTGCATTCGTGTGTGTGTGTGTGTCCCCTTTTATGCTTCTCCCTATAATCCAGGGTGTAAATGGAGTCTTTGAGAGCAGAGAATGAGGCCATTACCAAGTATCAGTTTAATAAAGAGCAAATTGCTGTCTCTCTCTCTCTCTTTATCTCCCGCTCTTTCACTCTTTTTCTCTCTCTCTCTTAAGAGTGAAAAGAATGACGTGTCATTATCAGTCCACTCTGAGCCTCACTGCTGCTCAAGTCTTGGTTTTATATCAGCGGTGCAGAGGTTGGTTGCAGGGACATTTTTAAAGCTCCCTGGACGTGTTAGTTGGTATAAAAGGGCTTTTGTTTTTGATAAAAGAAAAGTGGCCAGTCCTTTCCTGTGTGCAGCGTGAAAGTGCTGATGACACGATTCAGCATGAGGCACTGCTTTGTTTGATCATTTATAGCTAAATAATATGGCTAAGTGATTTATTTCATGATGGTGGAGGCACCAGTGCATTGAGCGTTTTTGCCTTTTTAATACCTATCTAATATGAGCTTTTGATTTTATATATATATATATAAATATATATATATATATTTTTATGTGGAAGGTGTAACCTCAGCAGCCCTCATAATAAACAGTATAACCTAAATACAGACGCTCACACTTCATCTAGACCCAGGCTAATTTTGGAGGAGGAAATGTATCAATTTTTTGCATTTATTTTTTATTTATTTTTAAGTTGCTCTGCTGCACTTATTTGTATCTATATTTTTAACTTCCATTTCATAACGTCAATCCTTTAATTTTTAATTTGTGTCCGTTTAATATAAAACGTTTTGTTCACATAACTTCCTTCTTTTCTTCTGAAAATAAATGAATGAATGATTTTGCTTTAAAGGTTTAACTCTCAACTAAGCTAAGCTAAGCTAACGACGAGTAACACCTGACAACTGAATAATTGTTGTACATCAAAAGTATTATATCAAAAGTACATCAAAGTATTAAATATTATCGAAAAGAGTTATATGCTCTCTCTATATATATATATATATATGTGTGTGTGTATGTATACATATATTTAATTGTTAAGTTTTTCTTTCCCCCTTTTGTTCATCTTGAGCTTTTCTGGTCCGTTTCACTGGATGACCTGCCAGCTCCATGCAACATCCTATTAGTTGGCACGAGATTCATCGTTTTTTGCTTGGAAACAGTGACAAAAACAAGCAACCAGCCAATTAAGGGAGACGCCGATGGAAGCAGATAATGGTAGAGAGGCAGGTTTTACCATTACTTTGGATAATGATTCCTAACATGCGCGTGTATCCGTGTCTGACAGGAGTAACTTTCACCTGCTGAGGAAGAACGAGAAGTTACTGAGAGAACTGAAGAACCTGGACTCACGGCAGTGGTGAGAAAACATGAAAAGTCAAGTCATGTTGTTCCACAGTCGACTTATTCAGTCCTGAAAAAAAGTATTCTGATCCCTTACTGCAGTAAAAGCAAGAAATTGTGAAATCACACCACTTGTGTTAAAAGTCCTGCAATAAAATCTGACTTCAGTACAAAAGTATTACCATCAAAATATAAAGTATCAAAAGTAAAACGACTCATTTTGTAGTCACCCTTCGCTTGGCATAAATATAAATTCTAAATATATTACCAGATTATTATTATTCATGCATTTATGTAAGCAGCATTTTAATGTTCTAAAGGTGGGGCTGATTTTAAATAGATATGAGGTTTCAATTTAAAGAAAACGTTTTATCAATATACATTTATCATGTTTTCATGCTAAATCTTGACCTGAAAATGTTGTCAGTTAAATGTTAAATGATTAAACCTTTATACAGATTAAAATCTTGTAAAATTTGCATTCTGTTTTTCAGTGATTTTCACGTCAGTCATTATTGCCTTCTTTTATTTTTCTTCCAGCCGCGAGACTCATAAGATAGCAGTCTTTTATGTGGCAGAGGGCCAAGAGGACAAACACTCCATCCTAACCAACACAGCGGGCAGCCAGGCTTATGAGGACTTTGTCTCCGGGCTGGGCTGGGAGGTAAAGACACGTCGTTCACACATTGTTTGCCTTCTTCATACATTCAAATTGCACATTTATTTTACCATTGTGTCTCTCCAGTTTTCCCGTATGAAATTTAGCACATCTTCTAATTATCTGATCTGCAACCAATAATTGAGTCATTATCATGTCAGTGATGGCTGAACTGATTTCTGATTGCTAAGAAAACAGCTTTGTAGGTCTAACAGTTTAAATAAACCAGCTCCATTGTGTCTTGATGTTTCAGCAGCCTGATTATGAGGAAGCGTTTGTATATTTAATCATTCTGACATCAAATGCATGCAGGTTATTTCATGTTTTTATAGACTATTAAGAAAAGTCCGATCTAAATAATTGTTTTCTTCTATCTGTGTATGAAATAAGAACACGTAAAACTTAAAGTAGCCAAGATGGTTTTTTTTGTTTATTTTCACTTGTAAAAACAGGTTTAAAAAATATTTTCATCATTTAAATTTGAGTACATATTTTTTTTGTGTAAGCAGAAGCTGACCTAGTGCTGCTTGAAATCTTACCCATTTCACAAGTAAAATAAAATTATTTTAGGAAGCTTTTTTTTTTTTACCTTTTAAGTCATGAACACAGGAGAGTAAATAAAATTACATCAGATTTTTTTTTGCTTATTTGCATGTAGAGAAGCAGTCCCAAAAGTTATAGAATCAAACAGATTAAACACAAAATATTCCTCAAAGCAGTCTATATCTTTCTCTTGCATATGTCAACATCAGTAAATTTATATTGGATTAATGGTATGTGTGTCCCAAAATTTCTACCTATATATAGTCTACATAGTTGTGACATTTACTGTAAACCTTACAAAGCCCTGACGGCTCATTCAAACTTACATTTTGTGCTTTATAATCAAAAGATATGGAAATATTTCTAATGTAACCCACTTTTATGTGCATATTTGTCCCTTAGGTGGACCTCACTACTCACTGTGGTTTCATGGGAGGCCTCCAGAGGAATCGCAGCACAGGCCAGACTACGCCCTACTACGCCACCTCCACCACTGAGGTCATCTACCACGTCTCCACCCGCATGCCGCACGACCAGGATCACAACCTCACCAAGAAGGTAGCACACTCCTGTCTGTTTGATAACCTGTGTTCTGCTTTGTTTTACTCTATTTTTTATTGTTTAATCTTGGAAAATAAACAGCACAGACAGTGGGATAAATCTGTATCAGTGTAGAAGTTTCCATTGTGGACTCTTTACTGTTTGTCGCTGGGTGAATTCACACACTTTTAAAATGTTCCAATCTGCCCCACACTTGAAAGGGAATATATATTTTTCTGTCAATCGCTCTGCATCTCTCTGTCCAGTTATCTACTATATTTCCTTCTCTCTGTGTGATGAGAGAAGGAGACACTGGGTGATTAGCGATAATAAGCATACTTATTTTTGTTGCTCTAATTTGCTGCTGTGCTGTAATGAGGTGAGATGTGCAGTGAGAGGGGAAGAGGAGAAAAGATCCTCCTTTTCTCTCCATCCTCTCCTTTGGATTCATTTTTCTTTATCTCTGTCCCAAGCTCTTTATTTGCCTGGATTGACATTACAAATGAAAATAGGTCGCT
>JAOWBC010000248.1:19847462-19860158 GCA_028566105.1 Hypoplectrus providencianus | reverse complement strand
ACACACACACGCACACATGCAGACACGCACAGGTTTATCATTACACGCTGTAAAGCTTTTCCAATTGTATTATCCCTCTGATGTCCTTCTCTCTGTTGTCTGTTCCAATGCCCGGGGTGGAGAGGACAGATAGGGTGTGTGTTTGCGTGTATGTGTGTGTATCTGTGTGAGAGAGATGCTGAGTGAGATACTGTGTGTGTGTGTGTTTGTGTTCCTTAGGAAAGGTATCGTCTCGCTGACAAGCCTTAGAAAACACTTTCTAATACAGTTTTTGCTTTTAAAAATAGATCTTCAAGCTTTATTATAAAATGGTGACCCACAAGACTTTTCTTTTGTTTACATTCAAAAACACAAAAGAAGGATAGATCATTAATAAATGAAAATAATTCATAGAGACATGAAGGGCAGTGAGTGAACACTGTACAGAGAAAGCTGGACCCATCATGGCGCCTCTAACTCTCTTATCTCTTGGTATTTTTCAAAATAAAGCAGACCAGCTGGCCTTGTAAAGGCGAGCAGACTCTCTGCACCCACTGACTGGAGGCCATTCAGAGTTTTCCTCTGCAGCTTTAAATTTATAATTCATCTTCTGGCTAAGACTTCTGATGGTGTAAAGTTTTTGTTGTTTGGGTTACAACAACAATGGGTCAAGAGCCAATTTACTTTGGCCTGCTGCTAATATAAACCTTCCTACATCCATAAATGTACTTTTCAAGCACCAGTGTTTGGAAAAAAAAGTACTCAGATCCCTTAATAAGTACAAGTACAGTGCATTTACAGTATTAGGAAGTGGATTTGCCTGATGAAATTGAAGTGCACATTTAATGATGTGTCTTCCATTATCCATCTGCTGCCGGGAAGAGTAGGTGGAGTAAAGTTTTTTGTTTTTTTTACCAGAAGTGACAATAGTTGTACAAGAGGGTACAGCAATGTGTAAATTACTGCATCATTCTTCCTTCTTCAATCATTCTTTCTTGAATAATACTTTGAACTAAAGATTCAGGCCATTAACGCATTAGGAAAATGTTTATTTAGTCAATAAATCATGTGGGAGGTAGGGAAATTTTCTCATAGACTTCTATACAGTTACACATTTTGGCAACCAGTGGCATCGCTGGAAAAGCAAAGTTTAAGTTGTAGTTGAGTCTCTATATGGTACTGTATATTCACAGCATATTCTATGTATGGACACACAATCCTCCCTACAAACAGTGGGATACACACACACACACACACACATACATCCCAGCGGTGGGCCCGGCTCCTAATGCGCTAACAAGCTCCCTTTCTCCTCCCCTCGGCTCCTCTCCTCCTCCAGTCTCCGTCAGTCTCAAGTGATCGCAGGAGTCGAACACCGCCACAATGAACTGCACGGCGGGGGAGAGAGAGAGAGAGGGCGAGAAAAGGGCTGAAAGAGAGAGAGAGACACAGAGGAAGAGCTGCAGAATACAGCAACACTTCACTCTCTCCTCTCTTTTCAGCCGCGCAAAAGAAAATGAGTTTCTGACTCGATACAAAAGAGCCTTTTTATCCGCCCCCCCTTCTCTTCTCCCTCTTACTCACTCTGCTCTGCGTTCTCCCTTTTCTCCCTCGACAGCCTTTTTCCCTCTTCCTCCCCTTATAATTTTCCCTCTTTCTTCGCTTTTCTCTCTCTCCGAAAGAGAGATATTTTTCCGCTAATGACTTAATAGGAGGAGCCATCTGAAATTCAATTACAGTAGATTTCATAGCGATGACAGCCATTTGGATAGAGGGATGGATGAAGGCAGACGTGTATGAATGCAATTCTTTGACCTCTCATTGGTTTCCACCTTTTGATAGTGATAATAATTGTATGCAGAGACGCACAATGAGATACTTCGCAACACAGGATCAAAAATTAGAAGTAATAAAGTTCAGCATACTACAGGAACACAGTAAAATAATATTATTGAGTGTTTCCAAGGTCGTGAATCAAATTTCAATTCGTCAAATTGATATAAAGGTAAGTAGAAATGTAAAAACAAACATCACCACATTAACAAGGAGAGTATTGAATTTCTCTTTGACCTTTAAGACCTTGTCAGTGATTTTTCTGGAAATAAAAATGCAAAAAAATGAGGCAGTTAATGTTTTTCCCAACAGCTTTAACAGTTTACTTTGATAACATAGATGAATAACTTTGGAGATAACATGAACAATGATACTAAGGGAGCCAAAACATGAATTTTATTCTCAATCTTCATCTTCTTAACCTAAACTTTGGGAAGAAAAATGTGTAACAGTGAAGATGCCAATGGGTGGGTACTTGCCCTTAACAGCTGAGGTAACGTGAAATAATTGGTAAATTAGTTTGGTAACAGCAGGTAAATCCCAGTAAAGGTACACCTGTTTTCAACCTGTCTAATTAATATATAATATAATATAAGTCAATGAAAACATTTTTTGTATTTTCCCAAATATGAAGCTGAAATGGCTTCTCATGTTCATGTTTTGCATCTAGAGTGCTTCCCTCTCTGTCCTGATGCCGCCCCGTGTCAGTGGGGGGCAGGCGTCTGTGACACATGCAGAAAGCCCCGCTGAGAGGAAGAAAGATGGAGGAAAAGTGATGAAAAGTAAAGTAACGTCGCTGTCGTTTATCCCAGCAGTGGAACCCTAATGGCGTATTTATTTCTTCCTCTTCTTTATGTTCTCATAGACTTCTTTCTTTCCTTCCCTTAAACCATTTCGCCTTCTCAGAAATTATAAAACGGTGACCTTTTATAAGTCAGGTTATATCTAAAATTACTCTATATTTCCTGAGCTGCAGCTTCATACAACCATACATTATTTAAACATGATATGATGATAATTATGTGTTGTTTGCAGGAACAGATCACAGTTTTGGGTCCTAATTGCATTACATCCACACGTCTCCTCCTCTCTCTCACACACAAACACACACACACACACACACACACACACACACACACACATTCATTCACCTCAAAGGGGAAGTGCGATGCAGGGGAGCAGGGAGCAGGAAAAGGCAAACGGCGAGATCACATAGAGACCGGGGTGTGAGACACACTGGCTTGACGCTGTGTGTGCGACTGATGCTTTTCTCTCAGCTCTCTCCAGGAGACACTCACACACATCATGTTGTTACTTAAATATCCTCCTTCCCCTGCCTCACCCGCTGTCCTCCCCTTTCACCTCCTCTGTGGTCTGCTGTAGGATTCTCACCCTTCTCCTTCCTCTTCGCCCCTCTGCAGCTTCCTCCCTCTGCATCTCGCTTCCTTTGCACCTTCCCTCCCTTTCTCCCTCTCCCACCTTCATTCCCTCTATGACTAATTCTCTCCCTTCTTTTCTCTGCCTTTGTCAGTATAATTAAAGCATGCGTTTTTGAATCAAGAAGCAGTATTTTTAGATTTTAAAGTTCTTACATTTTTCATTAAAAAGTTGGAAAAACTGCCAGAGTTTATTTAAGTTTCTTCTTCTTTGCATTGCCAGTGTTTTCAGCTCACTCCATCCATCCGTACCCTCCTCCTCTTCCTTTTTTTTTTTTTTTTTTTTTTTAATTCTGCCAGCGCAGTCTGTCCCTCCACTTTAAAGGAGCCATATTGTTGTTATTATCATTGTCTCTAACTGGATCAGTTACCATTAGACCTGAATCTTTCTCCTTCTGAGGCCCATAGACCAGCTCTCTAACCCAATAGAAAACCCATGGGAGCTATTACAGATGGCTGACCCATTCACAACACACCCACACACACACACACACACACATTGAGGTAGAAGCACACAGATTTCATTCTGAAGATTCATCGGCCTAATCCCATCACACACTCAAACAGGGACACATGCACTTACATACACACATTGAGCCTGTTCACAACCCATCTTATCAAATACACACACACACACACACACACACACACACACACACACTGCTCTCATTGAAAATCCTTGGTTATTGGAGCTCACTGAGCAAATGGTAATACTATTTGGAGATGATGGGACTGTGTGTGTGTGTGTGTGTGTGTGTGTGTGTGTGTGTGTGTGTGTGTGTGTGTGTGTGTGTGTGTGTGTGTGTGACTCTAAAGGCTGCATATGGCTGTCATTATGGCTGGATGTATGAGTAGGACTAAGGAAGAGAGGCTAAATGTCATTCTATCAATGAGGTTATCTCTAATAGATGGACAGTTGAAGTCCTGGTTTCCATTTACTCCGCTCTCTGCTGGATCCCTGCGTCTCACTCTTTCAATTCATCGCTGAGGGCTGTAATGGCAGGTGATAAAAGGGCTTTGGTTTCCTATGCTTTTTTTCTTTTTTGACCACACATTCTCAGTCGACTCGCATTCAAAACTATTGAAAACTCGGGATGTGGAGTTAAATGGCTGTGCTGCAAACAGCGCTTTTAGCTGAAGAATTTGGCTTACGGGTTTTTTATTATTTTTTTTAAATATATCAATGAACTCTTTATTTTTTCTGGGTGTTTTATTTTTGTCTTTCATTGAGTTTTCTTTCTTTTTTTTACTTCAAGTAATTAATATACATCTCTGTTTACTTCCATATTATTCTTTGTACTTGTATGATTCTTGTAAAATGTATGTTTTATAGCAGACAAAAATATAGCCAAGTAAATAAAATAATATTAATAAAGCTAGACAAAGAAAAAGAAAAAAATATAAGAAAGAAAATTTAAGAAAAGAAAGAAAAGGAGAAAGAGGTGTTTTTTTATTTTCTATTAAAATAAAAATGTTTGTTGAAGAAAAAAAAACGTTAAAATAAAATACATGTAGACATGCAATACCTATACATAAATACTACTAAAGTTGCTTGCATTCATCATAATATGTCATTAATTATATCACAGTTTGTAATATAGACTTTGTATTATTCACTATGACATCATCAGGGTCATTTAGTGATTTTAGGAGCGTCCCCTGCCAAACTCTGTTCCCATCTTTCTTTACTCCTGTCATGTTCTGTCGTTGTCCGTGTCTCGTTTCGTTCCTGTTTGACCCTTGACCTTTGCTGACCTCAGCTACGAGGAGCGAGCCCGTTACCTAGAAACCATCGTACAGCACCACCAGGAGCCAACCACGTTCGAGGATTACGCAGCTCGAGTGTACAGTCCTGCTCCCTGCACACACCTGCCCTCTGACACAGGTAAGACAGAACCTCCTGCTCCGAGAAAACAACCAGGAACCAGGAAAATATTATTTCTCCAAATCAGCAGCTGTCAATCAAAACCCCTGTGGCAGAACTAATGCAATCATAAAACTGCTTTTTAACCAGTCAGAGAACAACACTAAGTGTCTTGCTTTTTCTATTCCCACAAATGTATTTGTTTCAGAGGTGGAAAAAGTATTTAAATCTTAATTTACCGAACTCTTCTTACTTGTTTGCCTCAAAATGTTGTGGACTACTAAGTATTAAGTTATATAAAATGGAAATAATAAAGTGAAATAGAGTAGAGTGCACCAGGCTTCATATTCATTGCACTGCCACCGTATTAGTTCACCAATAATATGTCTTTTCTAATAGCTCTGCTAACAGTTTTGCTTTTTCAAGGAGGATAGTTTTCTATTAATTTGCATTTTATTGTGAGGCGTTTCTAATATTCTGGCGCTCCCTCGAATGTAAATTTGGTGGCCAAAATAATAGAAACAAACTTTAATAAAGAAACCTGTTTGACAGTGCTAATCAAACTCAAGATTATTATATTGTTAGAGGAAGAGTTAATGGGTGGGGATGCTTCTTTTATGCGCTAATGCTGGATGGTAAACTGACAACCCTCCAGCATCTCTGTCTCTGCGACACACACACACACACACACACGCACGCACGCTGGCAGCCCACAGTCGGATTCACAGTCTCGTATCTGACGAGTTCTGTTTTGTGTCCAAAGCCTCAGTGCTCAGCCTTCTTCTGTCTCCAGAGCATCTCTGAGGAATTAGCTGACATCTGATCAGCTGTGGAGCTGCCAGGCCGGCACATGGGTGCTATATTCTAATGTACGACTCTCTAGATGTATCCTGTTCAGTTTATGAGACAGATACTGATCAGCTTCTTCTGTAATCTGTCCGGTTAAGTGTGATTTAAAAGAGCGTACTTTCCTTTGACTCACACATAATCGCATTATTTCACTGGGTACTTATTCACAGTAACTTGATTCTGCAGCGGAGCCACACATCGTCTTATAGTGATACAGTGGCATGATGTTTTACTTTGTTTCTGACTGGACAAAGGGAGGTGTGACTGTGAGTGTTTGTCTCAATATGTGTATAATTGATCACTGTTTTTTTTCTTGGCCAGCTGCTCTTCATCTCTCCAGCTATTGTGTCCCAAAGTATTAATAATTCAACCATAATAATCAACCTGCTTTGAGGCTGAATAACATTTAACAACCTGGGATGCTAATATTTTCCTCCCAAATGTTGATGTAGAATATTGACAGATACAGTTTGTTGCTTTTTATCGGGGTTGCCAGTGTGTTTTTCAGCCCCAAGCAGCATTTCAGAACACAGGATGAAATAATTAGTCCTATAATAAGAGTTTAAGTTTCTCACATGCTGATTCCTCGTTCTAAAGTTTAGAATTCAAAATGTGTTTTTGACGACAAAGTAATCCTGTGCTCTGAAATCAGACTTGCTCAGATTACTACAGCTCCCCTTGCTACACCTCTCTGTCTGTCTCTCCATCTCTGTCTCACTCTCTCTCTCTCTGTCTGTTTCTTTTGTCTTTCTCTCTATCTGTCTGTCTCACTCTATTTGTCTCTCTGTCTCTCTCTGTCTGTTGCTCTCTCTCTCTATCTCTGTCTGTCTGTATCTCTCTATCTGTCTGTCTCTCTATATATCTGTCTGTCTCGCTCTATTGATTTGTCTCTCTGTCTGTTTCTCTCTCTATCGGTCTCTCTCTCTCTGTCTTACTCTCTCTCTATCCGTCTGTCTCTCTCTCTTTCTCTCTCTGTCTCTGTCTCTCTCTCTCTCTCTCTCCCTGTCTTCTGTCCCTCTCTCTCTTTCTCTCTGTCTCCCCATATTAACTTGCAGGTTCCCTTCCCTTAACAACACAATGATCAAACATTCTTCTCTCTTTCTGTTTTTTTATTTATTTATTTTTCCCCAATTTTATTTATTTATTTTTTTCTATATTATTTTCTTTTTCATGTTTGTGTTTTTTTTATTTTTTTTATTTTATTTTGTTTTTTTTTATCTTTTTTTCTTCTTTTTTTTCTTTCCATTTGTTTCCCCCCTCCTTTAGATCGTATTGTCTCACTTGCCTATAGCTAAAAGGTAAGCCTGGTCACATGATTGACTCGCCCCGTTCTGATTGGCTTCTCCTGACTCACATTTCCGCCTAACCTCTGCTCTCCTCTGATTCCTTTTACTATACAGTGTTTTCTCGATTTTTCTGTCTGTTTTCTCCTCTGTGTTTTACCACAGTTTAAGCAGGTCTGCATGTGTTTATATAGTTCTGTAATATTTTAAAGGAAGTGTCATTTTCAGCACATCTGTGGGTGTAGTTTGGTGTGACTAGTTAATGGTCAATTGATTGTATTTTTCTTTTTTATAAGCTCAGAAATTAGCTCTGTTTGATCTTGAACAGCAATATTTGTCTCAACTCTTAATGAAAGATGTATTTTTTGTTCTTCTTGCATACAATTTTAGATTGAGTCTGTCAACGAGTTATTAATGCAGGAAATAGCATTTTAATTAGAATTTTTGTCAAATTTTCAGGTACAGGCAGCATTTCAGCAAGTCACTATAAACAGATTCCTCCAAATAAAAGCTTTAATGTCCTCAGACAGCAGCTGATTGGTTTCTGAGGTTGCATTTGCTTAAAAAAACATAAACTGATATAAAAATTGTAGGGTGGGCCTTTATTTAGGTGGTTAAATACATCTGCAACAGGCCATGTCTGCAGTCTGCTCCCTGCCCAGAGCGCGTGTCCTGCTCTCCAAACCAGCAATGCACAGAACGTCTTCTGCTTCACATAATGCATTGTCAGTGGGTGATCTGGTAGTGGTCTTTTCAATTTGAGCAGGCAGAGGTTGCTCTAAAAAAAAGCCCACCGGTCATTACCTGCTCAGCACAAACAGCAGACAGACACTTTTATTGTCTAGCTGATGACGATAATGGAGCATTTGCAGCTAAAGAGTCAAATATTTCTCTCAGAAGTTGGTTGAGACCAAAAACAGAGCAAAAAGAAGATGTTGGATATTGGGCTCATATTCATGTGCATGCGTGTGTCCACTTTCTGAACATGAGCGGTTGAGCGATAGCAGTATTAACTTTCCCTTTAAACAGAAACTTTTGATGCAAAAATCTTCCTGTCTGCAGACAGATAAGGTTACTTTCTGTCTAATCTCTCTTTTTTAATCTGGAAATAACGCTGATGAGATTCAGCTGGAGTGTCTTCCAGAAACACTTCCAGCTTGTTGGCCACTGTGTGTGAAACAGTACAATCTTAAACCAAACTCCACGTGGCGGCCTGATGAAGGTGACATCTCCTTTCTATCTAACCGTGTGAGGTTTCTGCTCTTCTGTCTGTTCACTCACTCAGTGACTTTCCTGTTTGTTCCGTTAACCTGCGATGTCACACTGACCTGGTGCAACTTCTCTCTAACCTTTTGTATGCTCCTCTGTTCCTGATGCGATGTAGCACTGCACACACACACACACACACACACATATGCAGCATCTATGTGTAACTTTAAACTAACATTAAATTTATATTTCTTCTTCAGTAGACCTGTTTGTATTGTTACATTTGGAATAGTGGTGGATGAGCACAATGAAACAGATTATTTTTGACTGTTTCATCATGTATGTGTACACGTTGTTTGTGTGTTTTCATTCTGTGAGTGTTTTCTTCTTTATATATGTTAACTTCTCTCTCTTTTTTTTTTTGCTTTATTCATCATATTCTCTATTTTTTCTTTTCTCTCTCAATCCCTCCTTTACTCTCCTTCATCCTCACTGGTTCCTGTGAAATTTTCTTTCTCCTCCTGCTCCTTTCTTTCTCCTCGGCTCTAGAGGAGCATAGTGTAATGTATATGATGGTCCCTAAGCCAGTAGACAGCTTTAACCTGCTCAGGGTGAAGGGGAAGGGTCTGAAGCAGAAGGTCCTTCATGCTAGCTGTGAATGGTATGCTTTAGAGATTTAGAGATATAGATAGATATTCGTTTGTTAACTTTAGACCCAAATATGTTTCTTTTCTAGTCTAGTTTTCCAGTTTAGCTCCCCAGTAGCTTATGTTAAAATTACTCCAAATCGAATTGCACAGTTAACTCTCCGAACCTCAAGCAGCAACTTTTGCACCTTTCACATTATACTCTTCATGTTTTTGATTTTAACTGCAATATTTAATTACAGCCAGAAGTAGACAGAACTTCAAACTGGTTTTTGTGCCCTATAACAAAGTTCTAATAAATAATAAAGAATAATAACACATAATACAGCCTGCAGTTTTGTCAACGTTTTGCTCAATTCTTACGAAACACAGATGCCACTGACAGCTGCTAAATATATAAAGAAGAAATATGCTTGACAAGTTTTTTCCATGTAGATTTAAGTTGCACAGAACGTCTCAGAGGGAATAACATTTCATGAAGCTGACTTATGCGAGCCTGAGGGATTTAAAGTAAATCCAGTAGAGAACACAAATAGTTAGTTTTATTTTTAGTTTGTCTGTCCTGTCTGTGACCCTCAGTCTGTGTGTCCTGTGTCCTTCAGTCTGTGTGTGTCCCTCAGTCTGTGTTCTGCGTCTATCAGTCTGTCTGTGTCCTTCAGTTTCTGTCCCTCTGTCTGTCCTGTCTGTGTGTCTGTAGGCTCAATAGAACATCATGGAGTCGTAATGTAACTTTTTTATTGTCCCTTTCTTCTTTTCACTGTCTTATTTGCCTCCTCCCTCCTCTCCTTTATCCCTCCCTCCCCCACCCATCTCCCTCCCTCTCCTCAGGCTCCTGCCTCGAGATTCTTCGGGGAGAAAGTCCGGCTCTTGGGGAGGCCGGGAGCGACTCGGCGTCCCCCATGTCTCCTCGGACTAGCAAGAGCCGCATGTCGATGAAGCTGCGGCGCTCCTCGGGATCGGCCAATAAGACTTAAGCTCTTTACGTTACACAGCAAAGTCTGAACTCTTTAGACACTTAGTCCATGAAAAGATGTACAAACAGGAAATTGGGAAGGTCAAATTGTGCTTCAAAGTCAGAGAAATTGAACACAACACATTAAAATTGTGATAGTTATTTCCAACAGTATATTTTGACACTCGTACTGTAAAAAAAACACACACTTCATAGTATTCTGCAGACAGTTATTACACTGTAACTTTATTTTGAAACGCTTCCAGCTGCTGAATATACCCTCTGCTCAGTGGCACCAGTGCTGCTGCAGCATGCTGCTGTCTGCTGCAGCCTGAGCAGTGCAGTATTAGTCCACAATAATCTGTGCCAAGATGTAGAGAAAATGCACAAACTCCAGTGTAACCAGGCTGCAAAGAGCTTAAGTGTGCCACATATTAGACGTTGTTCTTTTGGAGATCAAACTGCAGAACAAAGCGAGGTTCCTCGGTCGAATCTGTATATTTGTACCATAGTCAGTCCGTGTATGTGCGTGTACAGACAGAATTAAGAGTTTGATATAAAAAAAGAAAGAAAACGATTGCACCTGTAGCGTTGCATGGAGGAAGAAAGATAAAGTATATTTTTGGTCTCGGCCTATAAAGATGCAGACAGGCTCAGTTTCTAGTCATCCCTCGTAAAAATGTAAATAAAAGCTCGTTCATTTGCTCAAAATAAAACTTATGTCATAGATGTGGCAAGCCAAAAATGACCTCAGAGTTTGAATCCAGGAAAAAAACATCCCCTCGTTAAATACGTGGGACCCTGAGAGAATCAGTGTTGATGTAATGATGGAGGGATTATTTGTCTTAGAAAGGAGAGGAAATTGCTTTCTAGGAAGTGATCAAAGACGAAGCACTTGTTACATAATTTCTTTTGTGCTCATGCTGTAAAATGTGGACAAGCACTGATGTTCATTGCATAAATGTTCATATATATATTTTTTTTATGTTACTGTTTTTGGCCCGAACAAGAATGTTGCTGTATTTTAGTGTCATCTGATCCAATTGAACCGCAGCATTTCTTTTTGTTCCTTTATATATATTCTGTATATCTATATATGTATGAGTATAAATATATATATATTAGATATATAATATCTGTAAGGATGTGTACAGTGTGAGGAGGCCCTGTTGTGTATATACTGTTAGCTATGTGAGAAAAGCTGCCAAAGCCAAACTTCAAATGGGTTGACACTACGACATTTAATGCTTCAACGGTTTTCTTCCTCGTCATAACCAGTTTGCACTTAATTCTCTGTGGATATAAAGTTAATTTAATTTGAGCTCAAGTACTCCTCTGTACTGTTGATATGTAACCTTGGCGCCACAACTGAATATTAGGGGAGTTATAGGTCTCATTTTCCATTGTTTGGCTTACTGCTGAATGAGTCTTTTGTGGCTTGTTGTTGACTGTTGTTGGTAATTAATTTCACCAACTTTGTGGTGGAAAAAACATGTAAAAAAAAAAAAAAAAAAAAAAGAAGATGCTTTACAACCAAGGCCAAAGAGGGGTGGAGAGATATCAACTAACACTTGGATATTAATGCTTTTACTATAGCTCTTATACTGAGACTCATCCCCTGTTCCAGCTGTGGATGGAGGAGATCCGCGTGTAATCCAGAAAATATAACACTACCATTCATGTATTTAACCGCCTCATTTCAGCTCAACTGATGAGGTTTCAATTGGCTTACATGCACTTCATGTTTTTCTGTATAAATGTCACAGCTGTTGTTCACCTTGAGCATTTATTTTACATGATTTTTCTCCATTAATTCTTTTTTTTCCATGGCATCGAGCCTGGTAAGGAAACAGTTATACATATGAATGATCTGTATTTTAAAATATAGATCTGAGTCAAAGGTTTTGCCTTTGAAATATTCAGAACTGTATTTTCTGTTACTGGTTTATCTTCATTTTAGCCATAGAGTCTCTGTAGAGAGGAAAGGGATTTTTTTTTTTTTTTTTTTTACCTCTCCGTGGGGGTTGAAATTGTTGTAAAATGAGGTCAAGTTGTGTTACTTTGTGTGTGAAAGTCCACTGAGATTAGTCCCTTTAAATTATTTGCTGTTACAGTTATTATTATAATTATTGCTGAGGTTGAAGCACCATTGATTGGTTGCGGTCCAGTAGCTCCACTGCCCTCTGGGACGGATCTGTACATGCTGTATGTCGACTGCAGCTCAGTTAGCTTCCTATAAACACTCCTTTATATTCTCTGAATTAAACTCCCAGCGACTCATGATACTGCTTTTATAGTCCCGTGTTAAAGATGGGAAATTTCAGACTTGTTTTACAGATTTTCCTGCAGCAACCAAAATTTAAAAAAACTAAGTTACCAAAAGCTTTTTCAGCATTCATTAAAAAAAAGAATCATATCTACTTCCCCCCAGGACTTTGCTGATATTTTCGACTTCTGTGCCTGTGTCGACAGATGCTCTGAACAATGAGGGCTGTGATGGATACGGGTCCAGCTGCTGTCCAGATGTTAGTTTGCAGACAAAGCTGATGTTTGTAACTACTGACTGTACATACTGCATGACACCAGTTCACTACTACCTGCATGTGTAACAGCTGTACCCCAACACACACACACACACACACAC
>JAOWBC010000248.1:19826764-19837632 GCA_028566105.1 Hypoplectrus providencianus | reverse complement strand
TTTATATCTTTTGCATGCTCTATATTGCTATTTCTTTGAATTAGATTCCGTATTTTGTCGTTAGTCATTTCCATTAAGAGTGATTGAAATCATTAAAGACTGTTTTCTAAAAATGAATTTTTCTCATGTTCTGAGCCATAAATCTTAACTTCAGCTACACTTACATTCATGGAACCTACAATTTGTATTCCTTACTTTAAACTGAAGGTTTTTACTTATTATTATTCATGCCTGTATTTGTAGAATGTTTTCTTCCCAAAAACCTCTGAATCTTATATATTAACAACATTAAATATTAACTTTTAAATTTGCTTAATGCAATGTTCACATTTGTGTCCTGGATATGAATGCAAAATAGTGCATATTTAATGAGTCTAATGCATTATTTGCATACCGAAACATAACATTTCAGAAAACTTGTAATGCAAAAACATATTTTCTTCATGTAAAAATCAAACTGTGGAGGTTTCAGGTGATATCTATAAGTTAGAAAATACTATGCTCACTTGAAGTGTCTCCCCTGAATGTGTGCAATGTTTATTTTTCTATGTATGCAATAGAATGGGAAATAATACAATAGATATGTTTTACCTCCTATGACATAAAGAATAAAAGCCGTCAATCATATATCAGACTTTATGGTCAAGATCTGCAGGTGTGAGGGGGAAACTTAACTGCAGGACTGCTGGTTATCACTTGTGATCACAATATTGCTTTCATGGTTTGATACAGAAACTGAAATCACGTCGCTGTCACACTTGAAGTTTTGGAGGAAACTCCCGCAGCCCCCCAGCTGCACATGTCCCCACGGACTGAGACGCTGAGGGGCTGCAGGGGGACATGTGATTCAGCAGGGACACGCTCACCTCACAAGGTGCAGCGTACGGACTTTCCATGCAGCCCTCCCTCAAGAACAGAAAGTCTGAAGTGCAACAGTTGTGTAACCATGAATCACATCGTCTGTGATTTAAGTTTTTCTGACTGGCTTTAGTTTACTTCCCCTTCTTAGACAATTACCATTAGATACCATTAGCACTGATGGGACTTTTTGACCAGAATGACTAACAACTGTTTCACTGTATAGATTAAGACCAAGTAGTCATAGTAGTCGAAATTAGAAAAAAATATAAAGAAATCAATAGATTAAAAAATAAATAAATGTAGAATTAATAAATAAAATTAAAAAAATAATAATTCTCTATTTGTATGTGTATTTTATTCATTTGTATTTCTGTATTTTTTAAAATTCATTTATTTCTACTTCTTTATCTTTATTAATTCTATATTCATTTCTAAATTAAATCATTAATTTATATGCATTTTCTCATAAGGAAGCTGTTAATACATAAAAATCTACGAATAATTTAAGCAGAAGGGGTGGGAATTATGGTTGTACTTGTTCTCTCTCTATTATGTAAATTAATAAATCAAAAGGTTCACCTTCTTTCTTTTACTTCATGCTTTTATTTTCTGTAAATATTACTTGTTGATCATTTTTTCTTTTTTGTCTTATTATAACATTTTTAATAAATAAACTCCCAAACAAAACACTAAATTAAATAAAAACATAAAATTATAAACAAATACCTTAAACTAATTAACACATTAAAGTAAATAATAAATACAAGAAATGTGCCAATACAATAAATAAAGAAATAAAAACAAAACCCTAGACCAGCTGTGGAATGTAACTTAATTTTTCCACATATGCAACTTTATAGTTCTATGTTAATACATTTTAGGGGCAAATATTGTGCTTTTTACTACACTACATTTAGCTGGCAGCTTTAGTTACTTACAGATCAAGTTTTAACATGAATACACTTCGTTTAAAATAAAATAATTGTGCATGTTTATAAATTAAACTGCATAAAAGTGGTTAAAATTAACCCTTTCTTTAAATCAGCAAACTGCTGCTTCAACAATAAGAATAGAATAATTTGCACATATTTGCATAAGGACTTTTGCTACTTTTAGTGCTTTTTGATGCTGAAACTTTTGTTTCAGTCAGAAACAAACTTCAGTCAGAGATCTGAGTACTTTTTAAATGCTGCATATATTTTAAGTGCAGCAAATGTAGCCTGCTCTCAGTGACAAACTGAGGAGTGTATTTATATGTCTGAATAGAAATCCCCTCTTGGAGCCAGCAATCTGTGAGCTGTGTTATTCTGAGTGACAGTTTTCTGGAAATCCCCCACCTAGTTGTTTAGCTCCGCCCCCGCTGCAGCCACACAGAGGGCATTTACTGCACAACTCGAGCCAGTAGACAACCAAACGCACCTCGCACGCGAGTAACAAACCAGCCATGGACCTCCACCGGACGAGTATATTAAACCAAATGGATTACAGCCGGGAGTCTAAAGAAGGGAAGCCGCCCCAGTCGACCGAGGAGCGGCTCGACAGCGGCTTGGACTCGCTGAAAGAGGAGGAGTACCAGGCTGTGGCGGCCGAGATCCGTCGGCTCCAGCTGGAATGCGATCCGCCGCAGCACAAACAAGCTCCCGCTGTAACCGGAGAGCTGCACGAATGGAAAACACAGATCACAGAAGACGGGGACACGTAAGTCACTACGGGAATAATATTAAAGCATGGAGATATTAGTGAGATTTTGGAGCTGGGTTTGCAGTTTCGCCTGAGTAGGCCCAGCTCGGGTCTTGGAGGTAATTTGATCCCTTTCCTGTGGGGAATGTCTGCCTCTAGCTTGTCATTACAATGCACAGGCCCGGGCCTAACTTTTAGTCCGGTTTGGTGGCTTAGTTTGGCATTGAGGCTTATAAAAGTGCGCCGCTGCAGTGTTAACAATGCACAGAGCGAGTGTCCGGTTTGATAATGGGTCTGGCTGCGGTCAGGCACGGAGGTATTGGACGTAAACAAAAGGCTATTATCAGGAGGGAATCTACTATGGCCGCGGGTCAGACTGGGAAAGTCCCGGGCGCGCCGCCAAGGAATCCAACCGACGCGCGCTCCCGTGAAGCGAGAAGAAGGAAAAAAAAAACAAGAAAAAGTACCTTATATTACATAAACACGAGTCTCTGGAGGTTTAAAGCCTATCTTTAATTAGAAGAAACGTTTTTTTTATTTATATATATTTTTTGCAATCATAAAACCTGGAGGAAAAATAGTTTTACCCCCTTCTTTCTTTAGTCTATCTATATTTTACTTTTTGTATTTTTTAAGCTCCCTTTCCTATATTTTTTTCTACTATACTACTTCTTACTATATCTATATTTCTAATTGTATTTTATTATATATCTTCTTTAATATATTTCCTTTTTTATATTTTTGTGGAGTCTGTTTAATTTTTTTTTAAAGTTTTTTCTTAACTATTTAGTTTTATTTTTACTATTTTTCTATTACTATACATACTTGTTATACTTTCTATTTGTAACTAGATTTCCCTTCAGGGATTTATAATTTTTTTCTGGGGGGGGAGGAGGGATTTCTGATACTAATAACAATACACATTTTGTTTTATAAAGACATACACAAATATAGTTCACACTCAGTTCAAACAGTAGTGGGACTTCTGATGGCACATGCACATACAATTGTGCTATTGCATCAAAGTTAAATTACATATTTAATTTCAGCTGAAGAGAGGAAGTGTGTCTCATGTGAAGCGTGAAACCATGTTAGTGTTTAACCAGATATGAGAGCCGCAGTTCTAATTGTGAGGTCTATGGGACAGTTGGGGCTCTTCAGCAGCGCCAGGAGAGGCAGTTTATGGTCGTTTAAATAACATTATTGTAATGGCGTTTTTAGGAAATGATCCCCAAAAAGTTAAAATGAAATAAACTGAATCAAGAATCTTGTGAATGTTTGGCCTGAGACTTCAAACCTTGGTGAATATTAAAGCATGCACATGTACTTCCTGCTTATTTTGAATGAAAATCCCAGTTTACATGTTTTTTTTATGAATCCTGTATATTTTCTGTTAAGATCAGTTTAGCCTAATGTTAAACTGTCGTATGCTTTTTTTGTATTTTTCTCATTTTCAAGTAACTATTCTGCAAGTTAAGGCCAGATTTTAGTACATTTGGATGCTCTGAGGTGTCTTTATTTGCTGTAACTGTCTGAATTGTAACACTTTGTCTTTCTTCCTTCTGTCTCTACAGGCTGCTCCACCTGGCCATCATCCACGAGGCCAAGGACTACATCAGAACTATGATAGACCTTTCCAGGAACACAGACTTCCTGAACACACAAAATGACCAGAGACAGGTACCAAAATGATTTTGATTTTCACAGAATATATAGAGATATCTACCCGCTTTGTCTGCAGAACTAATAAATATATATGTTTATTACCCCGAACAAACAATAACGGCTCACCCGTCTCCTTCCTGTCTCAGACTCCTCTCCACCTCGCAGTAATAACTAACCAGGCAGACGTGTGCCAGCGCCTCCTCGTCTCCGGCTGCGACCCCACGCTGGTGGACGACAGCGGTGACACGCCTCTCCACATTGCCTGCCGACACGGTAACCTGCTGTGCTTCAGCGTCCTCACACAGAGCTGCCAGCCGGAGCATCTACACACAGTGATGGGCGCCTGCAACTATCATGGTAAGATCACAGTACGGGGACAGTGTTTCTGTCCTGGACCGATGTGGTTTTGACAGTAATAGGCTCGATTAAAAGGTTGCAACATTATTAGAATTTTGTGTTTTGCATCAGCTGTGGTTATTTTGTTTCTGTGGTGGCCCAGACCAGTCTGCTGCTGATTTTAACTACTATTTAAACAGAGGAACGGTGGGCACAAAAAGAGGCATTTCTGCTGCCCATTATCCCCTAAACACTATGGTTAGGAGGAAGGAAACATCTAAACACAGTGAGGGGAATGCCATAGCCCTTCATGCCATCACATCCTGACAAAAACCCATCTATTATAAGGCGCATAATGCTAGATGCTAAGCCTCCAAACAGATTTAGACTTGCGCAAACACATTTCTAAGCTTTAAGTGTGGCGCTGTTGGCTGGTTTGCAGATTTTTTTGGGAACCACAAATCTAAATTTGGCAAATAAAATGAAAAGGGCTTTATATAAAACCTCTGTCTCATCATAATACATTTTCTGCACAGATACTATTGAACCTTTACTAAATTTTAATTGATGTGAGACGTACCTGTGGATCCTTGACTGCAGATATAAACAAACATCTGCTGGTCCGGTATCAGTTGTTAAAGCTTGTGATGTTTTCTTGCAGGTCAGAACTGCCTCCACCTGGCCTCTGTTCAGGGTTTCCTGTCACTGGTGGAGAACATGGTGGATCTTGGAGCTGACATTAATGCAAAGGTAAACAACACACAAAAGGGTGAACGATGACAGAATTGCATACGGAATAAGTACAGTATTATTAATAAAATTGCGTCCTCTCATGTCCATCAGGAACAGCGTAATGGCCGCAGTGCGCTGCACCTGGCTGTGGACCAGCAGAACCTCCCGCTGGTCAGACTGCTGCTGAAAAAAGGCGCAGACCCCAACCTCCTGACCTCTGGAGGCCACACCCCCTTCCACCTCACCTACGGTCGCAACAACGACGAGATCAGGAAAGAACTGTTCTCGCTGACGAGTCCAGACCTGAGAGAGCTCCCAGAGAGCGAATCAGACGACAGCGAGGAAGAGGAGGATGACGAGTCTGACGAGGAGGTGTGTGTGTGTGGTGTGGTGAAAATGCAGAAATTGAACCACTTTTAGGATTAAAATCTGCTTCCTGGCCAGAGTATAACCATTTCTTGGTGTTTTTGCAGGTGGGCTATGACGACATTCAGTGGAATGGACATTAGCAGGAAACAGAAGAGGGAGAGAGAGGAAGTTACAGAGGCAGGAGGCTGTGATGATGACGGAAAAGGACAAGAGAAATGGCTCGGCACGTCTACTACTTCCTGCAATGACGTCACATGAGCCCCAGCGGTGGGTGACACGGCGCGGGCGTGGCCGCTGACGAATCAGACGGGACAGGCAGCCGCAAAAGGAGAATCAGGAGACTGAATATAACACCGAGTCGGCTCCGGGCTGCAGAGAGAGAAAGAGAGGGCGGACACAGTATGATGGGATGCTGTATGATAAGAGGATTGCTTGTATTCTGTGGACACTTGCAAAATCATTTGTCACAAATCAACATCCATCCACGCGGATGTACCTGCAACAGCTCTGTTGTATGATATTGTAAATGCTGTGTATACAAAAGATGTATTTTTTATGGAAGCTGTGAATGTGTACAGTTGAGCAGGTTGTATATGTGAGACAGCAAAACAGTCCAGCACACTCCAGTTAAATTAAAAACACTCATATTTAAACAGTTAAAAGCTGTGTGGATGTATTTGTGGGGATAGCATGGGGAAACAGATGGCATGTCATTGGAAAATTGTACCAGTTCTCACACACTGATGGTAGACATAACTTTTAATATTACAAAAGAAGGATCACACAGAGCCCAGCGTGTAATCAACAGCGCCTGACAATATTACAAGGCTGCAATTATACAAGAAATGACTGTGACCATGTGCCTCTCTGCTGCCGTCAGTATGTCTGTGCTACTCGAAATGCCTCCCATCAAAGCATGACAGCTGAGTTTCACTTTGACCCGCTGCTTTTTATATTCCATATAATGCACGTCATGCAGGCGAAGGCTGATAACTCTAACAACTTTCTACGGAATGAGGAACTGTTGGCCAATTGAGCCTGCAACAGTTCCTCCTCCTGCCGCGTGTGTGTGAAAAGAGATTAGAGGCCTCGGGGAAACTGTGTCTGATTGCCCGGGCATCTAAATCAGGAAGTTTTTCGGAGGGTGGGGCTAAGAAGGGAAGGAAAGGACAGGAAATTCCCAGGAACAGAACACTCAGCTGTTCGCGACATTCCTGCCTCTCATTCCTCCAAAGAAGGGAATCTCCGCAGAACAACAGGATGCTTCAGTCAAGTTTGGGGCGGTACGGAGGAAGGGAGTTTTAGTCCAATTCCAGTAAACTAATCATCACCGTTGAATACACTTGTGCAAGTCTATTATTTTATTGCAAATCAGGTAATTGCCAAACGGTTCAGTATGTTGGCTTGAAAAACAGAAAGCGTAAACACAATGAAAACGAAACATAGCTAATAATAGCTCTAAACACAGACAATACATTTTAATGCCAAATTAACCGACATTACGGAGTATAGGCACATTAGAAGTGTTTATATGTGAGCATATAACCACTATTAACAGGCCACTGTTGTAACAAGAGCAGAATACAAGTTAAATTGTTAAAACATGTATTGACAACCTTCCATATAAAATATAACTCAATAGGCATTATTTAGCCTAAAGATTTTGTGCAAAACACAAACAGTCTGTATACAAAAAAACTATGCTCAAAACTTCTGTAAGGTTTTTTTGTCCCAACTATACTACTATATATATATAAAAACAGGGTAATTTTCCTCCCTCACTGGAATGGGGAGGGTCTAAAAGAAGCACTAGTGCGCCCAAAGAAGGAGATTGTTATTTCAGGTAAAGAACTTTTTTGACTTCATGCATCACTGAGCAACATTAATGGGAAAGAGTGGTACCTCTTTTCTTGTTGGACCCAGTATTCATTATACATCCATGCATTACGGTCATTCCCCGGCTGCAATGACGTCATAGGAGGTCTCAAAACACAGACTGGTTATATCAGACTGGGCTCTAAGACGGGACGGGTATATTAAGACGAAAAAGTCATGTTTTCTGATAATTAAAGCATGTTAACATTCTAGTAGGTATTCAAAATAACAGCATGAACCTGAAATAATTTGCATAATATATCTCATTTAACCTGGACATGTAGGCACGTTATTTGCAATCTTGGATGATGGTCTTATGTCTGAGTCAACTGCTTTACCCTTTTCTTAAAAGCCGAGGTGCATATGCAGTGGAAAGGAAAGAGGGAAACTGAAGTGTTCAATAAAAACACTGTGTTTAATAGAAGTGCAGTATTTTACAGAGGATGAGAGGGAGGATCAAGACACAAGGGAGAGAATCAAATAATAAGTGACTTCCTGTTGATGTTGACCTGAGCAGACCTAAACGGGCGTAACGATGAGTGTCGCAATGGGAGAATTCCCACAGCTGTTCCCTGGGTTATCACAGTACATCAGAGCATAAACACTGTGGAAGGGAGATTTCAAGAAGATTTATAAAACGAAACAGATATTGTGGCAGCCCTGAGTGAAGATTGGAAGCACTGTTGAAATACAGTGACTGGAGAGGTATAAAAAAAAATATTGTGCTGTAATTGTAGTGTTACCACACCCTCATCTTCCAATCTGCTCATGTCACACTCATCAACTGAAGTCATTTGGGCTGAGCTCCGTCCAGAGAGAGGAGAATATCAGAGTCATGTATTATTTGGTGGACTTATTTGAGTGTCCAGCGTCTTTCCAGGCAATGTGACATTTGGCAGCTGGCTGCAGAGAGGACGTCTCAGTGCAGCCAGAAGGAAGCTGCTGCTGGCGGGGTCAATAAGTGGGTAATATTGTGTCCAGTCAGGGCAGAGGATGGAGGAGAGGTTATTCAGATGGGTGAGATGTTCTACCCACCCGGAAAAAAAGAAACATATTGTTCTTAACCACCTCTTCTGAACAAGATAACTCATGTATCTTCTGTCTAGACCAAACCTTTGTGTAGAGGAGGTGGAGGTGGTGGTGGTGGTGGAGGTGGAGGGGGAGGGGGGTTTTCTGGAGTTAACGTTTATCCTTTTCAGAGCAAAACAGTTGCCAACTTTCCTCACTCTCTCTCAGACAAAGCCACCAGGTGGACATCGATCTCAGACTCTGACAGAATCCTGGAACACAAACACACACGTTTAATGATCATCATTTTTGTGCTGCCAGATGTTGTAGGCCTTAAAGACATGGACATGTTGGGAACACATTCAACCCTGTAAGCCCTTCCTTTAATCTTATCCCTGGGTTTAGTTTGAGGGAATTTCCATTCAAACACTTTTGTCTGCTTTTATCCGTTTTTTAAAAATAACTCTGATGCATTATCGACAATGCCAGCACAGAAGGTTTAAACGATTTAATTGTTTTCAGTATCAGCACAAAGACGCAAGACTTTAAAGGGATCGTGCAGAGTTAGTTTAGCTACCCGGTTACTCTTTGTTAAAAGCCATCAGTCTCCTTTGTCAAAAACAGTCATTCTGCATTTGAGCAAGGACATTATAGTGTAATTGTAATGTAAATTGAGTAAAAATGAGAAAATAAGAGATACATAGTGTACACAGATAAATTCTTTCCAGTATTCTTCTCTTCTTTTCTTTTAGAGCTGCAATGTTAAACTCTTTTTCTCTGTGCTGTAATCTGACTTTATAATATTTATTTTTAAAAAAAGTCTCAGTTTGCTTGTGTATTTGTGTGACCTGGTGGAGCTGATACCCCTGCCTGCTTCTCTAAACATCTACTGCTGATTATGGACAAGTTCCCGACACGAACCCACTTTAAAAATCAGAACGAACCCCTTTAATCAGAAGCAAGAGTATCTGTTTAAAATTGCATGTTTTATGGGAACAAAGAGGATATTTTCTTTTTGTTTATTTAGTAAAAAGAATATCCAGGGAGTTTGACTAAATCCATCTGCCTCAGCAATATCCTGCTTCAGTTTTATTCTGGAAAAAATGGTTTACAGCAGCAACAGAAGACTTAGTCATCGTTATTAATATCTCCTTTAACGTCTTTGTGTCAGGAAAATACTCACTTGAATTTTGGCTCTTTTGTCGTGATGACTCCCACCTCCAGCTCTGAGGGCTTGAAGTCAATGGACAGAACGGTTGACAGACATGAGATGGCGGTCTGTTTTTGAGAAGGGAGGGAGAGTTGTGAAAAACATGAAAAAGGAGAGGAGAGAGAAATCTATTAAACCATGCACCAGAGAAATACATTACTTTCAAGTGTGTCAAATTACCTATAAAGATAATAGCAATCATTAATTGTGTCTTATATTTGGTAATAGAAAAGTATTAAATTAATGAGTGATGAGAATATAAACACAAGGTTTCCAAGACAGACTAAAGAGAAACAGCTGAGGTACCTGAGATGTGGTACCTTCTAGATAGATAATAGGAAATAGCTGCAGCACATTTGTGCACCTGTTTGACTTGTCGAGAAAAACAAAACAAAACATTTAATTGTGAAAAAAGGGCCATTTCAAACTACAGCTGTTACACTATATTGAGATCTCTGGACAGATTACTCTTGTTTGCATTAGCAACTTATTCTTTTACTTGAATTTCTGGATATTCTATATTTTGAAAGAATATCTTAGAAAGAACAGTTTTAATTAAATAAATATCAGGATTTCTTACTGTGCTTGATTTTAATAATTACATCCATAAATTACAAATTGGTTCCTTTCATGGCTGCTCTCAGTAGTGCAGTTAAACATTCTGGTATAATGACACAATTGTGAAACTCCCCGACTTTTCCTGCCATCCAAACAACTCCCTGACTGTCTGTGCCTGACTGGGAATCCCCGCTGGAAGAAAGATTTAAACGACACGTTTTGTGGATCTTTTAATGGGGTGTAATCAGCATAGACAGCTGTTTAAATCACACAAATATTTGTTCTGTTCTCTCTGAGCTTAGTTTGCTTTTTTCACTGCAGGCAAGTTCCCCTCACTCACTACGGCGGCTGAAAGATTCAAATCATGAATTGATGTACAAAACACTGTTGATGATGAAACCCATATTATTCCTGATATGTGCCCTTTTTAACATTATTATTTACTTATTTTGTAATTTTCATTTTATCTTTTCCTAAATATTCCATGATATTCCAAGAAAGTAGCCCTAATCAATCAGTATTTAACAAAAAATTACAATAGGCAGTTTTGAATCTGATTGTGTGTGTGTGTGTG
>JAOWBC010000248.1:19770147-19788852 GCA_028566105.1 Hypoplectrus providencianus | reverse complement strand
TAGTGTCTTTGCCCCAACTGTAGTGAAAACCTGTAGTCTGTATATGTGTGTGTGTAGATCCCTGAGGCACTAGGCTATGTACGACAGGCGTTGCAGCTTCAAGGGGATGATGTCCACTCCCTTCACCTGCTGGCCCTGCTGCTCTCTGCTCAGAAACACTATCATGATGCTCTCAACATCATAGAGATGGCTCTGTCCGAGTACCCGGAGAACTTTAAGTAAGACTACAAGGGCACTTCATTCAAAAGCACACACAAAGTCACTCATTTATCGAGCAAACCAGTGTGCATTTGAGCGCAGAAATCATCTCATGATAGGGTTGATAAAGGTGGTGGCTGAGACCAGCATCATTTAAATATTACACTACTGAATACTCAGTTTAGATGCCCTGCTCCAAGATTTCTCAGAGAACACTGATGAACACTGATTTGATCTTAACCTCTGCTCACGTCCAAATTGACGAGCCATGCTTTGAAATGACAGTACGCCCACTTTTCTGCTGTATATTTGTTTCATAAATGAGGTCCCATGTCTCTTTATTTCTGTGTCATATTAACATTTACCTTTTTGTGTATTCTTTGTGTATGGTAGCCTGCTGTATACCAAGGTGAAGTTGGAGTCCATGTGTAGAGGGCCGGAGGAAGCTCTGCTCACCTGCAAACACATGCTGCAGATCTGGAAGAGCTTTTACAACCTTACCAACCCCAGGTATACACACACACACAGACACACACACACACAACAACACATACACACTCAACTAAATGCAAAACCAGCCCTAGTATTTGTTTTGTTTTCATTTATTCAAACTAGTGACTAACGACATTAGGTTGCACCATTAAGATTTAAAGGGATTTTCTTTTTATGCGAGGTTGTTTTAATAAATGGCAGTCGGCACAGAGCAAAGACATGAAAGCTAAATATCAGTTGCTGTGGAAGAGAGAAGTAGTAAAAAGTATTTTAAACTCCCTATAAAGAGACAGCCTCACCTAAAAGAGAAAATCAACATCAGTTGACATTAATGCCATAATTAGAATATTTTCACTTGATTACCATGCTATCAGACAGGTCTTTCAGACTTCTTAAAAAAATTTTTATTGGATTCTGCAGGAACATAAAATTGTGTCGGAGCTTTCATACAAAGAAAAATTTACACTAGACTCTTTGGACAGAACAGTATTTGTATCAGAACCTTGATTGGTTATTTTGTTTGTGCTGTTGTGTGACTTTGATGTGACTTTTTCCAAATTGATGTGTTAATTTTTAGTCAGTGGTGTGTAATTCTCTTTGTAAATACTTTTGTTTTCAATCGGCTCAAATAAAACTTAAGGAGAACTTCATTTGACTAGACGAGTCAGAGGCATTTAAAACTACTACCAGCCCAGACAATGCAAAAACATTGTTTTGACTCTGTGTGTGTTTTCGTGGCAGTGACTCTGGGCGTGGCAGCAGTCTGTTGGACAGAGCCATAGCAGACAGACGACAGCTCAACGCCATGACTTTGCCTGACTTCAGTGACCCAGACACAGGTAGACACACACACACATTAACTCTTACTCCAGATCCGGCATGAGCTCACCAGTGGAACCTGTCCAGGTTTGCTCAATGATTTCCATAAACATGATATTATCCTCTCATCTAATAGTGACCATTATACCTTTTATGTACTTGGAATACCATTTGTTTTTTATTATATTTTTTATTAAATTAATCCACCCCCTATTAATGTAAAACCTTAAGTAATCTTTGTTGTTTTTTTTCTGTTTTATAAGTTGTTGCTTTATTCAGAAGTTATGTTACTAATTGCTACAAAACTTCTCATGCAGGAGAATTTTAGTTTAAGTGTCTATTTTTTAGTCTATGCAGATTGAGAACCAGAGACTTCCTTTCTTTTCTTTATTCCTTGATTCATTTAACTAATTTCTGTTTTATTTTCTGTGTTTGTTTTAGTCTCAGGTTCTTCCTCTTCTCACTCTGGTTCTGAGCCGGTCTCCCCCACCTCCCCATCCACCATTTCCACCCTCTCCTCCCCACTGTCCTCCCCTTCCTCTCCTGTTCTTGTCCTCCAGCCTCCTCCTCTTCCCCCACGTAGAAAAACAGCCCTCCATCCTCCTGGCCCTCCTCTCCCCCCACCTGCTCCTCCTCCTCCTCCTCCTCCTCATCATCCTCCTCCTCCTCCTCCTGCCACTCATCCTCCTCCTGCCACTCGTCCTCCTCCTCCTCCTCCTCCTCCTCCTCCTCCTCCTCCTGCCAATCGTCTTCCTCCCCATCCTCCTCCTCTTTCCACTCGCCCTCCTCCTCCTCCCGCGCCCACCAAGACCAGGACTCACTCCTTTTGCAACCACGTCACTCTTCGCCAGCTCTCCTCAAACTGTAATCCGCCTCCACGTCTCCTCTGCCTGTAGCATGGTGTGGAGAGTGACCTAAAAGAATACACACAGTAATGGGGATAAACTTTTGTGTGTTTAGTGATGAGAGTGTTAAACAATATATTAGTTCACTGGCAACATCCCAAGTAGACACCAACATTTACTGTTCACCGCATGGCTCAAAATTCAAAATCTGAAAAAGAAACATGCTGATTTATATATTTTATAATTCATTATTATGACTGAATCTCTTGTTGCACTGAAAGTTAAAGTATCCATTAAATATTTGTTTATCATATAATATCAATAATTAATATTTTATAGAGACGCTGAGTTTTGCCAGATAACAGGGAACAGAATTGTATAGAAGCCTATTTTTGTCATTAGGAAAAAAAAGGTCCCATAAGTCATAATTACTTATGACTTATGGGACCTGCTCAGAAAAATTATTTTGCCATTACAATTTTTCATCATTCTTTTACTGCCAAATCTGAACAGTGCAGACAGAATATTCCTAAAAAGAAAAAATAACAAACCCATCAGGATCACCTCAGGCAGGTGTTAATGGCCTTCCTTTCAAGCCAAAAATTCACACAGTGTCTCATCAGTACCAAAAATATTGTAGAAGGGATTAATCTTGAATCTGATTTGTCCTCTTAACCTCAGAAGCATGAGAACAAATGTAAAACTAAACTGACTAACTTCTATGAGTATAATGTGAGCTTCTCAGTCCTGCTGTGAATCTGCATGTTAACAAGTAAAAAGGCTTTGAGTGCAGTGGAGCATTGATGGACTTGCAGCAGTTGCTTTGCGTTTCTTGTGACTCAAGGTAAACTTTGTCACTCCGCACATTCGTTTAAACTCGGAACACTTAACACAGTCAGGATTTCGTGATCGCTTTTCACAGCTTTACTGTCTCCCTGGCCATTTCTCTCTTGTTTTTATGACATTTTTTGTATCCTCCTCCTCCTTTCTGTCTCTCTGTTTCTGTGAGGATTTATCATTTGAGCCAACATTAATTTGTCTTGTTTCCCAGTTCCAACCTTATGTTGTCTCTGGTTGGTGCCATTTCTTCTGCTAATGATGTTTCACAGGAAATTGATGGTTGTTATTGAATTTAATAATAAATGAAATCTGAATAAGTTTTCTCCAGAACATAACTTTTATCAGTCAGAGAACATGAGCATCAGGATGATGATGAAAAAAAAAAAGTTTTTTACTGTATTCGAATGCACCTTAAAAAAGTGAATAAGGAGCTCTTGTGAGTTTTAAAGCAGAGAAAGATGAGCCTCTTACATGTTTATTTCAGTAAACTCTCAAATGTTCATATGGGCTAATAGGTAAGCATTTATTTGAAAATATTACAGCTAAAAAGTGGCACATGTGGAAGCAGTTTTTTTTATGTGTCTTAAAATGAAGAATATAAACCTTCTCTGGGCTCGACTGTCTTCCTTCCTTTTTTTATTATCATAATGATTTGGTTTTTTTCTTCTCTGTCTCTTCCTCTCTTTCAATCATTAACAGTCGTCTTTCTGTTTTTTTTTCCCATTCCCCCTTGTTTTTTCAAGGCGGCCTTCAGGATGCTAACACTCTTGGTTTTTCCTCCATGTTTTCTGTTTGTAAGTAGCCATCTAACCTCCATCTGACCTTCCTTTTTCCATCCATTGTTCTGTCCATCCTTGGGTCCCTGTTGACCTCCCTTTTCCTCACGAGGTTCCGATATATGTACAAAATCTATTCCAGGAAAATGTGTACATATATCCTCTGCTTTAACTCAATGTCTGCAGCCAGTTTTTCAGGAGAACTATACTGAATTCAGATTGGTAGTTTGATTTAAAGGAATACAACGACTTAAAGGTATATTTATTTAAAAAACTGTTAATTTTTCATAGCAAAGCAATGCAAAAGTCTTGAGGAAACAAACTATGGGGTTAGCTGGAAAGCTTTTGGAATATAAAGGCAGATGAAAGTAACAATTTTGACATGAATTAATCAAAAAAAAAAAGAGAAAGCTCACAGAGAGACACCGCAAAGGAGAGGAAGAAGCAGCTTCCTGCATGTAGCACTTACCGTCTCAGAAATGTGGCTGCAGTTCTAACAAAACTAATCTTAATTGATATGGAGAGGTTATATAAGGGGAAAACCTATTAGATAATTTATTTTAAGGAAAAAAAGGGTATTATTTTCACCTCAGTGCATCTATTATCAAGATTTTGTTGGTTTACTGCCATTTCTGCTGACACTTGAGCAGAGTGGACATATCTCTGGTTATCTGTTGGTCATGTGGCTGCTGTTAAAACGTGCCTCACAGTGAAAGCAACGAAGGGAACCACACAGGTTATGGTGTGGTGATCCGTGGCACTTTGTCCTGTAAGTCAGTGTATTCCTTTCAAGGGATAGTTTGGATTTGGGGTTGCATAAGATACATAGTCAGTGTGTTACCTGCAGTTGATGGCTGCCAGTACCCTCCCAGATTAGAGAAGCACTCAGGAGTGCTGACATATTTTAGCCACATAAAAGATAGTATTTCATTTAAATTGCACTGTATGTAAAATATAGTTTTATATATATTTAAACTGCTATAAATTGTTTTAACTGGGCCCTTTTACAGGTGCCTAAAAGGGGATTATTGGTGAATTTTCATGATGTCTTCAGACTCGACCCGCTTAAAAACTTCTTCCACTGCCCCTGTCCACAGCATTACATTAGTCAGCTTCTGTGCCGGTTCTCCTGCATGCTTCTCCAGACTTGGTTGCTACCAAGCACCATTTATTTTATGTAATACTCTGACTTATCTTAAACAGCCCCTCTATAAAAACTATAAACTATGTCTTTTATACAGTTAGCAGCTTTCGTGCATGTGTTGCTGTGTGAACTGTCCACGTGTTTCGACACAAGCCACTGCAGGAAGCTTTCTCAATCGTCTGTTAGCAAACGTGTTACTGTCACTGAGTGAAAACTGTTCTTTTATACACTTCCTTAAAAAAAAGAAGTTGATGTCTCAAGGTTTTGTCCGATTTTATCTATTCATTTATTTATTTTACAGATATCTAGCTGATAGGTTTACTTGAATAATAGGGGCACAAAATGGTAAAAGTGAAAGCAAATCATATGAAAATATACATTCTGTTCTCAACTCTTTTTCATGTTAGATAGAGATAAATGGAGAGAAGCTTCATATAATGTCTTTTGTTTAACCTTTGAAAAAGTTGGCAGGCAGATTAATTTGTTGAAAGTGCTGTTGATACATCACCAATAGAAGTTTTCATCAATATGAATTAAATTTAGGGAACCATCCTGTCTCATCCTTAAATGTGCTGCACTAGGCTGGGCTGCTGCATGCTGCCATCTAATATATTTCTTCTTACAATAAGTCCTTCAAACCAGGCTACTCAAATTCAAATACAAATGCGTGTGTGTGTGTGTGAGAGAGAGAGAGAGAGAAAGACATCCTTTTTAAAAGCCACTTATCAGCAACATACTCTTGCTCTTTGCTCTCACACGCACAGAGCTGTAATATTCAAATCTTCTCTTTTCATCCTTATCTCACTCATCTTTTACACGTGGGTAGTTCCTGTCCCTCAACACCCAAACACAGCTCGTGTCAGCGTAGTGACAGGAGTTTAGATCGCAGAATGATAACAAAAACACATTTTATTAGAATTAAAAAAATAAAAAATTAGACTATCATTATTTGTAATTCACTATGTTTTTTAAATATATATAAAATCCACATATTAATGTGTGTTTTTCTAGTGATGTTCAAATTAGACTCCACAAACCATTATTTAAGGATATTCATCATCTGAAATACTAATTTAGGACATTTTAGTCAAAATTATGCATTTAAATATGTCAAGAATAGTTAGAATTTACAATGTTTTTATACTTTTTTTCATAAAGAATCTGTATGATTTACACACAATAGATTCATTGACAATGTCAGTCAGAAAATATTAATTTGTTTGTTTTTTTACTTTAAAAGGAGATAATATGTGAAAAGTCCATATATAAATTATGTTTTGCTTTCACACATCTTCAGTCCTATTCAGTGGCCATTTTGCGTCCCTGTCATAATCTGATGGAATTTAAAAGCTGCGACAAAATCCGAGACACACTACTTTCAATTACTAATCAGCAGAGTGCAGGTTGATGCAGTGTTGGTGCATGGTGTTGCAGAAATAATTCATTTTAATCTGGTTAATCCGGGTCCATAACACCGTGTGTTGCAACGTGTGGAATGGTGTGGACTGATTATAGGCTTTAGCGCAGGAGCAGGAAACTGTGTGCCGATGTGGGCCCAGAGTTTTGAGCTTTTTTTAACTGCAACCAAACGCTCCAGATTTCACCGATCAAGATCCAATTTTCTGTTTGAAGTCGTGGGAATCAGTGAAATCTGCAGCTTTGTTTGGTTGAATTAAAACCCTGCATTGTAGCACATGGCTGCCTAACGCTGCTGCAGTAGTGAATCAGTACCTGGAGGAGATTTTTGTGTGTAATATTGTTGCGTTCTCTCCCTGCAGGCTCGGTTCATGCTACGTCTATAGCGGCCAGTCGTGTAGAGCAGGCTCTGTCTGAAGTCGCCTCCTCTCTGCAGAGCAGCGCTCCCAAACATGGACCCCTGCACCCCTGGATGACCCTGGCTCAGATCTGGCTGCATGCAGGTATATTTCCATAGTTTTCACTTCATTCTAGCACCTTCAAACAGAGAGAGAAACACTGGATGAGGTAATGATCCTGGTTCCTGTTTGACAGCCACATAAAAACTCTATAAAAGCATATATGCTAATGCTACCTTTAAAGTCAGTAGGTGGCTGCACATGTACATGCCCTAAAAGTGTTTCTGTTAGTTTCAAGGAGTTCAGAATATTAAAGAGATAGTTCAGATTTTTTTGAAGTGGGGTTGTATGAGGTACTTAGTACATATTCAGTCTATTACCTGCAGTAGATAGAGGTCGACAGGAGAAAAGGGCATGGACGCTAAGCTGTGTAGTGAAAAGGATGGGGGTAGCAGCAAAATGCATTTTAGCCATCTAAAAATATCAAAATCAGTTTAAATGTAGGTTATTTTTTACCGTTTTTAACCGCTTTATCTTGTCGTCAAACAGACCAGCTTCAGCAAAAGGAAGTGGATTCATTCTAGGCTATCTCCAAAGTCACCAGACTCCTTTAAACAAACACAACAGAACATAAGAGGGAAGCAGTCAGGAGTGCTGACAGATTTTAGCCACCTAAAAAATTGTATAACTTTAAAAGGATGCTATATGTAAAATATTTTTTGAACTTTACTTTGTGGTCCCCTGTTGAAGTAACTGTATTAGAAAAAAAAGCTGGTATTTATGCTTTCTTCATAGCCACCAGAATCCATTGACAACAACAGATATTTTGCCTTGAGGAACAACAGTTTCTGGTCTAATGCTGCCTCAATTAGTCAGTGCCATTCAAGGCAAAATGGTAAAACAGAAAATCCTGTGTTCTGCAAGGTAAAATATCTGTTTTTGTCAAAGAAGTCTGGTGGCTTTGGAAACATCATGGATGAATATAACTGCTTCAGTTCAGTCAGAACGGGTCGTGAAAATGTTATATAAATTGCTTGAATTTCACTGCTACTAATTGTCTTAATGCGTTTGGCCTCTGTTCATGTCTGCAGCAGCACATTTCTGTAAGTTTCAGTGAGTTCAGAGTTTCAACTATGACCAACCAGTGTTACCATGTCCAAACCAATTCAGGTCATTGTGACAAGGTTAGGTTATTAAGCTGAACAAAAAAACTGCCTTTAGATCGAATAGTGACACATTAGACAGGTAAACAGACAGTAGGTCTGTATGCCTTCTTGATTCTGTTAATGGATAGGAAGTATTAAATACCCATATCATAATTCAGGATTATAAAAAGCTCAGCCGGAAGTACTCGTTACTAAATACAATAACACGCATGCATATCATATCATATTTACACATATAGACTTGAAGTCGCAGTGAATGTACTGGCATTAGCTGGAAGGACTGAATACGCCTGCAGTTTGTCTGCCGCTGCAATCACAGCAGATTAAATTACCTTTAGAGTACACTCCAGCCCTGATTCTCATTTCTGCATCAACTACACACACATAAACACACACTCATAATCAGACTGAAGAGTATACAGAAGCACATGCACACAACACACACACATACACACTCATAGTTAGAGGTTGTTTGTGCCACTGTTTATCTCTCCAGCTGCTTCCTGTCAGAGGTGGTCATTTCCAGCTTGGCGACACAGCTAATATAATCATCCAATCACAGGACAGACAAGCAGACGGTCCAAACTCATTTCCTCTGTCTGCCTCATTCTTTGTTTGTATCTCTCTCCCTGCACAGAACGCATTAGGTAACCTTGATGCTGAATTTCTGCTCTTTAAGGGAGAAATTGAGTGCTTTTTCTCTCTCCTTTCCTGTGTCTCCTTTTTGCAGTTTTTTTCCTGAAAAAAATTAATGTATGTTTGTTGCTCTTGTAAAACATAAGTTTGATTCGAGGGGTTTAAAAATGTTTTTTTATAAGGCGTAGGATCTCCAAACACCAACACCATTTATGGTTAATGGAGTCTTGATTTTATTTATGTTTAATACTGCTGCAAATTGAACATTTTGTGAAACAAAAGGAAACTTGCACTCACAGTTTGCTGTCTCTCCTCCCTGTGTGTGTGTCTGATAGCTGAGGTGTACACCGGCATGTCCAAGCCTGCAGAGGCCACGGCCTGCACCCAGGAAGCATCCAACCTCTTCCCCACATCCCATAATGTGCTGTACATGAGGGGCCAGATCGCTGAACTGAGGGGAAACATAGACGAGGCCAAACGTTGGTATGAAGAGGCCCTGTCCATCAACCCGACGCACGTAAAGACCATGCAGAGACTGGTAATGCTGCCTGTTTTTCTTCTGCTGTGTGCTGGTGTTTGGCCTGTGAAAAAAATAACAAATGTCCTATCTGTCTGACAGTTTGTGTGGTTTGTGTAATCAGCTGTAAACCTCTGGGACAGCCCCATTAGAGGGGAAGTGTCTTCCTCCTCCACCTATTTTTTATTGGCTTAATTCCAATTAGAGTACGGTGTGCTTCTGTTGGCACAGGCGGAGAGGTTTCCCCTCAGGGGATGTCCCGAACAGCTTATTGTGGGATATAAAAGTCTCAGAGAGCCTGTTGCATAAGTGCTGGCTAGTAATGTGTCATTATCTGAATATCTATGCCCACAAATTCATATTAACTAGGTCTAAAATGAAATGTTCATTTTTGAAGAATTCTAAAAATAGTATAAACAAAGACAAAATGACCAGATATTATGATCTCCCTAAAAGACATTTCTTTTTTGTAGTATTGTGTCAACAAAATTCAAAAATACAGATTAAAGGATATTAGAGATAGAATTTGATCATTTAATTACAGTAGAGAATTAATGTTAAAATAAACAAAAAAATATTTTCTTTTTATGGCACAAAGGATGTTTATCATGTAAGTTGTAATACAGAAAATTGTTAATTGTAATACTTGAAATTACAATGCAAATATGCATGCAATTAAAAAGCAAGCAACTATAAAATGTAGTAAAACCAAAATCTGAATTATCTGAATTGTCATGAATCTGAATGGCTGAAGGAGAGACTGGTGCAGAGTGCTGAGTGTCCCACAGTTCACCTGTTCACATGGTAATCCACTGCTGTACGACTTAAACAGGATTAATAAGCACATTCATCACAGCACGCTGAATGTAAGCCTGACAGGCCTCCCTCTGTCTCACTCTGTGTCTCTAATTGTCCACAGGGTCTCATCCTACACCAGCTGCAGCGCTACAGCCTGTCAGAGAAAGTCCTGAGGGACGCTGTGCAGGTCAACAGGTGTGTGTGTGTGTGTGTGTGTGTGTGTGTGTGTGTGTGTGTGTGTGTGTGTGTGTCAGTGCAATGTACGTGATTATTATATTTTAGTTCACTTACTACAATTTTTCCCTTTCCTCTCTCCTCGTCTTCCTTTCTTTCCTGTCCTCATCATCTTCTGCTGCCTTCTTTTTTCTCCTTCTCTCCTCTTACCTCCTTCCATATCAACTCTCCTTTCCTGTCCTTGCCTGTCTCCTCCTCTTTTACCTCTTTCCGTTTTCTCCTTTCCTCTCGTTTCCATTTTTCTCATCTCTTGTTTCCTTTCTCCTCTTTTAATCCTCTCCTCTCCTGTTACAATCTTCTGTTTTCCTCCCTCTTACTCTCTTATTCTCTCCCTGCTTCCTTTTTTTTGTCATCCCCTCCCTTTCCTCTGTTTACCCACTGTTTCCTTTCCACCTCTCTCCTCCTTACTCACTGTTTCCTTTCCTCTCCCCTCCTCCTTACCCATTTTTTTGTCTCCTCTCCTCCCCTCAGCACGGCTCATGACGTGTGGAACAGCCTGGGCGAGGTGCTGCAGGCTCAGGGAAACGCGGCGGCGGCCACCGAGTGTTTCCTCACGGCGTTGGAGCTGGAGGCCAGCAGCCCCATCCTGCCCTTCACCATCATACCGCGAGCACTATGAAACACACACCCTCACTGTTAGAGCCTCAGTACTGTAACACAGTTGCCCAAATGATGGACCTGTGAGCCACACACACACACACACAAACAAACACACACACAGCATGCCTGCATGCCCCTCACACACACCTGCACAAGGTTTTACTGCCGTACCCTCACTGTAAATACACACACTGTATAGAAATGAAATTAAACATACATGCACCTTTCCCCACCCCTTCCCACAATGCCTTGCTGTGGCTGTGACCCCCGTCTGTATGTGTGTGTGTGTATGAAAGCATACATTGTTTGTGTGTGGTTGCACTTTTTTGTGTCTGTGCATGTACACCCACGTCCGTATATGCGTGCCAACGTGTTTGTGTCATGTTCGTGTCCGGCTGTATGTGATTTGTAGTACGCTGTGTCTGTTTGAGTTCCTGCTCTGCTAGCATTCAGGCGCCTAAGAGTTTACATTTTGTTTACATGTTATTTAGATCATTAATGTTTCCTTTTTAAGCCAAATATTACTGATAATCTCCACACACACACACTTTTACTTGCTGTAATATAGAATCGCGGTGACTGTACGGCTGCCCCGGGACAGCTGGATCTTTGAGAATCTGCTCAACAGACATGACCAACAGATCGCTGAAGAATCAATCAGTAAACTCTAAATGCCAAAACACAGGCTGCATTTACACACACAGGAGATCAGATCTGAACCTGCAGATGCCCTTAGGACTGCTGTCTGTTCTTATTTTTAACATGTACAAATTTTGTGTTATGTTGAGCCTTCACATGCTCTTGTTGTTAAAGTCCTCCTCAAGACACATTATGTATAAATACGCTTCATGATTAATATTTTCATTAACGTGGTTTTGCCACTTAATAAAAAGCATTTCCCCTTGTTGAAGAACTCATCTGGACCTGCAATGGAAAGAGAGTTAGCATCGTTTAGCTTGTTTATGTTGTTGTTAGCTTGTAGCCGGCAGTGGCTAACTCCACATAAGTGGATGTGAACCAGACATAACCTGCTAAAGAGTGTTTTCACTTTCTGTACTTTTGATTGGCTTTCAAAGTGCTGATGTGCCTAATCTAGCTTCCCTGATGTACATTTGAATGTCATTATTTTGCTACTTTATTTTTTATTGTTTTTGATGTGTTTTGAAATCATTTTTGTGTTTTCAGCTGGAGTCACAATAGCTGAACAGATAAAAGTGCCAACTATAAACATAAACAAGATGTCGCAGATCAACGTTTCATGTAAACAGCTCATAAAAAAGCGATCCTGTCTAACATTTATATTTTAACCAATTGTAAATGTGAAAAGGAGGAATCTGCTTCCCAAAGATCAGATTTCCTGTTTTGTGTAAGTGCAGCCAGTGATTGTGTTGTTGTCATGTCCTGTCACCGTCATGTTAAATACAACTAGATGAATATACTTTTTTCTCCTTTCTTTGACTATAAATACAAAAGGATATTGTTGTATATTTGATTGTTCCGAGTGTATTATTATTATTTTAGAAAGTAAATTATAATTCTATTTTCTGGAGAGTTATGTTACCGAAGAGATGCAGTCGGAGGATTGAAAGGATGTTGATGTGAGCTCAGTCTGTGAGTCCGTCGTGCTGTAAATGAATGACTGAAATCAGGATGATGACAATGACAAAGATAATAAAAGTGGTTAAAAACATCTGCAGCTTCTCTGATTTGGTTTATTGAATCACTTCTTTCAATTTTCAAACATCTCATAATATGTTTTTCTATCTTTTTTTTCAAAGGATTCTACAATGAAGTGTCAACACACCCTAATAAAATATTAAATGATTGGATGATACACAAACCCACCCAAACTCACACACAAATGTCTGAATTTAAATTTTAGTGCATTATTAAAAAAAAGGAAAAAAAAAATAGGTTCACTTAATTAATTGGCATTTAAAGGGCTAAAATTGAAATTATTTTAAAAAGAATTAAATGTGTAGATATGAATTTAATTAAGACATTGTGTCGTCTGAGAGAATGAAATTAGATCATTAACAGTGGAAAATGCTATTAGTACATATTTTCATAGCAGGTAAAGTGAAGTTATATTTAAGACTTGACACGGAAAAGTGGAAATATCAATATATATTATTTTTTATGTCAGTTTTTTAGGCATTTGTCCTTTTAGAAGAAATAGAAAATAATTCTATGTAAAAAAAAACATCTGCATTAAATGTATCAACAGCTGTTTAAAAGGCAGAAATTCTTAAAATTAATAACTGTTAATATGTTAGTTTATGGCAGACATTTCTGTCCTCTAAGCTCATCAGAGCCGCTTTCTTAAAGGGACGAGTTAAGGATTAATTATGTGGTGAGTACAAACCTTTGTGTCTGTGTGTGGGTGCGACCTCGGGGCCAGCGGTGTGTGTTACTTTCTCAGGTGTGTGTCTGTCAGTGGGTAGGTGTGTCCTCCTCGGTGTGTTTTTTATTAGAGGATTACAGCGCTGACAGGCTTTGTCCCGGAGTGTCAGGAAGCCACAGTTCACCGTCTCACACACCGCCAGCCCCCCCACTGCTGCCGGGTCCTCAGGTGTCACTGACACTCGGTCCCCCTGAAAGGTCATGACCTCCTCCGTTCAATACTCATTACTGTAGATCAGCTGCTTGGTTATAAAAAGTTGGAATGAAATATTGTTTTATCCCTTTCCATTGAAAATATTGTGACAATGTGTTTTATTCTTGACCCAAAACTTATTAATTAAATAACTATGAATCAATCTCTTAGAAACATGTGATTGATTTTGCTTTTAATTAGAAATAAAAAGAGAAATGTGTCTAAAACTTTTTGGTTATAATGAGTAACAAATAACAGCCCATGGAACAAGAGAAATTTAGCTTATTTAAAGTTTTTTTTCCCCACTAAGTCTATTAAGGTATTTTGGCTACAAATTAGAGAAATATACTTAATTAGATTTTGCTTTATGTTGTGTACTTTTTTGTATATCAATTGAGTTATTGTTTCTATTAATTTTTTGTTTTGTTTATGTTGTAGGGGGAAACTCATTGATAACAGATATGGTGGTCGATAAAATGTTTTTTGAGCTGCAATGAAAACATGGATTGTGCACTATTTTTTTTACCACTCTGCAAATGTATCAAGAAGGCTAATTTCCCCCCCCAAAAAAAAAAAATTATATATATATATATATATATATATATATATATTGATATACATTACACCTACAATGAACTGCAACATTTTCCACTTTATACATTATTTAAAATGCATTTTCATAAACATATAGGACAGCATATACACCTCTTCCAATATGTCTTTAATAAGCCAATATCCGCTCATAATATTAAAGAATCTTCTAATGTTTGAGTGGCAGCTCGTTAATAGCAAGCAGGGAGATGAATTAATACACTTCAGACGTTATGTAACTGTAAATACTAATTCTGTTTGTGTGCGTGCTTGCGTGCGTGCGTGCATACATGCAGATAACGCTGTCCCATCTTCGTCTGTCTATATATTATAGAAAGTACCAGTAAAGAAAACATGACGTTTGGCTGCTTATTGAAATTTCAACCCAGTAATTAAACTCAGAGTCTGTCAGTCTGTCACCAGTAAACAAACCAGAATATCAGCTTATTGCATCAGAGGAAAGATTTTAGGGGCTTTAAGATGCTCTGTGAATCTATTTTCTTTTCTCTCTCTCTCACTCTCCAAGTCCTGGATTTCTATTATTGTCTTTCAACCCCCCCTTAGTCTCCTCTCTTCGCTCTCTCCTCAAACTCCCACGGTTTTCTGCTCCCTCTCCTTCCACTTCCACCCACCCCATGCCAGGCTCTGTTGCCTAGCAGCTTCTTCATCTGCAAACAGACATTTATTTGTCGAGGATCTGGAGAAGTCCTTGTGACACCCCTCTTTAGAATAGTGAGGACACGTCTGCAGCCATCACTGTTACTAGTGTTTGGGATTGCTCGTTAGTCATACATATCTTAAAATGTTTATTAAATTAGAAAAAATAATAATAATAAAAAAATCAAGATCCTTATTTTTCCAACACTTCCTCTGATTGCCAGTGCTGTGCATCATTTAGCTGCAATGCATCTACTCATACAAAGACTGGGGCAAGCTGCAACTTAAAAAACAATCAGGTTAACATTCCTATTCTTCACGAGGTGCTTTCTGTTGATGAACCTATTGTTTACTTTTTGTTTATTTTACTCATTTATTTGCATTTCCCTTATATTTGCAATTCAAATGGACATATTTTCAATGTGTTATGCATGTGTATGCTTTTTAGTTATTTAATATTTTTCTCTTTTTCCTTCTGTTTAAATACAAAGAGGCTTGTTGTATTAACAATGTGGGTGATGCATGTGTAATTTTTTTAAATCTGACAAAAAAGACCAACTGTTCATTTAGAGACTTAAAGAATGTAAAATCTTACAAAATGTTTAAAAAGTGGGCTTCAGTGTCGGCTCTTCTACTTACTCTCAGAAAGACGTTGCATGCAATAAGTAGCACAGATGAGTCACTTTAAAGCAGCACCTCCCCCACAGAATCTGCCTTCAAACAAGAGAAACACACAAGTCGGCTCATTTTTTAAGACACAAAAGCATAAAAAGAAGCAATTCGAGAAGTTAATTCATGACATTTTATTGGAAAAACAAAATGTAAAGACTAGCATGTACAACTTGGAATGCAGATCAACTGAACTGAACAGAACAGTTGGACTGGGCCGGGCCTGGCCGCACCCACACACACACACACTTACACACGCAAACTCACACACAAACACAAGATAGAAATGCCGCAAAGCACCGACCCCGTCCCCACTAAACTGAAAGTAACGCCCCCATAGAATCATGATACACAGGCCACCTTTGAGGCAATAAACTACCCAAGCATGCTTCAGTCATAACCACAGATTAATCATTAAGAAATCTCCAACTCTACATAACCTGATGGTCATAATATTGATACTGTCCCAAAGATTGCTCTTGTATCATTACCTTTTAAGCCCACCCAACCCCTCCAAATGGTCAGGGACACATCCAACCCCCAAAGGGCTTAAATCTATGCCCCTCCCAGGCTTCCCCTCTCAAAAAAGGTAAACACACAAAGGATAAAGCGAGTATCCTGACATGCCAGAAACACAATCTAAAATGAGTTCTTAGTTATTCCTTTTTAAAATTTTTCTTAAAAATATCTCTGTTGTCACTGATTTCATTTAGGTAAGCAAACTGCAAAGGTTCCGCTGGTTCAGTCACACCCATACATCCATCAACTAACCCCTCCCTCCTCTCTGTGGGTCTCAGGCTACCCTGAGGCCCAACAACAGCCTTCCGCCACTGGGCTCTCAACAGTAACCCATCTAAAGCTGCATGCATGAAGAACAGAAAAAAAGAAAAGAAAACAGGAAGTCATAGAAGAAAGGCGATTGTGCCAGCCCATGTAATCATCATGACATCAGGCAGATGGAACCAGGAAGCAGAGGAGCAGCGGCCAAAACCAGCCAGCTGCAGAAAGGCTGCTTGGCTAACGAGTTGAGATCTGATTGGGCAGCTCAGCGCTGGGGGGGGGCGGGGAATACAAGCCAGTACATGCAGATTCATTTAGAAGTTTTTCTTTTTGTCTTTTTACCTTTTTTGAGCTTGTTTATATGGACAGATTTCAGTTTTCCAACATTCAGTTTAAATTGTCTATACAGAACAGTATGAATAAATGTAGATTTTTGCAATAAGAGGTAAGTGAAACATTTAACTGAATCTTTGTTGTAAATGGGAGCCCAGTTCATTTGGCGGTCATCATCTGAACAAATTCTGTGGGAGAAAAAAAAACAATGAAACTCATCAGGAACAGTGTTAAAATATTGTACTTTAACATAGTAAAAAAAAAAAAGACTAAATAGACTAAATATGGTGACCAGTGTTTGTCTATTTATATTACTAGACCTTATTCTATAAATATAACTGATACTTTGGAGGAAGGTATGTATGTGTAAAACTATATTTTCCTTTGTTTTAGTGACAAAATTTCAAGACAGACTTTGCTCTGTACCTTCATAGTTGACCTGTCCGTCTCCATCAATGTCTGCTTCTCTGATCATTTCATCTACTTCTTCATCTGTCAGCTTCTCCCCCAAGTTAGTCATCACATGACGCAGCTCTGCTGCGCTAATGTAACCGTTGCCATCCTGCCCAACACACAAATACAGCGTTAGTCAGTCACAGTTTTCAATAGACAGTTTTTGTCAAGCAGAAAAAGACGAAGAGCCCCTTTTTAGGCCTTTTTTTTATTTATGCATGCATTTCCACAACCTCTGGAGAAATCACTGCCATTAAGATCATTGGACTGCTGCTGTGGTCTACACAAATAATCATACAGTTGTTTGTACAACGGAACCTATTTGGCCAGTCATCATAGCTCTATGCTAAGGACATTCTTGTTTCAGAAGAGTGAGATTTTTGTATTAATACTTAACTGCCTCAAAAAAGGTTCTACACTTTTGATTTTTTGCTTAGTATTCAAAACATTAAACATGGACATCTAAGCTTACCTTATCAAAGACTCTGAATGCCTCTCTGATCTCCTCCTCACTGTCAGTGTCTTTCATCTTCCTTGCCATCATTGTCAAAAACTCAGGGAAGTCAATGGTCCCATTGCCTTGAGGGGGGGGATAGAAAGGCAGGAATTAGTTAAAAAAAAAAAATCATACATTACAAGCATTTTAACAATATCATTCCCCATGTTGAGGTGGAATCAGCTTACCATCTGCATCCACCTCATTTATCATGTCCTGAAGCTCAGCCTCAGTTGGGTTTTGACCCAGTGATCTCATTACAGTGCCCAGCTCCTTTGTGGTGATGGTCCCATCTCCGTCCTTATCAAACAGGGAGAAGGCCTCCTTAAATTCTGAAAAAGCATGATGGGAAGAAGAGACAAAAGAATACAGGCTATTAGAACCAGTAGAAACTCTTGTGGTGTGATAATACACTGACCTATGTGAAGATATTGTGCAGGTTCTTTTTCTGTAACATTACCTGCGATCTGTTCTTCTGTCAATTGGTCAGCCTAGAAAAATGAAAACGGAGGAAAGAAAGGAGAAAAATGAAAAGGAGGGGAAATAAATACACTTTTTAAAGTATAATTTTTTTTTAGGTGAAGGCAGGAATGCAAATAGCGACAGGCTTTAGTAAAATCATGTTCCAGGCAGCGCATTTATTTTAAATTCACTTCCAAGATTACACAACTCTACTTCCTAGTCAATCAGCAATAACCACCACACTTAAAACAATCACAAATCAATTACTCCTTCCAATGACTAAAGGCAGGCCGCAAGAAAACTTCCATTGAAACAAGCGTGACTCATGGGTAAAGTGCTGTGACCATAAAGACCAGACACATAAAAGCATTTTGGGAACAAACAGTTCTGGTGACTGAGTAAAACTGCCCACTGAGTAGCTTGCACAAACCCATCCTCCCAGGTTTTTCTTCTATTCACATTTGCAATGCCAAGGAAAAGGAAGAGCTGAAGTTATGTTAGTTGTCTCATAGTCACATATATGCTCACAAATATACCACCTAGTGATGCTAAAAGCTCCATCAAACCAACACAACTGCGTACAACCTTTATGTCTTCAAAGTGGATATCTGTGAGGTCTGCCACCAGCTTCACTGCTTTAGGTGCTGTTTTTTTCGCCTCTCCACCTCTGCCTCCAACTCCTCTTCCTCCTCCATCCAGCCTTAACCCACCACCTCCTCTGCGCTGCTTCAGATCCACACCTCTTCCTCCTGTACCTCCCCCAGTTACTCCTGTTTTCAGGCTTAGGCC
>JAOWBC010000248.1:19727559-19743269 GCA_028566105.1 Hypoplectrus providencianus | reverse complement strand
AGACAGAAAAGAAGAAATAATAAGAATCAGGATGGAAACCATGCACACAACATATATGTGTGTGTGTGTGTGTGTGTACCTGCTGTATGCCCAGACAGAGGTAGAAGATGCTGTCTGGGCTGTAGGCCTCTCCACTGGGCCGCCTCACTTCTCTGATGAAGCAGGACAGAGCAAAGCTCAGCTCAGCAGAGTCGCACTGCAGCACGTCCTCTTTAATGTCCACTGGATTGGCTGGATTGGAGAATAAAACAAGTCATAATGGCTCAGAGGGAGAGATATCCAAACATAAAACTGGTATATACAGAGCAGAGGTTCACCTTCTTGTGACCGCTTGTTTCGCTGTTGGACCCAGCTCTTCCAGGCTTTCACCCCGTACAGGTGGTTCAGTTTGGGGACCACTGGAGTCGCCGCAGCATTGCGGTTCAACTGAGCAGTCCGCCTTCGACTCTGGATGGATGGAAATGAGAAGTGTGGAAAATCATTGACAGGACTAAGAGCAGAAATTTGGGTAATTTGAAATGTTTTTGGTTTGGTTGGTAGTATCTAAAGGGTGATCAGCTGTTGTATTGGCCTCCTGGCTTTGGAACAGTCTTCCTGTTAATGTTACATCGACTGACACTTCCTCTGCTTTAAATCAAGCCTTAAAATACATTTAAACACGTACACCTTTCTATCTGATAATTAATTTTAACTTTTGTCCTTGTTTTATAAACCTTTATTGGCAGTGATTTTATGTTGTCTATGGGAAGCAATTTGTGCCTTGAAAAGTGCTATTAGAATAAAATTGTAATTTTTTTTGTCAATAATATTCAGGGACAGACAGTCCTGCAGCACTTGAAGGCACCATATCACAGCAACACGTATCAACTTGCAAAAAACTGCCTACAACTTTTAAAGTCAGCAGAAAAAAATGTTTTTAGTTAGAGTGAATGCATCAGAGAATGCAGCTTCATCAGCGGAGTTGTACCCGTTTTCGGCTGGAGAAAACTTCCCTGGGTCTCTTCACTCCTCGCTGTGGAGCAGGTGACTTCTGATTCACTGATTCTGAAAAAACCAAAGACATGTGAGTAAGTTGCCTTCACCAGTGGTAATGTCTGTGCCTGTTTTTCCCCCAACAGATTTATTAAACAAGTTAGAGAAAGCCTCACCGGCTGGGATGTCCATCTCCAGGTCCATCACTGGGGACGAGGGAGGCTGCTGCTGCTCACTGGTGGTCGGAGCGTCGCCGCCTGTTGTCGTCTCCTCTGGCTCTTTTTCAAGTTTGGGATCGATTGGCTCTGTGCTCTCTGAACTCACAGGAAATGGCAGCTCGGCTTGTACTGCCTTTTGAGTTTCCTCTTCTTCTTTATGGATTAATGGAGTGACCACCTCTGGCTTCATGTCTCCACTGTATGAACTGCTCTGGTCTGTAGCAGACACAAAAATAAACATGAAATTTTGGTAATTGGGATTTTGATTAGTCACCACTTTGGCTGGACACATTCCCAGCACAGCTTTATATCCCACTAATACACAAAAGCCAGGACAAACACCTGCACTGTTAACAGGCCCATCTTTGGGTTTTTCGTCCTTCACAGCTGGAGGCTCTGACTGCACCGCTGCATCCTTCATGTCCCGGCTCTGTGGTGGGACTACGATGGGAACTGGAACCTGGAAAAAAACATGCAAATATTCAATAGAAAGTACATAAATCAATGTGAATTCTTAGAATTGCTAATGTAAGGGGACGTACAGGTACAGGCATGGCCATTGGGACCGGCGTGTGCTGGGAGTACATGTTCATAGGCACTGGAATGAAGACGGGGACTGGAACTGGGACCATCACCACCTTCACTTTCTCCTCTCCTGCAGAGGAGCTAACTGAGGGCAGGCACACAGCTGGAGGGGGGAGGGATGGAGGAGGAGGAGAGATCAAAAAGAGACAGAAAGACAGGCAAAAATACTGATTAATGGAACTTTAATCAAATAGCGCATAGCTAAGAGAAAAACAAAAACAAACTTTCTTTAATGAAAATAATATAATATATTTCCTCCTGCATTCAGTCACAGCTGCAAATTTCTAGATAACAGTAAGAAATATTCAAACATAAAACATAAAATAAATTATTCAAATATATTCTTTGTCAAAGACGGAAGAAATATTTCAGTGTATTTTCTGTCAAGCTGCTAAAATAAAAAAATAAATAAAAACAAAACAAAAAATAAAACAACAACAAATTCAGCAAACAACAAATTGAATATTCCTCATTAGCACCATGCTAGGTAAGTCATTCTGGTACATACTAGAATTATCAATATCCTGTGTAAACATAAGACGATAGTGGAGAATACTGATCAGCCCTGACTCATGTGAATTAATGCCTTACCTGACCATCATCAGCCAGAAATAAGTTTATCCACACTGTACTTGCATTTTTATCTAGAATCATTTATAGAATGGATTTAGTTCTTAATTATGTGTTTATTAATTAAACATAATTAAACATGACACATCTATTCTGTGCAACCAGTGCAAAGGAAAGATGTCTCAATTGCAGAGAAAAAAACTCATGATATATTTCTGTACTCGACCTTCAGTTTTGATTAAGAGAGCAATGAAACCTTGCATGAGTTTTGGTTTGTTTTTAGAATAACTTTTGCGGTAAAAATATGTATAATGTTGAGCTTTCTGCGGTTTAAACTACAAACTGTTCTGCAAGTGACTTAAAAAGTCTTACCTACTTATAGTCCTGTTCACATCTTGAAAACAGGCTGTTTCTTACGTACCTCACAACAGTAAACATCTGAAATAATTGCAGCAGTTTGTACTGCACTAACAAATCATTTCAAAGATGAGAGTTACTAAATAAAAGCAACTCCACAGTTTGGTTTGGCCTGAGGTTCACACTTGTGTTTCTGTGCAGGAAAAACAAATAATTACAACAAACACAACTTTTGTCACAAATTAAATTTATTGAAACATTTTATTTGCATTTAACTGTCATTTTTAGGTGTTAACAATATTCTTATGAAAATGGGGGAAAAACAGTAATGCAACATTGTGATACAACAACAGTTGTTATATTATAAAAAAAAAACCGGGAAAATATTAAAACATGCAGTTTAAGTGAAGTTACAAAATATACAGCAGGTTGTAAAAAGAAGTAAACCATGAGATGTGTAACACAGCTGAGACTAAGCTGACGGCAGACGGATGAAGTCTGCATCAGTAGTGAGGTACAGCAAGGAAGTTCACTTTACATCACACACTCAGAACAAACATTAAGAATAAAGGCCATCAGTACAAAAGGATGAACACTGGAAATATTTTTATTCTTCACTCAGACACTTATAAAATTCAAGTGATGGCAGATTTGAGCCCCCTGTATGTGCATCTACAGTTATGTTCAGAACTGTCTTTTTGTTTAGTCAACTCATAGTGTAACATGAGTTAACTCATTAGCATGGCAGTGAAAGTGAAACTGAATGATCTGATGACCTTCGGAGGGAAATTCACTCTGATCTGACATCTCGAATAAAACGCTCGGAATTACACACCAGCATCTTTAATTTATGACAAATCGTTAATGAAATAATGTAATCCAGCATGGTGCTCTATCTTCCATAGTTAATTGCCTGGGGCAGGGAAAATCTTGTTTAAAAAAATCTTTAAAATTAAATCAAATTAAAACAACACCAAGAATGATCTAATACTACCTTAATAGTCAAGTATTTAATTTCAAGTAGAATCACATTAAGCAGCAGGTACCTGAATCAAGCTTTGTAACCCTGAATTTTCTTGTTATTCAGCATATATTCAGGTTATATTTAGAGTAAAAACGGGCTTGTTCTGGCATACAAGTTAAAAGACATTTAACATAATGGTTGGCCTAAACAATGTGGTTCATAAGACACCTGTACAGGCAGAGTTAACGGTGACACAGGGCTCGTTTTCATGGGCTGCATCTGGACAAGCAGGTAGGCACAAGTGACCTGAATAAACTGGGTACATACTGAATGACAGGTGACGCCACTGCTAGTGACACAGTGAGTGGCTTTTCAGCCTCTGTGTGGTGAAATTAACTTGTGTGTGTGTGTGTGTTTGTGTGAGAGAATGTAAAATGGCAGCAGAGTTAATTCATAAAACAATGAAATTCACAAGTTTTAAGAGGCAATGACACATGTCATAATCAGGATCAGCTTTAATGACGTGTTCATGTATTGAGGTAAAGGCGTATTTATTCAGCATGTTACAGTACCGTGTTGTAGGTCAGTGAAGCACTTGAGGAAGAATCTCGACCTTGTATAGACAGTTACAGCCCCCTTACAATAACCTCACACAAAATAAATATGAGACACACTCTAAATCAATACTGCTATGTTTAAGTGCAAACCGGTAATTTCACTGCACTGCCAGTTTGCCAGTTCACATTCATGTAACTACTGTAAAGTATCCTGCTTTTCTTGTCAGTAAGTTTTAGATTAAACTTAAACACACAACCACAAAATAAGGAAAATAAAGGTCACTAAAGTAGTGTCGGTGTGAGCACATCCTGTTAACCCTGTAGTTGTTCAGTCTTTGCCCATCGGGGTAGAAGACAGCCTCTGGTGTCAGCCGGTCAGGAGGCTGTGGAGAGAAAAACTCGGGTGACACACTCGACCCTCTTAAGAAGTCAGTTGAATTGACTTGGAAGCAGCAGGTAAATGTCAGCAGACATGTCAGCGCATTGTTGTTACTATGACTGCAATGTTAATGCTGTTAAAATCAAACTGTACACACATAACACAGAAATCCTTGAATGGTGGACGACTCAAAAAGGTTAGTTTAGATGATTTGAAGTGAGGCTACATGAGGCTCTTATCCATCTTGTTAAAGTCACATTGTCTGTTACAGATGGGAAAAACTGATAACGTTTGTTGCCTTGCTCCCACATAAATGTTATTCATTTTATTATTAGTCGCTAGCTCAATTATGACCTAAAAAACGATTAATGTTGTTGTTGGATAACTACTAACAGTTAACATGTGACACCGGCCAGTTTAGATAATAAGATATTTATAGAGTACAGTATTGATAAAAAATATTCTATATATTGTATACACTTCAATTTTTAGGGTAAAATGTGTTTAGCTGCTCCGCTGTCTCCTCTACAGGAGTACTTGCTCCATCTGCTTCTCCAAAGTGGAGGCATGCAGACAACACACTGATTCTGGTAGTATTTCATATAACCACACTTCAAAAAAATGAATAAATAAATTAAAAAAATAAATCAAGCTTCTCTCTTTCAGTCTTTTCACTCTCTTTCATGGTGTCATTATATATGTAAAGTATAACTAAGTGCATGTGTTGTGTCATTCAGAGGGCTCACCTGGTGTTTCCAGTTCAGGGGCCGTTTTGTAGATCAGTCTGGTGTGGTACAGTTCAAAACAGGGAACAGGACAGAGGCTGGGCTCTGCTGAACACGTCTTACAGTAATACGACGTCTGCCTCCTCAATGTCTCACAATGCTTTGTTTCTGAGAGCCCCCCCTCTTCTTTCTCCTCGTCATCTTTATCAGCCGAGTTCCCGTCCTTCGCCTCCTCCGACGCTTCTTCTGTTTTCCTTCCAGGCTCCTCCTCCATCTTCTGCTTCTTCTTCTCCTCCCCCTCCTCCTCCTCCTCCAGGTCTTCTTCCTCCACCCTTTTCCTCTTGTGTTGCGAGCAGACCTTGCAGTCAGAGTCAGTCTCCCTTTTAGCCAGGAAATGGCGTCCGGTTAGGCGTGCCGGCACGCCGTTACACAGCTGAGTTTCTCCCTGAGGTTTCGGCGATGGCGCTGGAGACGTGGATGCGTCCGCAGATGGCCGGTCAGGTTGCGAGGAGCTATCTAGTGGAGCTGGTGCAATTATTGAAACAGCTAGTTGTGAACAACGAATAATTGAGTGAACCAAAAAATTAATTAAAATGAATTAGTGCAGGGTTGCGTCAAACACCCGACATGAGGCACACCAGCCATGGCCTGAAGGAGAATGGCTACTTCTCCCATTGCTTCCAAAAATAGTTCTAACATTATTATCATTGGGTTGTAGGTTAAAACATTAAATAATGTATAAAAAAGCCCCTCAAGTTAATTTAGAAATAATTAGGTGCCATTACTCTTGAACATTACACATCTTTAACAGTGTCTTCACCCTCAAAGCGCTTATGTTCCCTGCAGAATATTAGATTTGTCTTGGTAGAAAAGCGAGTCACTTGTTTCTCTAACTCAAGTTTCCGCTGTTGTTCTTTGCTGCTGTAATTTCTCCCTCAGTTAATCTAAACCAAACTTTATCCCTAATCCTGAACCTTGGACAGGGGGCTCTGAGAGAAAAAAAATATCTCAACATAAGCCCAATACTATTCAGTGGGGAAATAGAATTTGACACAGTACTTACTTCAAGTCAACTCATGTAAGTAGATTTGGTTGGATACAATAATAAATAGATCAGAACAAATGAAACTTAACGGGAAATGCTAGATTTATCTGTAGGGTCCTCTACATAATACTGTCATTTCCAATTTGAGCATACAAGTGACAAAAACAAGCTTTTAGTAGATGTACACTGACAGCGCACAGTTGCACCAAGTGATTACATTGGATTTCTATAAGCAGCTGCAGCGCTCTCTCTCTAATAGGGACAAAATTATTTTAAACTGGATTGACTGCCAGAAGAATAAAGTAAAATAGCTTCAGTGTTTGATAATTAAGGTGTAACTTGTGTAATATTTGTGCGGACTAAGACAACAACAAAGTTCAAGCTCAATACCAACTTCATAAAGCACTAAACTAAATTAGTTTTTATCCTTTAACCACAATATAATTGGTTCATCTGCTGTGTGTCACAGGGAGATGTATGTTTCATAGGGAAAGCAAACTGTCCACTTCCACTAACTGTTTGGTTTAATATTTCAACACATGGATATGTTTGGGACCAAAAGAAGATAAAACACCATCAGTTTGTGCAGAAATAACACGCAATGCACTGGAAACAATCATGGTGAAAAAAATAAAAAAATGTATAAATGGATTAACATTATCTCAATCACGACAGATTAAAAATACTTGATGTTTGACACGTCTTTGCGATTCATTAGACTTTATGTCCCTCTGGTGTTTGGACGCTCATTAATTGACCTCTGGATGTCACACAGTTCAGATAAAACTTGTGTGTCTTAATCCGGTTCAGCAGTCTTTTTGTGTTATGTTAAAAAGCTAAATTGCCCAAACTTGTTTAGGTGATTTTTTTTGTATTTACCTGCTGTTTCACTGGAGGGTGTGGGCAGTTGGCACATGCTCTCTTGGTCCATAGTGAAGGGCCGACACAGAACCGACTTGTTCTTCATTTGACGTCGACGGGAAACAGGCACTCGCATGGCGTCCGTCTGAGTACTGGCCTGGAAATAGACATTAAAAGTAAAACTAAGCAGATCTGATGTAGCTCTTTATCATAAATAACCTGTTTGTTTCTGAGGCCTACTGTTGTATATAAAGTTAAACAAGACAAACACACAGAGTACATACATGGTCAAGGTTCTTGCCGTCAACGTTAGAGGTCGGAAGTGCTCCTACAACAGAAGGATGAAGGCACATACAGAAATATATCCTGTGAGAAATGCATTTTATATATTTTTAACAAACTACTTTGACTAATAACAGATAAAACTCACCAGTAAGAGCAGTATCTGCTGACACGCTGGGCTGAGTGGCAGAGCCATTGGCCAACGACACAACATCTGCTATGACTGGATTCATCTTTGAGGAATGGTGGGGCTGGGTTGGAGCTGGAGGAAGACAGAATTACACTGAAGTAAGAGCAGTTCAGGTTATTAAACATACTTTGAACGGGGTGCACATTAAAACCTGACTGACATTATTTAAATCCCTGTCAAAGAAATGTAATGTTTAACAGAGCCAAGGGAATATACATTTTCAATCTAAGAAATGTAACAGTCACAAGCAAAATGCAATTTAAAGACACTCTTTCAGCACAATAAAGTAGCTGTGCTTTGTTCATGTTACCTGGAACTGAGAAATACCATTTAATATGCATTTTGGTTTAACTGGTGTGAGCTTACTGACATGTAAACTGCTGCTTAGTATCATGTGTATAAACTGGTAATAAGAGTTACCAAATGGTGCTTGCGGGGCCGTCCCAGTACCATTGCTGCTGGTGTGTTGGCTCATTTCAAAATGCATGTAGCAGTACTGCAGCAGGCAGGGGAGGTTGCAGAAATTACGGACTGAACCCAAACACTGCAGCTTCTCTGTCATATAACCCTGTTTCCTACAACTGTCACATCGACCCATCTGGTCAGGAAGGAAAGACGGGAGAAAGAAGATGACAAAAGATTAGAAATATAAATTAAAAAGAGCTTCAATGTGATATTAAAGTGTAGTTGGAAATGTGGCTCCTTACCCCATAGTAGAGCACTGTGTACTGGGACATGCAGTGGGGTCTACAGAACTCCTCCATCCTGCCTCCGTAGTGGCTGTGCAGCATCTTCTGGCCGATGCCTGAGCAGTAGGTGCAGGGCCGCCAAGGATGATCCTTGTTACGAGCAGTCAGGTCATGTTTGAAGAGCAGCTTACAACCTGGGACACCGGATGTGTGGGATATAATATTAATTCAAGAGAGCTAGGAGCAAATATTCCAGCCCACAAGTCCAGTGGCAGCAACTAAATTTGGCATTTCATTCCACATTCATTATCAATTTATAGGTCCAATATAGTATAAATTGAAGATATTCCTGTGTTGTTCAGTTATAGAGCAATATAGAAGATTACGGGACAATTGTTTTTATGTTAACTCACTTTCACCGCAGAAGTTTAGGTCCTGTTGGTTGTAGCTGATGGTGTCAAAGAGCACCTTTTCTTGTTGACAGAACTCGCACACAGACAGGATATTCTTCTGGGTTTTATACTGCTCACAGCACGTCTTACTGCAGAACATGGAAATACGACCCTGCGGGAAACAATCAGCATTAATATGATCGTCTGTAAGCTTATCTGTATATACAGGCTGCACAGCCATGAGATCTGGGCTTCTTACTTGGTGACTGAACAGCAGCGGCTTCGTGTTGAACTGTTTGCTGCACTGATGGCAGGTCAGCTTGGAGGGGTCACTGGCTGTGCCCTCTGTTGATTTCAGGGACTGATCAGCAGGAGCTCTGGCCTGGGCTTGACCGGGGACAGAGGGGGAGGACATGGACTGGTAGGGATTCACCAGCGGGGGCACTGAGCTATGACTGGGATGGTGGCCTGGGTAAGGGACTGAAGAGGGATAGTCCTGAGGAATGGGAGGAACTGAGCTGGTACCGACAGAGGGCCCTGGTTTTGGGGCCTCTTTGAGAGAGGAGTCCTTGTGAACGGAGGTTCCATTGGCCAGTTCAGGCTGAGATGTGTTGCCAGACTTCTGTAAAGACATGGTAGAGAACAAAACATTATGTCAAATCAAGGCCAACCAATGCTCTACTTCTGTTACTGACAAAAAAAACAGACATGCAACAGTTTTTTTTACCCGGTATATAGAAACACAGTCGTAGGAGCAAAAGTTACGAATGGTGCCATCCACCATGGCCAGGTGATACTGAGGAACAGCCGACACCTTGCACTGGCAGCAGGGGAATGAAGCACCTATAGATAGGTTAACATAAAAAAAACTTTTTAAACTGCTAGTATGCAAGGATTTATTATGTGTAATAACTCATTAAAACCTAAGTCTACCTAGAAAAACATCTCTTAAAACCTAAACAGCAGTGATATAAAGTAAGCTGTCACCTCTAATGTTCCTCTCCAGTAGTAAATTTTCATTAACTGGTAAGGAGAATATTGTAAAAGTTCTTACCAGCAAGGATGTGCCTGGCTGGTCGACTCTGTTCCACACAAGCAGACGAACAGTAAAGCTGGACTTTGCCCCTTTGGTCTCGTTCCATGATGGTGGAGTACACTACTGCCAATTTGTGACAGTAGGCACATGCAACTGTCTTTCTGCAGGTCTACACCCAGATGCAATTAATACTGATGAGGTTAACACAGGAGCCACCCAACTGTGAAAATGACTCCAACACACAAAGCTGAATCATAAAGGAACCAAACTTACCTGTTTATAGGTGCCAATACAGGTCGGGCCACAGAAGTTGAGCTGAGTTCTGTCGATTGTGAGCGTCTGACAGGAGCCGGAGCTGCTGTTACAGTAGAGTCCGCAGCCTTCGCAGCAGTTCATGGCTAACTGACGCATCTTGCGCCATGTTACAAAACAAGCATTGCTACAGAGTCTGTGCAGACGACCTTGATGGGTGACTTCGTGCTCAATCTGCTGTGAAGAAAATAGTCAAACACACGTACAAAAAAGCATTACTGCATGGACACAGAATATCCGGCCAAAGTTATAAGACCTCGGCTCCTAAGAGGGCGGCCCGGGTACGAGTCTGGCTCAGAGCTCTTTCCTGCAGGTCTTCCTCTCTATCTCCTCGTTTTACTCGTCATTTACCTCTGTCAATAGTCAAAAATTACAAAAAAATATGTAAAAAAAAGAAAATCAGGTGCGATGGGTTTGAGGTTTCTTCTGTTATACTGGTCTGGTCTGGCGTTTGGCTGAATATGAAACCAGTTGAAACATTTATACCTGGCTAAACCCTGTATCTTACCCTATTAGCGACTCTGCAGACACTGCAGAAAGGTTTTTCAGGTGGTCGCTCCACTGGTTTCTCAGGCGGCTTCTCAGGTTTCTTCTCCATTCGTTTGTCAGCCCATTTATCAGGAACTTTGTCGGACGTTTTCTTTTTGTGTCTGAACACGGAGAGACAGAACTGGCCACAGAAGTTCAGGTAGCTGTTGTCATCTGCTGGAATTGTGATCATGTCCCTGGGCTGAAGAATTTCCCTGCAGAGAGATGAGCACAGGGAATAAACACAACAGGCAAAAAAACAGGATGGTTTAAGGATAGAGGGGACAGACTTCCCACTTACCTATTGCACTGGAAACAGGATCGACTCTTGTTGGCTGGAGGCAGATGGCCAGTCAGACAAACTGTGGAGCAGAAGAGCTGCGTTGAACCTTTTCTTTGGAATGCTGTTTGGCCTTTCAGCAGTACCTAGACCCATTCAAAGAACCATGAAACATAAAAATGACAAGAATTAGAAATCAACATCACTGCTCAAAGTCCAGACACATTAGACAGTATTATGAATATGGATCGTGTTATTTGTACTGTTGATCAATGTAGGAAATATGTATCTGTCAATATTGCATGTTAAGACCAATGCACATAACATACAGGGTTAGTTTAAACAATTATGCACGACTGTGTAGAAGGATGTTATTTAGCAGAAAAGAGTAACAGCATTACCTTTGAGCAGCCGCTGCAGCGAACACTACCAGGGACAGGGGGCGGAGGTGGGCGTGGGGGCGCAGATACCAGAGCTGGTAATGAATTTGCCATCGGAGCTGGTGCTCTGAGAGGGAGAGGGGTCATGGCCTGCAGGACAGCACCTCTACCTGGGATAAAAATGGCCGTCTGATGTGGAGTGGGCATCGCTGCTGGCGCTAGAGTGGACGAGAGGGATCGCCTTTAATTATAATATACATGCCCGACTGCGAGTTACTGGCACTTGTGTAACTAATAACATAACTGATTTTGTTTTTTTGTTTGTTCTTTTTTTAACTAGACAAAGAGACCCAATACCCTCAGGAACCTGACAATCCAGATTCCAAAATGTATGTGTTTAAGCTCTGAAATGTTAGTTTCTCATAGCATGTTCCCCATATATGAAGCAGTCATTACTAATGTTAAAAGTGAACAGTTAAATGACCGTATGGGTGGTTTTCAACAGCCTGGTTAATCCTGTGTGTAAAGAACCATTTCCTGATTTCCGCAAGAGTCGCTGTATGTTTTGAAGCTGAAGTAGGCAGGAAACTGGAAAAGTCAGAAAATGCCAGAACTGAAGCGGAGTTCAGCTCTGCCCCTCCCTTTTTTTCTGAGAATGTTGAGAATGCTGTCTGTTTTTCTCTGTTTGACAGTACACTCAAAATATGTGTCTGTGTGGACTGAGACATGGGGTACAGTGTTGTTTTGGTGATTCAATGGTCAGCTGTTGGACTATGGGAAGTCAATGCATGCCTCAGCAGCCAACATGTCCAATGTTTGGCATGCTCATTCGGTAGTAACTCATAAACTTGTCTTCCTTGTCAACCCCACCCATCTTGAGTTGTAATCGTACACAATACTCCATGTAACAGTCACATGTTGTTTGTCTGTTTAGGACCATCACTGCACTGCAGATATGATCGCCCAATGGAATAATCCATTGCTGTGTAGGTATAAGTTTAGTCTTTTTTTTTTAATGATGATAGCCCAACTAAGGTCTCTTTAATATCTTACTTTTTAAACATAATTATGAAAAATTCTGACCAATTCAAGATGTCAGGTATGAAAAACATGTCAAAATGAACAAATAAGTTAACTCACTGGTGGGTGTTACAAAGGTGTTCCCTCCACCTACAGAGTAGACAGAGCTGATCCTCAGCTCTTCCTGAAATAAGACATAATAAGAAAATAAACTTTGTTAGTGGTGGTTAGGTATGCCCTTCCAGGCAGTGCAACTGTATGTCATACTAAACAAAAAAGTAACCAAATCTTCGATTTAACGATAACATGTCAAGTTTCTATATGTATGGATGTTTTTAATGTGCACACCTCCTGATGCTCCAGCTCCTCTTTGATCTGTCTGATGGAGCTCTGAGGCAGTAAAGCAGCGTCGTAGCCCTCATCGATAGGCTCGTCTTTAATATTAATAGTAGGCATGGAGGGATTACTGTCCTCCATTGGAGCTGCCTCTGACCTCTGAAATATTAAAATGTTCATTATTATTTACTGAAAGTTCAAAGATTTTTGTAATTGAAGTGACTTGGCTGATACAGACCTCTCCTTGCTGGCTATCTTCTGTCTCCTCTGTCTGGTTCAGGACACCTCCATCTGACAAAAAGATACAAAGGGAAACCTTAAATTACAGCAGATTATACTTGATCCAAAAGTTTATAAATGCATTTACACAAAGCCTCAACCAATTCTAACAAATGAACACGTTTTGCAAAACATTGCATTAAAGCTTTATAACAGCTGTTCTTTTCTTTCTATAATAGTACAGGCATTTTGTTCCGATCACTAACTGCTGGAAACTAATCTAAAGCATATGTACCATCCAGCCTGGAAGGGGATACTGCTATTGGAGCGGCGCATGCTAAACCCTGAGAAACCTGATATACTTCAAAGAACTGTATTTTCTCATGTCTTCCTTCAAAAGTTGCACAAAAAAATTAACTCAAGCTTTGGTTTCCATGGTGACACTCCTAGTCTTTTTCAACAGTCTAGTTATATGCTGAGAGTACAAATTCAAAATGTAAAATAAAAAAATTTCAGTTACATCAACTGGTCTTTTCCTTTTAAAATGAGAAGAAGCCCCACTAAAAGGAATTCATCATACATGCAACAGCATGTCAGACCACTCTGTCTGTTTTAACAAACACCTGCAACTAAACATACTGTGTCTGCTTTTTGCTGATCAATAACAATTAAAAATCTGTCTATCCCTCAGAGCTGACCAACATTCATTTTCCGAGGGTGTTTATCTCTGCAATTTCAGATGGCTATTAAAACAAGCCAAATAATAAAATTTTAAAGACATTAGCTGATACTCATTATAGGTATAAAAAAGAAATGACCTTTGATGAACACATTTAAGTCTGCAGTCATTAACGATGAGAATCTGTGCAATGAAACTCAACATTTACACTTAAAATAACATGGTTCTTATTGAGCCACGAATAGAACATGAGGATCCACTGTATCCTTTCTTCAAAGTATTGCTTTGAGTGTGTAAAGAGGCATGACATGTAAATATTCAATTAAACCTTGTGCAAGAGGCTTGCAAATGAGAAATTGCAAAAAAAATAAAATAAAAAAAATAAATCATCTTATCTGTGAAAGGCCTTTAAAAAAAAGACAGATTTCAAAAGTGGACAGAGACTTGCTTAATGGCATTGGTGAGCAATCTTGCTTGCGTCATTTACATCTCATACCTCGACTGTTTTCAGGTGTGTGGTCCTGGGAGGAGTGGGAAGTACTGGCCGATCCATTGCTAGCTTCCCTCTCTTGCTCCTCCTCTTCCTCTCTGGGCTGATGAGTAAAGGGTTCACCTTGGGTTACGTTGTTCCCTGCACCTGGCTGGCCTTTTTCTCTGTTCCTCTTATCTACATTTACATCCTCTAGACTGCCCATTGGCAGGGCAAAGTGCCAGTCTTCCTCTTCTTCTTCTTCTGGCCCAAAAGCAGGAAGGCCGTCCAGTGCATCATCAAATGCTGCAGCTCCACTTCCTCCCCCTCCTGTTCCTCCTTCGTTGGTGGTAAACATGGAGTGTTGGACAGAGGAAGGGGAGGAAATGCGAGGCAAAGGCGACTCTGCCATCCCCTCGTCTGTCTTTTCTTCTTTTCTGCTGCCGCTACTGTCCTCTTCTTCTACGGGCTGGTGTTCCCCTTGTCCTGAAGTTTCATCTTCTCCCTTTGTCTCGTCCTGGCCTCCACTCCTGGAAGAGCTGGCAGAGCCCCTGGAGGAGTCAGCAAAGTCTCCCAGCCCCATCACTTCGTCAAAAACTCTGGACATACGCTCCTCATGCTGTCAGGGACAACAAGGTTAGCGATTTAAAAGAGCAAATTCATGTTAAGCTTCCAAAGAGTGATGCACTCCAGACTTTATTTCGAATTAGGATATAGATCTTTTTCTAAATTTGAGGAGTCCCACAATCATCCTCCATATATAATCTCAGACAACAAAGCGAGAGTGCTAAACTTGTCCCACTCCTGACATGAGATGCACATGGGTATGGCTATTTCTATATCATAACATCTTTCATGGAAAGATGAGCACTGATTTATCTATGGTTGGACCATCAGTTGTAGCATTCAAAAGTCTTTGTTGAACTTTATCTTGGATTTTACTTGACATAGCAGGTAAATATAATAAATAATAGCTCAATTAAAGGCCATGCCAATGAGACACCACACAGAATACCAAGACATTGAAAGTGGATCTACAAAAGGGAATGCAGCCACATTTAAAGGGATAGTTTGGGATATTTAACATGAATCTGTGTGGCATCACCATAACCAGTGTCGTGCATTCTCACTGCCTTACCCCTGACATTGTCCTGTGAGCAGAGTTCTTGTCCAGTGTTGGTCAAGGCGAAAGTAGTCCGGCATGTTTGCTGGGGTCAGCAAACACAGTACGTGTGCAAAAGAGCGATTTATTTGCATCACAATAAACGGTGTCTGCACGCCTCATTATGACTTGGGTCCTACTGTCTCTCATTTTGTATCAGTGCGCGCGATAGCCCAACCTATCTCGTACACATCATCCACCCGCCCACATAGTTGCTGATGATTGTAATAACAGTCACGTTTTGTAAACTTCACTGTTAATATGACACCGAGTAATAAATTATTATTTTATGACTAAGATTATTTGTCTCCATATTTCTTTTGCATAGCCCTGGCGCACCGTTACCCTATGCGTAGTGGATGCTAGTTCAAGAGAATCTTGGTAGACTACAATCTTGTTTACCTGTGGTGCAGGGACAGCAGATTGCTTCAAAATCCGTTTCTTCCTATTTCCCGGGCATGGAGAAACATAGTCATCCTCGCTGAAGTGCTCACTGCAAACAC
>JAOWBC010000248.1:19706382-19717273 GCA_028566105.1 Hypoplectrus providencianus | reverse complement strand
TGTTCCCCCCCCCCCCCCCCCCCCACACACACACACACCACCATCACACCCTCTGTCCAGTTGTCACTCTGACAACTTGTTTCTTTTAACAACATAAAAACACTGACATGGTCAAGTGTGTGAATGCATTTCTCTCTCTGTCCACACACACTCAGACGGATCTCATTTGCACGGTAGCCCTCATCTAGTTGACTGATATGGCCCTAAATGCCTTTGCCTCTGCGCTCCTGTGTTTTCTGTAGGCTTGATGGAGTAGCGCCATAATGGGATTCTCACCACAGACATTCATTATCAAGTGAAACTCTCTCTGTGAGAATACGAGCTCAGGGGCTCCATGTGACTGGGCCCTTTACTGGAACACAGCAATACAATAAAAGAGCAAAGAAAAAAACATATTAGGCTCTCTCACTCTGCTTTACTTCCAGGAGGTACTTTTGGTTCATGTGGTGAGGTGAGTGCACTATACTTGGCGACGCTAAACACCAGCCTCAATGAAGAAGCCATTTGCTGCCATGGTAATTCCAATCAGACAGCTTTTACTTGCAAATAGTGCAGCTCTTAAGTGTGGAGGCGAAGGAGAAAACTTTTACCTGGTTTGACGAGAATTCCTGTTGAGTTTGTTACTGCAAGCGATAATGAAACACAAACGAAAGTTGAAAAAAATGAAAACAAAGTAGTCGTGACACTAGCCGTGTTTCCATTCCATTAGAACCAAAATGCTGAAGCAAAGAAAATGTGAATTAGGGACGTATCCATCAACTGCTTTGGAGCGAATAAACACAGCTGCATAAATGTACTTTGGTCAGAGGTTACCAGTGTTATTTATCGCTGTAGGCTAATTCATTAGTTAACAAGAGAGGACGTACAGAAAACTAAAAACAAAAAAGATCAGACAAATTTGGCCACCAATGAGATGAAATGTAGAAAGTCTTCAGGAATTTATTTTACCCGAATTTTATTCGTTTCCTCCTGTCAGAGTGGGAACAGCTGATCTGTCGTGTGAGTTAAATGTTTCGCTACATCAGAATTAAGTCAGAAAAAGTGTTTCCAGTTCCTTTTTAGTGCATTAACAATCCTTAAAACTTTGCTGTGCATTTTCCAAGGTTTTATCAACATTTTTAGTGTTTCCAACAAGCTTTCCTCGTGCGATTCTTCTGCCTCGACTACTGTTGATCTGATGGCAAACAGGGGACTCAGTTGTTCCCACTGTTCATCACACAACCACTAAGACAGCCACTGAAAGGCAGCAGGAAAAAAAATCTCCTTCCCAATTAAGGCCTCGTTGCAGTGTTAATTAGAGACAGCCACAGGAGAAGCACTACCAGCTCCTAATTGTTTGCAGAGTATATCTTAAAATCTCTGGAGCCTCTCACACACACACACAGACAGACAGTCACACACACATCTGTGCCTCACATGAGAACAATCCTCTGATATCCTCCGTGGAACCGCAGTGACAGAGGATGATGTTCCAGTGTTCTCACAGCTTCTACAGACACCCAGGCATTTTATAGTTTCCTCCTGACAAGGCTCGGGCCTTTTCCCTTCCTTTTTTTCTGCTCTAACCGCTGGATCTGCATCCCTTTATCTCCCCTCTGTTTACAGATCAGCATGTCACTGACTCCAGGGTTCACGCACGCCGTCTATCTGGCTTTCAAGCCAGTTTAACCTCTAATGTGCTTTCTGGGCGCCTGATTTTTGAACCCTAGCAGAGCAGCGAGATGCGATGTGAGACAGTAGGTCAAGAGGGGGGAAAAGAGACAAGCATTTAAAAGCTGTAATCATCCATTGGAAATCATTAGTGAATATGCAATATCCTTTTACAATTCGCTCTGTCGGGAGACTGAAACCGAACTGCGGGAGAACAAAGGCCAAGAGTCATTAAATACGCCTGTTCAATCTGAAAGCATTTCAAATCGGGACTACCTCATGTAAGCAAAATACCCCAGCGGTTAGTTTAACAACTTGCATTACACAGGCAAAGCAATTTGGCAAGTTCTCTTTTTTAGACTCAAATCAAACTGAAATTAAGAGGAACGGCAACAGAAAATCAAGGAGGCTGTTAAATGTCTGGCTTCCCGAGGTTTGACTTTAATACCCTGCGACATGAAGCATGTGGAAATTATGTATTCATCTAGTCAGAAGTCAGGAAGTCAGGAAAGCTTAGCTGGAAGTGAAAGGACACAAAATAGACTCATTTAAGTTTCTGAACACTAAAAAATATATTTGTAAATTCCAAGTTGAGAATGATTTAGATCTATATGATTTTAAGTTGTGCTACAGTGTTTGTAATATCATTTCGGATTGTAAAAATAGGACACCGGCACTATCACAAATATCAGCAGACACCATCGGTCCGTACTGTAGGTGTATTATTGGTAACTTGAATGCATTTGGGCCTATTGCACAGTGCAGACAGAGAACACATGTCATCATGTGATGTGCAACATCAGATGCACTTCGCGTGAGAAGCGAGAAGACGCCTCACCTCAGAAACCTCATTCCTCCGCTCATGCTCAGGGGGAGACACACACACAGACACACACACACACACACACACACACACACACATATAACATATGACACAGAGCTAACAGAGGAGCAGCTGTCGTTCTTATGGCGTCCTATTCAGTTTTGCAGAGAGAAAAAGCGACAGTTATTAGAGAAATAAAGGCGACAATGAGCTTTGCGTCAACGAGGCGTTAATCTGATGCAGACTCACTCGGCTGCTGCAGCTCACTGATAATAACCACAATGAGGCTATACACCTGCTCACCCTCACACAGCAGCGCCAATATTTAACCAGAAAGCTGCATTTCAGAGACACTTTTTTTTTTATATAAAGCAGTAAGCTCCAAAAAAAGCCCCGGACTTTCCCCCTGTGAAGCAGAATTGTATAAACTTTACAGAGTTTCCGACGCTGACATATTGGCAGTGTTCACATCAGTTGGGGTACCTGGTTTATAGCAGCTGTGATTGGGCCTGTGTGGTGGGTCATATCCTTGGCTCAATTTCTGTCACCACATTTTCCTCCACTTGGAAGGGCCGCCGTGTTCCCTGCAGGCTGTTTTATACAGGGGTCCGTTTTCTTTTTTTTTTATTTTTTAGAGTGTTACGCTCTTGGGAGCCAGCTCCCTTTGTGGCAGAGAAAAAAGGCCCCTGGTTTATTAGGGTGGGAATGGTTTTATATGTTTGGCTTATTGCGCTGCATGAATGGAAGTGAGAGCTTGTGTGTGAGAAACGCGCCATGCCTCACCACAGTTGTAGCGAGGTTATTTTGGAGGATTCGGGGAGGTGGTCTGGTTTGTTCTACAAGTTTCTGGGAGGGGAAAAAAGCCGGAGAGACACATGCTCAGTGTGAGAGAAAGACGCTTTCAAATGCATCAAAATGAATCACTGACAGGGGATAAAACTCAAATCGAGAGTCAAGCTATGAACCACTGACAAATAAAAAACGGCGCTATACAGTAGCTCAAAAAATAAAAAAGGCTATAAATTTGACAGAACACATGTCTGGGCTCTGGTGAAATTATTAATAAGAAAGTCATATGGTGAAGATTTTCCCCCCTCTCTTAAATTAACATGCTTGATTGGAGGACATTCAAAATCCTGCTGAGTGTGAGGCCCCTGAGTGACGCCAAAACATGAGGACTGGCTGAGCGGGCTGAAATCTGTAACCAGATATTAAGAGTTTCAATATTCTAAAGTGAAAGCAAATAATAGAAAACTCATGACAGCCACAGAGCGGCGAAATCCTGTCTCCAATTTAGCCGAGTATAATATCTATTTATAAAACTCTGAAGGCATATTGGAGAGAGGGAACGCTCTGGACTTGATTAGGGCTGTAAACGTTTTTGGAGGTACTTATTTACTTTTTGGTCCGTCTCGCCGTTTTCACCGTCTGTCAACACGACTTCATGGGGAACACTTTTAAGGGGTTGCCAGTAAGATGGCTTCCAGGTAGAGTACGCACAGCGGCGTGCTGATTATGTGGTCGACTAATCCCAAACCTGCCCCCGCCCTTTGTACACTTTTGGCTGAAAACCACCCATGCTCGGCGTTGTGTTGGTCAAGGTTAAAGTCGCGCTGAGTGTAGTCGTAAATACAATTTTCTGGTGGTCAACGTGCAACCAGAGGGGCCAGATTCCTTTCAGCCGATCTGATAATATAGACTTATGCTGGTACAGGTTCCCTTAACTGGGAGTAGGTTGAGCAACTTCTTTCAACAAGCATTCCTGGAGGCTGGGGTTGCTTTTGTAATTGTATTGGAAAGTAAACTGTAAGTGTGCCGACTCTAAGGCAGAACGTAGCGAGGAGCGAATGTGATCTGAGGCTGGTGTCGGGCCAAGCAGGCAGGAAGAACACTCGGCGTCTCGGCCCCCTTTAACACAGTTCATCCAGAGTTAGTCTGCGTGTTAAACTCTGTGATGTGATTGTGCATGGCAGCTGGAAGAGCATTGAGGGGATGAATGCTGAACACATTCACTGGGACTTTGAACTATAGTCTTTCATTTGAATTAAAGAGTGGCGCTTGAAAATAATTGCACAAATGTCCAAATATGATGCAAGTGATGTAGGAGCAATTCATCATGTCTAGACCTGCGTCTTGACTGGGGCTGAAATCGAAACAGGAACAAACTGCATGTTGGCTGGAAAAAATGCAGACTTTGAAAAACGCTTGCGTAATTGGATAACGAGGTGGAAATGCACAGAATATAAAATTCTTGATTTTTTTTCTAATGCGCATACCGGATGAGGCTCTTCTACTTGTATGACTCATGTCTTTATGGTGAATTTGCTGCCCTTACGAGCTGATAATATTTCATATAAACCCTTCAGTTAAAATGATTAAGCCCACATCACTGTTATTAGACTCTTCATGATCTCATTCGTCCTTCATGGTGGACGGCTAAATTAAGGAAAAAGCCTTTCTCGCAATTTTCTCTTTCTTAATTTTGGTTTAAACCTACGCCCTAAACCACAGGCCAGCTCCGCAGCTTATTACATGGTAAGGCTGGGGTTGCAGAAAAAACACAAGCATTATTGTAAGCTAATTTATGTATTATTGACCTAAATTTATGCAGCAATTCCACTGGTGTATGGTTATTGCTTGCAATTTTCAGCAAAGTTGGAAATAAGGTAAACAATCCAAAGCAAAACCTGAAATACACATTTGTGTCAGGTCAGGTTGAATTTGCTTTCAGTAACTCTGGCTACAATTAGAGAGCTGTGACCTGAGTTTGACTCAGATGAAGAGGACTTATTGTTTAGACCCCTCCCTGTATCGTTAAACAGATGTTGTCAACAACATCCTTTCTGTTGCAGAACGAAGAAAGAGAAGCAAAAAAAAAAAGCTGCCGGTGACTAAGCACAACGTCGATTGCTGTGCACTTTTGTTTTTAACATTACAGTTGCATTCTAAGCCACAAATTACTTTAATGGGCGGGCATGGGTCTGGTCTGCAGCACATAAAATGACTCAAACTTATGGAGATCCCACATGTTCAGAAACATATCAGCAGACAGCTCCTTTTTTTTTTTTTTTTTTTTTTTTACATAAGATGGAACACAGGAGGAACAGAGGGTTTTATTTTATCATGTGTGAAAGTTTAGTGAAGATCTAAGGCCCGGAGAAACTCTTTCTGTCACCATCAAAGGATTTAAGGGAATGTTTTTCACAGACAAAATATCCGTCCTCCAGACTGAATCTTCACGTCATTATGAGCAGCTTTAATCATCCCCAAAACATCCTTATAGCCTATCCCTCTTCCCATAAGCAATAAAGAAAAAAACTTAATTACGGTGGAGGAAAAATGCAGATAATGATAGGATGTGAGAGGCTGCAGGCTATGAAATGTTTTTGGATTCTCTATTTTCCTCTATTTTCCCAGAATTTTTTTTTCACCAACTTGTTTACATACAGTTAATTGTCACTGCTGCAATAAAACATGTTTTTGGGTTGCTTCTTCCCTCCCCTCAAACATAACTTTAACCACAGGGAATTGATTTTTGTGGAGACAGTGTTTCAAAAATGGGATTTCAGTTTTCTCTTGGCCTATTCATTGGGGGGTACACATAACTGTGCTGACGGCATCAGTAATGGGCACCCTAATTGAGCTTTTCAACTCCGCTCTGCAGAGGAGGGAGACAAATTTGAGCATTTAATTATTTTTATCATTTTTTCTTTTGACTAAACCATGAGTGAAGGTGTAGTCTGACATTTTGGTAAATAAGTGTCCTTTTTCTCTTGCTCAGCATTAGATGAGAAGATCGACACCCATGTTTATATAAGAGTGAGATATTTATGTTTTATTTTTAATATGTTTAAAAACAGTGATAGAATTATTAGACTATATTAAATTTAACTCAATCTGTGAAGCAATGCACACAGTTGAAAAAAGGGGGGGGGGGCAATATAAATCTTTTAAGTGGAATGAAAAATCAACCTTTTCTTTCTGCATTTTGCACCATTATGAAACATCATTACAATTTTTCTTTGGAAGTAATAAGTAGTCTCACACTTCTACGTCTCTACACAGATACCAGCACATACTGATAAATTTGTCAAGGGAAATATTGACCACTGATAACCCCAAAAAAGAAAGGAAACATGCCTGAATATGAGCACATTTTCCCCTGAGAAACAGCTACACAGGCAGGCAATCTGTAAAAAAATACAGAGCGTAGAAATTATGAATTGTGGGTTTTTTGTGCTTGTGTTTTTAACCAAAACTCCCAAGACACCACAATGCCCTGAAAACATGCAGAATCACACATCAACCTAACCCAGAAAAACAAAAACTGGTTCACACTTTTGTCTCAAAAATACAAATTTCCCAAATGTAATTTTTTTTTAAATAATTAAAAATCCATTGTCTACTACTTCCCTTTATTTCTATATTTGACTCCCAAGTTTCTTTGTTCTGCAACCTTTATACCTCACAAAACTTCATGCAGAATTTCCAGAAATGTCTGCTGCCCCTCTAATAAAGCAGATTTTGCCCTGAAGTAAACTTTAGCAAGCACGTCCTTTCTCCACAGCTGCTCACTTCTGTATTGGCTCAGTAGGAAACACCATGCCAGGGATTCCCCCTCAGCTGTGCAGCAGAAGTGGCCCCTCCATCTCTTCTCCATAGTCTGTCTGCTGTGAGGTCACTCTGTCTGCTGCACATGCTCTTCTCACGGTTGCAGCCATCACGAGCACAAACACACAGGGGACGTCACGGTGTGCACGCACAGAAACTGCTGCCGGCACTTATAGACTACAAAAAACACACGAACACACACACACAAAAAGTCCAGTTCTTGCCCGTGCTGAGTCAGAGAGGAGCAGTGCATGTCAACATGATGACCGTGACGTTTTCCCCCCTCTAAATGCTGTCTGACCTCACTGTAATAGCTGGTCAGGACTAACATATGGTCTCCCGATGCCTTAGTCCAGCAGAATTACCCACATGGTGACTAAACAGCAGACGACTTAGCAGCAAAATATCAGTGACTGCTTCTTGATTTTAGAAGTGCCAATTTGTGTCTTGTTCTTAAAAAAATATTTAAGCGGCTACTGTGTACTGTGGTTTCACTTGCACTGAGAGGTGTGAGAGCTTCTAACCAGGGAGTTTTTCCTGTTAGATGCAACCTATTTAAATTCACTGTCATTAAATCTAAGGGTAACCGAGAAACTCTTAAAGCTTGTCTAGGAACATCAGCTGTACTAAAAAGCTAGATTTTTGCTACATATAAACTTTTATATAATTCTATGTAGGAATTCTATGTGTAATTTTTTAGGAAAGTTAAAAGCATCTTTTCACATTCTGTCAAGTTAAAATAAAATATGTTGGTCCTCAATGAAGCATCCTCTGTTGTTTCAACATTTTAGCATGACAGCTAGCTGTGCTCACACTGCCAACCTGGCAGAAAGAAGCTGGTGTTAGAAGGGCCTGACGGACTTGAACACAACTTTTCCCCTTTAATCATTGTGATGACATAAGAGGCAGACAGCGAGCCAGTCATTCAGTCAGTACAGAGTTTGATTAACCTAATCACCAGTCAGCCAGACTCCAGGCTTCTGATTGGGTTTACAAACGCTCCTTGTCATCGTTGTGTCATTAGCTCGTCGTTAGCCGCGGCCGCCTTGACGTGGAGCAGCGACGTGCCGGGCCTAAACACAGCAATCAGGGGATTAGTGTGCAGTTACAGCAAAGCCTCAATGGACGCCTCAGGCTCTGAGGCAAGGAGGGGAAAGTCCTGCCTTACTATGCTAACTCCACGTGGCCAGGGTGCTAACTGTACATGGGCAACGCCACTACTGATTAGTGATGGAGATGATGAGAGGAAACATTCAGTCACTTCGGACACACGGGTGGTTTCCCGGACTCCAATTAAGCCAAGTCCTTGACTCAAGTAATGATTTCAATGGAGGGACTCCATTGAAAATAAGTTTTAACCTCCAATTAGGTTTGCTTAATCTAGAGCTGGGAATCAGGCCCAAACATATCACAGAAACAGAGCTGCAAGCAGCACAGCGACTCTGCAATCGCTGCACAACGTCTCAGTGACATTCAGCTATGAATCATTTTCTTTTCATTTGATTTAATTTGCAATCGATTGTAATGATTGGCAATAATCACTTACTGTGCAAAGGGCTGGATTTATGGGTTTTGACAACACTATGTGTCTAAGGGATCTCCTGAGCTCCTTAGCTAGCAGGCTGAGAGTCGCCACACCCTTGTTTCCTTTGAATGAAAAGCCCCAGGGCCATCCGAGTACTTTCCAAGAGTTGTCTCACGTCTGCAGAGGAAAGTGGCAGGGACACTTGTCAGGAAACCAGCACCGAGTTCCTGCTTGAATCTAGTTGGATCCTGCGGTGAGTCAGATGGTGCTCGGGAGGCCGAACCTCTCTGAAGAGGGAAATAAATGCAAATTCAATATTTGGGGGCTTTTTGAAGTCCATTTGCACTTGAATGAGTGTGACAGAACCTGGAATGACCCCTGTTGAAAGAGTCTCTTAACAGTGATGAAAGGAGTTGAAGGGGACAAACACTGATGACAATAGCTGAAAAGTTGGAAACGTGTACATTATGTGTATTTGTGTGTGTTTGCATAAGGCTGTATTTGAATGTGTGTGTGCAGTGGTATGATGCATGCACAGACAGTAGGGATGAGTAAAATATGTCTTTTGCATACGAATGCACAATGCAGCGAAGAACAATACACCTGGCAAAGTGCCCGGATGTCTCCGACTTGTGTTCTGCTGGTTAGCGTTCATGCCATTCATTTCATACGTTACATACCTCACCGTGTTCCTTCATAGTCCAAAGTTACAGGGACCTAGTCTCAAAAATAAAAACATGTGGCTTTTGTTGCAGAGAGGAATGAACAACAGCATTCCATGTGCAACCACATCAAAGGTTCCCCTCGCCATGGGGCTAAATGAGGGCAGATTGTCCTGCTTGCCCCTCCTGACATGACTGCCACTAATTAACCAGAGATCTGAAACTGACACTTCATCTTCATCGCTTTCCCGCACGTCTTCACGCTAATCTTCACACTTTTTGGCTTCTCTTCGGGTTCCAGTGAGAGGGGACAACCACACAACAAGCACAAAGGGGCATTGTCTGCTGGTGAAAATGTGGTTTACAGGCTTTGCTATAATGGCTCTGTGGTAGCTGGAAGCCATGCGCACTTCCTAATATTCGACTCACATGCGATTTCATTTTGAGAAAAGACTGAGCTATGGGGCTTTGCCTTTGTGTGAGAGGGACGCCTCACAACTTATTTTCTGAGCCGACAGGCTCGGGCTGCCTTACCCCCCTCCCCTCCCCGCTCTTCACCCCCTCTTCCCCTCTCTGGTGGCGCTACTATATTTGTGTGGGATCTCTAGCAATGGAAGACTAGACACAGGCTGCGTTGCCAGTCAAACGTGTTCGGGCTGTCAGACTGAAAGGCTTCCAGCGCTGCGATCTGTCTCCTCTCCTCGTCAGTAGGAGCTGTTTGATCTGACAGAGAGACTCCATTAGAGACACAGGGAAGTTCAACTGCTGGGAGGTTGGATGGCTTCAGCAGTCAGAGTAGCAGCCCAGAGAGGAAAAGGTTTGCACACACAGTCTGGTTGCAATCTTGGTGTCTCGCTGTGTATCTATAAATGTCTCTGAGCATTACTTGTCCTTATACTAGGTGTGTGTGGTTACACGTTGACGAGTGCAACGTAAGAAAGCCCAACTGGGCTGACATATTTTGGGGCTCTGTTGGGCAAAGAGGTGATGACGCAGCGGATAATGATATCATAAATGTGCGGCGCTGCTGAGCTGAGAGAGAGAGAGAGAGTGAGAGAGAGAGAAAGAGAGATGGCTGTGAAAAGAGCAAGCAAGAAGTGCTGTCTTCTGCAACTCGCACCATAGTTTTCCCTCACTCTCACGGTGGTGATGACCTCATAAACCTGCGCCGCAGTCCAACCGAGTAGGGTAGATGCTGGTGTCAGGGCGGTGAAATGGTAGACAATGGTTTGATAAATATGCATCAACGGTTCAGCCACAGACCGTCACTGCACTCCCGACATTTAATGTGGCTTCATCTTCCACTGATCAGCAGCAGCTCTGACAAATGACTCAATTCTCCAAGTTGTATTTGCAAGTAATATTCTGGGATTAGTATTAATGTCATTATGTGCTTGCACTGTGTGATAGCTGTTAAAACGGTGCAGGGAGAGCAAGTTGATGTGGCTCCTGTGAATTATTTGTCTCCTGATCTGTGTGTGGCAGCTGGGCTCTGGCAGGGCTCTGGCACTGGGGCTGCATGGCAGTTAAACTGTCACTGGCAGGAACTGTAAATCTTTTGCAGAAGGTGAATGCAGCATGACAGCACCACAGGTGTGTGTGTGTGTGTGTGTGTGTGTG
>JAOWBC010000248.1:19680636-19694366 GCA_028566105.1 Hypoplectrus providencianus | reverse complement strand
ACACACACACACACACACACACACACACACACACACACACACACACACACACACACACACACACACACACTTATATACGAATGCTACTATTGTTATTGCTAAATATGCATTGTGGTGTGATGTGAATGCAGCAGAGCCACGCAGTTAGAAGCGTCTATTCCTGGTTCTGAAAGTGGGGGGGTGTCGGTATGTCTAAAGAACTGCATGAGTCACATGCAGATGATATATCACAATCTAGCACTGTCTGATAATGTGTGTGTGTGTGTGTGTGTGCGTGCGTGTGTGTTGCATTGAATAGGTAAAAAATCTGTTCACACAATCACATGTGCCAATATTTGGTTTCCACTAGGTTAAGATTTGGTTTTGGGGTTAGGATTAGAATTAAGACTAGGTTAAAATTGGGGTTAGGCATGCAGCGGTTACGGTAAGCCTCCAGAGAATGAATGTAGGGCAGTGCATTGTCCTCACAAGTGTAGCAGTGCAGATTTGTGTGTGTGTGCGAGTGTGTGTGTAGCAGGGGCACAGGGACAGGCCCAGTCAGAGGAAACTGTAAAGCATATTAAGGCATAACCCAAGACCACTAAGAGGAGCTGAGTGAGTCTCCAAGCCGCAGGTGGCTCGGCTCAGGCAGCCCCTCCTCCTCCTCCTCTTCCACCTCCTCCTCCTCCTCCTCCTCCTCACCCCTACCTTCCCCAGTGCTGGTCAGAGGGGTCGTACCTGACCGACCACATAAGTGGCTCGTTGATTTAACACAGGGCAGACTCCGGCCACTGTCAGGCCTGGCAGGGAGGACGGCGCGCTAAAGCTGTTAGCGCCACCGTTCAGCCGCAGCTACATTCTCGTGTGGTTTAATGCTGCTGGTGTGAGGGATGGAGGAGAGTAGTGTTACGCACATGAGTCAGGGGCTGTGTGTTTTTGTCGTGAGCTCAAGGTGGGATAGATGGGATGGGTAGGATTTCATGATGTACCTATGGAGGGATCGTGTTTATAATGGTTCCAGAGTGCTGGGTTTTAGAGGTCTCAGAGCGGCTGCAGAGCTGGGGCTCATGTCTGTGGATGGGGGGATATTTGCGACAGGGTGGATTTAGCTCAGTCAAAACAGACCACAGCAGGGGGGGAACGAGAGAGTGGGAGCAAGTGCCACATGAGGGGGTATAGCTTGGCAGAGAGGGAGCTGAGGGGCACAGAGAGAGGGGGGCATCGGACTATTTGCAGAGGCATTCAAGCGAACAGTGACTGCAGAGGAGGGAGATAATTATAAACACTGTACGTGTGTGTGTGTGCATGGTTTCAATTTGATTGTTAAAAAAAAAAAAAAAAAGTGTGTGTCTGTGCATAAATGCATTCTCGTGTGCATCTGCGTGCGTCTCCGCTTGTCTGTACATTAAGGTTGTCTCCTAAGGTTGTCTCCTGTCTGGCTGTCAACATGTTCCGGCTGAGGCGTCAGAGTGGCCGTGCTACTTTTACTCTGGCGCTGGGTGCTATAAAGTGACACTGTTTAATATAGGGCAGGAGGAATTTAGGGCTCCATTAAACTCTGTTGCATGGTGGTGAGAGGGAATCATAGAAAGACAGAAAATAAACTTCTGCAAAAGGGTCTTTTTTTAAAAAATGAAGGCGAATATTATTTTAATATGAGCAGTGTGGAACCTCCCTCAGCTTGACTTCATGGTACCAGAGATCTTTGCAAATGTTAAGATGGCTGAAACACTGAGTCAAAGCTTATCTGAAATATGAATAATACATCCAGTTACTCCGCAGTGAAAACAGATCCAGCGTCAAACAGGAAATTCAAACAGCTGATCGCAGTTAATAGAATAAGCATTTTGAAACGCAGCACATTTATGTTGTTCATTATGTTGGTTTGAAGGCGCTGTCAGATCTCAGGCAGAGATGACTTTTCAATCCAATTCAGTGTATTATAGGACTCTGAGCTCCAAAATAGAAACCACTTGCGAGATGAGATAAAAGATCTCTTCTATTTAAACAAGAAGCACATTATAAGGGTAAAATATCAGTCATGTACCGACACACTCAGAGACCAGGAACACATACGAGCATTCAGATATTATTAGGGTCATAAAATTAATCAGATTCTTGACCAACCACAAGGCACCACATTAAAATGTTCAGAGCCAAAGCAGAGAAGCATTTTTGCCAACCAATAAAACTAATAAGATTTTTTTTCATGACAAATCTCATCCTCAGAGACAGTTTTATGTTTCAGTGGTGCCTTGATTGCATTTTTCTTCTTAATTTTCATCAGCACTGCCTCACAGTGTTGCGATATCATTCATAGAGTGCAGACAGCCCAAAGCCACACTTGGCCACGCTGCGCTCACCTGTCCGCGGGCTGGCAGGTCGGCCTTACGGGGCTGTTTGCGTAGGGCCTGCATTTGCATGGGTGCCAGCCGAGCCTCGGCAGGAGTTGGCACAGAGGGAGGAGGTTTTATTAATGTTTACTGATCCAGTCGGGAGAACCTGACTGACAGGACTGCAGCGGCGACTCGCCCGCAGCAATGTAACAAAAGACTTCTGAAAACACTTGAGCTGTTAAGATAGACACACACATGGGCATAAATGTGATGTATGTTCACATGCCCCCCCACACACACACACACACACAGCATTCTGTGTCTGAACAGAAAGTAGGCTATACGCTATAAGCTCAGTATTTGTGTCTCGCTTGCTTGCTGCTGATTTCCTCATCACACATCCGGCATTCGTCATCAGCCCCCCCCTCCCCTCCGCCCCCTGATGTATCTGTCATACTGTATTATCAAACTTCTGCTGAAACTAAACTGGAAGCACAACTGTTGCAACTGAACCCCCCCCCCCCCCCCAAACCTTTTATCTGCGCAGCAGCTTTAACAATACACCATAAAAAAGAAAAGGGAAAGCAGATGATTTGTTGAGACCCTCCTGTCCTGATCGCTTGATGCACCCTGCAAAGGTTATTCGCTCCCATTAATCCCACAGCTATATTTCTGGTGCTCCTCTCACTCCCTCACTTACACATGACATCAGCCGCTGCCTATTTACCCACGAGGGGGGAGGAGGAGGGGCCGTTTGTATTTCGGTATCTCTTGACCTGAAATGAATCAGTCCCCAGGAAGAAAAAGATGAACTCACCGCAGGTCAGAGTCAGTCAGAGAGATCAGAAAAAGCTTCGGAAATATTCAGAGCCTGAGAACTGACAGTTGAGAATTCATTTTCGCAGTGCGAGGGCCTGCAATGTGTAGAATAGGGTTTGTATAAATATAGAGATATGCAGATGTCATTTACAGATGTGTAGATAATTTGCTTTTTTTAATCAACCCCCCAAAAAAAGTGTGTGAATGATTTCGAAACTGAGTTTAAAAAAAAAGTCTGAGGACAGACTCAAAGCTGCTATCTGTGTGTGAAAATCAGCAGTCAGAATTTAAGTCTGTGTGTGTGATGCTGAAGTTAAAAGGAACTATTCTATAATGGGATTTTGGCAACAGGAAAGCTTACTTTTCATTTTTATCACTCTCCAGAAAAATGTGCAAATTAATATTGAATTATTTCATATTTATCCAATTTCTTTTTTCTTGAAATCAAAACAAATAGAAATAGTCATAGATAGAAATCAGTTTAAGAGAGTTAAACAGCAAGCAGTTTTATTTTCAGTTGTTGAATGTCGGGGATGTGGAAACCTGTGAGAACAGAGTGGCAATTTGTCCGACATGAAAATGATACACATGAATACACCCTCAACGCCAACACAAAAATACAGGCAACACCAGCAAACATTCAGGTAAAACTCACACTCCTTCCCACCCATGGGCCCACGCATCCACCGAAATCAAGTGCTGTCGTGTTTTGTTGCCTCTATTTACTCGGCTGGGTGTGTTCGCAGAGCTCCAGGAGGAGAATGGCGGGCGTGGGGAGGGGGGGTGGCGGCTGGGGGGGGTTGCATGTTGGAGTTGGCGGGTTGATTCTATTTGCATTTGGCACACAGACTGTACAAAGTATGCAAATAGGCAAACAATGACATTTGCTGTGTTATTTTTCCTGTGATATTGCAGTCTCTCTGCAGAGTAAACAGAAAAGATCGCATGCGTGTTGTTGCGTATGTATTTGCGTGTGCGGGTGCTCGGCTCATACACCTGCCAGGTGCGTCCATCTCTTTAAGTCGCCCCAAACGGGCCACGCCCATGCTCCACAAATCACATGAAAGGCTCACCCCCTCTGTGCGAATTGCTCTCTCAAAGGCAACTTTGAAGTTTGAAAATGGAGATGGGTGTCTTTGAAAGAAAGGCCTACAGGTGTATCAGTGCCAGGGGAGGGGAAAAAACAGTGGCACGTCTGATGCCGGGTGCTTTCCTGACTGCTAACGGCTTCCAATAACTCCTGGAAGTATAACGACGTGGAGACACAGCAGCATGAACACACACACACACACACACACACACACACACACACACACACACACACACAAACACACACACAAATGGCTCCTAATCTCAACAACCAAACCCATGACCACTTAATATATGATTTGGAAGAGAAAATAGCCTGCCTCAGTACCACTGACAGACAGATGGGAACAGATAAAGAGGAGATTTTATGTCTTTGTCGCAGAAATGACAAAATGTGGCGTCTGCTGTGACTTGAGGCTGCGGATCGCAACGTTCCTCCCCCCGGGGTCACTCGAGACGCGTCATACTTGGCCTCAGCGATTAGAAGCACAGCAAATATTGGCTGACTGATAAATCCACTGGAATGCAGCAGTGCATATTGAATAGGTTCGGGTTGATTTAAGAGAGGGAACTTCTCTGCATATTTGAGGTCTGAGGCTTGTGATGGGTGGCGGATGAGGGTAGTTTCCTCCAGTAGTCACGCAAGATGTCTCCGTATTAAAAACCTCCAACCACACTGGGCTGTTAATTATTTTGCGAGACATCTTTACATCTTTTTTATTTCAGATATGAACAAACTCGGGGCTGCTGCTGTCAGAGTCATTCGAGCGTGATTGGACGGACATGAAAGCATCTGTAATATAATCAAATTTTGTTGTGGGAGGGTAAATAAAGGACTGAGATGGAAGCTCTTTGACCACTGTTGCCACCTTAACCACATCTAGAAGCTTTGAGGCCAACTCCCTTTGAGGGTTGCACACCCACACACACGCACACACACACACACCTACTCATGTGCACACAGCTGTTGGTAATCCTACTGAGGCTTTTGTACTTAGGCTTTCCTGTGAAAGCAGAGCTAATTATTCTAAATACCTCCACTAAACAAAGAAAATATCAGCATCAGTGTACAAGCGGCACTTCTCCCCTCACTGCCTGTGTTTGCTCTTCGGCATGTTGCTTCAGCGTCAGTGCTAGAAACAGGAAAAAAGAAGAACATTGTCTTACATTTAGTAAGAGCGAGATGCCCCCTCCTTAGGCCAGTTGATGACTGTTAGAGACGCACACAATAGCCTCGGGGCGTAATGCCCTTTCTTGTTTCTACTCAGAAAATTTCCACCCTGTATTTGCTGACGCCAGATAGAACAGCAGGGCGTACTAGGAACTATCTAATTATTTACAGAGGCCTCAGACAGCGCCTCTTATTCACTGTGATGATGCAAGTAGAAGACATTTTCTGAGAATCCCTGACTAACTTTGCCAATGTCGCTCCTCCGCTCTCTCCCTCTCTGTCTCTCCACCGCTCCCTACCCGCTCCCCTCTAAACTCACCAGCCAAGCGTCTTTCCTGTTTACCTACCTATGAAGGGAAGTAAAATGCCCACTCTGTGTGTGCTCACTCTTCCTTATTTACACTGACCCATACAGGAGGGAGCCATTACGACCTTTCAGCCGTAATTCAATAAAAGTTCCGTTCTGCATTTAGAAAAATAAATGGCCCATGAGTGGAGGAATATTTTCTCCCCTGCTGCATTATGACAATAAACCGTTTTGCTGTGTTGGGGCAGTGGGGACGTGGGTGGAGGATGAGGGGGGTTGGTTTGTGGGAAGAAGGCACCTGCTGGTTACTGGAAAAGACGCTGTGTACCACCACCCTGCGGTTTTGGATATTTATTTCTTCAGGCCTTAATGGTTAGGAACAGTGAGCAAATAATAGGTGTAGCAAGATCTTTCTTTTGCTTCCAGCAGCAGGGAAGGTTGTAATCCTCGGAGTAAACACGGAGGGCAGCCTTGGAAACATCACAGAAACGAAGAGGTCAATCTTTGTAAACTCAACAAGTCCACTGACATGATAACCTCAGAGAAAGTACTCAGAGTGGAGTATGTGCATGCATACACAGTGGAAAATTCACACATTTGAAATATCACACATTTACTTTGACCCACCTGGAATATTGTCATTCTGTGGAACTGTGCGTGTTCGGGGGCAATTGCACACTTGTTGCACATTATTGTGTGTGAGCTAGTATGCACAAAGGTGTGAACGCGAAGCCGTTTGACACATCTGCTGGCGTTGCATTGATGTATGTGACAACGGCAGCTTGCTTTCCTTTCCCACAGCCTTGCGAGGCCCCCACCTTTCCCCCGGCATCTTGCTGCCTAGAACGACCTGACTACCGTGTATACGCAAACATGTGCGCACACACAGACACGCACAACAACCTCCATTCACCATTAGAGCTAAAATAACACACTCAAAGCAGCTTATTGCTTTAATATGATCTGTCACCCGAGCCAAATAGGTCTACTGTGCTTCGACGAGGCCAGAGTAGCAGCAGCAATGGGAAATCTACAGAGTCTGTGGGCAGGCAGCCAAAAGGCCGGAAAAACAGCAGCGCTCATATCACCCCCAACACGCCTCAACTCCAGAGTAGAAGACAGTTACACACACACACACACACACACACACACACACACACACACACACACACACGTGGAATGGAGGGACAAAAGATGGATGATTGCTCTCTCTGTGCTACGGGCCTTGTTGTATTGTCAGAGAATCCGGGTGTATTGGGTCTTTTTCTGGCACCCCTTCATCCTCCGTGCCTGCCTCAACCTGCCTCATTGTAGGGCTGTCCTTGTGTGGCAGTGCTTCTGTTCAACACACACACACACACACACACACACACACACACACACACACACACACACACACAGAAGCACACACAAAGAGACACACGCAAAGAGCTTTATCCCCTTATCAGAAAAGGAAGGCTGCACTCTTTGCTCAAACAGTCTCATGTAGCAACTTCCGCTGTGAGCAGCTTGTTTTCAGACCTGCGAGGGGGATTTTCACACTGCTGATGTCCCCAGAGAGAGGCTGCTGCATCTGCCTGAGGGACCAGACAATCCCCCAGCTGTGGTCAGAGAGGGCCGAACTCCTGATAAAAGCATGCCAAAATTTTTTTTTCTAACCTCCTCCTGACCAGTTGGAAATAATGTTTCCACAAAGCCCCGCTTGCCACTGTATTCACTCCTACTATGTTTATGACACACACACACAGTTTATGTCTCAGGAAATAAACAGTCTGTGCATTCAATGCGTGGTAATGATAGAGCCGTAAAACTTAATGCATTCACACTGAAAGTGTTACGAGAGTGTTATGTAAATGAGTGTAAAGCAGTGTAATGTCTGCATGTGGCTAGCATCGACTCATTTAGGCCCAGACGAGACAGCCACAATCACCAGCCAAGGGTAAAACCCACATCCTTCAGGGTCAGCCTCAAAACAAGAACTTTGATTGGTCCTACTGTAAATACCCAACTGCGTGATTGGTGGCCTTGGGAAACATGGGTGCCAAACACCCTGCTGCAGAGATGCTTTTTGAGCTGCGCTGCAATGCCAGTGATAGAACAAAAAGGGAAGTATAAGACAGAGAGGCGGAAAGAAGCAGGGTGGGAACGCAAACGTTGGGGGTTCAGGTCTGCTTGTAAGGAGGAAGAGGAAGACAGGTGTACGAGTCTTTGCTCAACAGATGTCGAAACGTCCCCGGTGTCTGTTGAGGGCAAACGGAAGTGTGCTCGCAGGCAATGTAGGCCTCGCTGCTACACATGCTCAACTGTCACCCCACATCGCACTGCGGGGACTCAGAAGTTAGATAAGCAGGCTGCTCTCATTTTTTAACACACAAACCAAGGGTTTCAGGTTTACCTCAGAGAAAAGCTGCATTTTAAGTTGTGGTACTATTGATTTGACTCATCAAGACAACAAAAAAAGCTCATTCACACATGTTAGAACTTACAGAAGGCTTCTGTCAAAGCAGCCTTCATATCGGACTCACAAATGCTTCTTGCACTGCAGACATTTTTGTATGTAATCCTATAGCATACTTACACATAGACCTTACAGTTCACACATAGTTTTCAGTGTTAAGTGAGATACATGCACTCCAAATCAATTCTAGTCTGTTATCAGGGGCCTATCAAGTCCATTTATACGTTGAATACAAATATTTACACTTCAGATATATTCAGTGCAGACTTGGGATGGGGCCAAGGCACGTATTGCCCTTTGCCGTCCAGATAGAGTTTCACTTTGCCCCTGAAAAAGCGCGCAGCCCTTTACTAAAAAGAGCTTGTGTTTAATGTGTCTCCCTTTGGACGGGAACATGTGTTTCTTTCTTTCAATGGAGACAGAGACAGACGGAAAGGAAAAGAGGAGAAGTAGAGGGGAAAAGTGGCAGATGAAGGGAGGAAACGGGACAGGTCGTACTGGGTGATCACTCAGCTGTGGCGCTGGTGTTTAAGGCCTGGCTGTCACCTTACTGAGCAAACACTGTCTCTGTGTTGAGCTGATACGGGCTTTGTGGAGGGAAGGCTGGGCAAGACTGGAGTTTACACTTCATGTGGTCTGGTCTTAGAGCAACCGGGTGCAATCTTATGAAAATAGATTCGCACTTGAATTTCGCACTCACCTACACTTGAATCTATGTGCATGCTCTTCAGAGCAAGAGGGGCAAAAGAGCAAAGCAACATCTCAAGTTAATCTGCAGCAAAGATAAAACACTATCAGGAAATAAATACGCACACATACTGACACACACACACATACACACACAAAACAAAGCGGCTGAGAACGGCACACCCATTTCTTCAAAACACAGCCATCGCCTTTCACTACATCGTTAATACCATTTACATTTTATATCAAGCATTTTATTTGTTCTTCATAGACTTCCATAATGCTTTCAGATGATGCGACCGCTGCTCTGAGTGGAGGCTAGTAAATCTACAACCTTTCGCATCCATTTCGGCTCTTGGTGCTTATTGAGCGCTGCTGTTTAGGCCTCATGTGTGCATTGGGCCCCCATCTCCCAGCTCTATCTTGTGGTTATGATATCATAGAGAGAAAAACAAGGGCATTCTCTCCTAAGTGCACCCTGACACATTAAATATTCATCCGACCACAGAAACCCCTCTGAAATGGGGCTGGTGTGGAGCGTTGGCACCCCTCTGGCCCTCGGACCTGCAGAGTAGAAGTCAAATGTTGGCGGTCGGAGCAGAAACACTGTGGCTACAAGCAGGGTCAGCTGGCCAAGGAGAGCGCATTAACATCAGGTTTAACTGGCAGAAGCAGCCTGGGGCTCTTTCAGTGATATATATATCGCAGAGACAGTTGAAACAAACTTTGCTACAGTGAATAAAACTGCTTCTTTTCTCAACAAGAGTCAAAAGAGTGCTGCAGGAATGTGTCCTGAAACTTGGAATTTGGGAATGAGTTTGCATTTTTGCTCTTTGGCTTCCTTGTGCAGAAGTCAATGGGTTTTTTTTAAGGTTTTGTTTTTTTTGGTTTGATACTTGAAAAGGATCTGTGGTTCACACGTAAATTTTCATGTTTTGTTTTATGATTCTTCTGAATTTTGAAGCAGAAAGGTGGTTGCCTCACTTGCTTTCTACATGTTTATTTATAAAGATTATCTATCCACTAACATTTTCTTCTGACTCACTTTTGTTTTCCACAGAGCTTATTTTCTATGAGCGATCTAAAATCAAACAGAAAAGTCCCATTATTATTTATTCATGTCCAGGAAGGCCTAAAACATATTATGACATTCCTGCAACACTCTATGTGAAGGCAAAAAATACAGAAAAAATATGTGATTCATTTCTTAAAATGAAAAAAACAACCAGTTAACTAAAGGAAATCATGTTCGTATAAACTCATGAAAATGAGACTGAATTGTAATTGTATTAATTGTAATGTAAAAGTTAAATTCAGAGAGAACTGTGGAGGCCTATCACAATCCAAATTAAAGAAACACATTTTCAAAGAAAAATGTGGCATACATAATGCACATGGATGCAAGTTAAAAGAAAAAAGTTCAGCCTTTTTTCAGTATCTGCTATAAAAAAAATCAAAATAGTTTCTTGCGTGCTGCCCTCCTGACCCTGGTTTATTTTATCTAAAAGCATAGAGAAGACTGAAGAGAAGAGGAAGAGAAGGTTTCGAGCCACCTCCCAGTTGATTAGTGGTGTTAACAGCAACTGTGGGCCCCTGGGTTAATGAGCTCCAGGCCTCGCTCTAATGAAACCTCCACTCCCTCAAAAATCACCCTCCCACAGCACACTAAACCCCCTACTGGAAGCTCTGAACACTGTGTCGCCAAACGCGGTGTGTCCCTGCCAACTGGAACTAAGCCACAGGATCCACAGCTAGTCTCAAGTGTGTGTGTGTTTGTGGGCAGCTGAATGATCACTTTCATCCCTAAAGAGCCAGCCAATTCATCTCAGACCACCATTGGCCGCAGAAAAACTGACCAATTATCATTTTTTTTCCCCCTGCTGTCTGTCTTTTTTTTCCAACCAGAGAGCGGTGGGATGTATCATTTCCCTGACCTCAGCCGTTTGAGGTGGTGTAAATCTCTTAATAACTACACAAGGACACATATAGGGGCTATATTTGGAGGGCTGCTTCCCCTGGCCGCCCCTGCTCTGGCCTGGAACAGACAGTAGCCACAGTGTCTATGTGTGTGTGATGGAGCCTGGGCCTGGCACTGTGTGTGTGTGTGTGTGTGTGTGTGTGAGGGAGAGAGAGAGAGAGAGAGTGAGAACGCAGGCCTTCATTCCTTCCATCACAGTTTAAAGAGAAGACAGACTGGCCACATGAGTGTGAGTAAAAAAGATATTACAGTGTGTGTGTCCACCCATGTTCCTGAGTAACGGCACGGAGCAAACTAGTGGGCCGCTGGTTGGAATCTCACACACGCACAAACACACACACACACGCCGTCCCTTTCCTTTGGCGTCCTTCTGCTCGGGAAAACAAACAGCTGGTGAGCAGCAACAGAAAACGCTGTCTCTGCTCAGACAGATTAGTCATGACTGAGTCTTTCTCTTACACATGAAAGTGCAACGGATGTGTTGATCAGTGGGTGTGAATAAAAAAGTACCATTATGAGCTGCATTCTGATTTAAAACAGGCGATTTTGCATTTAGTGGCCGCCTGCGTTCAGACATTGTGTCTGTGCATCACAGCGCGCGCCCTTTGTGTGTCTGGATGCATGTGTGTTGCGTGGGGAGGGGGGCTGACAATGCTTGATATTTCTATATAGTTCGTAAAGAGAGAGTGGAGGGGAGGTGGTGAGCACAAACAAATGGACAGAGCGGTAAACGGGAGGAAACTTTACCCATGGGTCAGCCTCCGAGGGAAGATATATTGCCCATGGGTCAGTGGAGAGAAAGGACGGGCAAAATCCATATTGGTCCGTCTGCCTTGCCCCCTTTATATAGTGATAAAATATTCAAATCCAGCCATTACTTCACATTAGGCTACTCTGTAGAGATGCCAGGGAGAAAACCACAGAATGTATACATGCCGGTTCACACACAGTTTTGGTGCATTGATAGTTACATTAAAATCTCTTCCTCCCATTAGAGGCATAGCCCTCATCCGGACTCCCGTCTGACATTTAAGGTGTGTTCACATGTAGCGCATGTGCACGTATGTGAGTGTGTGTGGGAACATGTGTATTTGTACATGTCTGCGTCTACATAAAAGGCATGTTCAGAGGGGTTTTTTTCTTACCATCTCCCTGAACGGGACATCAGAGTGATAAGGGGTCACTAAGTGTGTTGGGTAGTTTTCCGGATCTTGACAAAAGAGATGCTGCAGATATGCTTCAGCTAATTCTCACATCCCGCACACAAACGCACACACACATAACTACAAAAACTCTCCATCTCGGTAATGCTGAAGACTGATGACTATATGGTCTGGTTGTCTTGTTTGGGTGTTTCCTTCTGACTAAGTGCTGTGTCAGTTGGACCTGAATGTGTGTGTGTGTGTGTGTGTGTGGGAGGGAGGGTGTGTGTGTGTGTGAGGGGTGGTTATCAGGAGTTGATCTACTCACTCTCTTGTTGTTTTAGGTAGCAAGATAAGGATCACTCAGCTTCAGCATTTTATAGTAAAGCCTTAAGTCACAATTCATCGTTTATTATTTCTTAGGACTTTTTGGTTGAGGGAAAATTCCTCAAGCAATTATTTTCAACCACTCATGCTATCGTTATCTATGACACGGCAGCAGGTGCAGCTTGGGTAACACTTAGTGTCTAGCCGACCTATGTCAAGGTCTGCTGACATTCTAATAATGTTTTCTGATTTGGAAGCTGAAAACATGGTGACAGTGTCTCTCTCCCCTTTAAATAATTTCATCCTGTGTGTGTTTGTGAATAATAATGGAGGATATTAATGGTCTTCACAGTCAATTTTACACGAATTACAGTTTAGACAGGCACTGCCCGGCTTCGTTCAGAAATCTGGAAGACGGAAAGGCTTTCCAATTGGACTGTTGTTAATATTTTTGCTATTTTTGTACAACTCTGGAAATGTAAAGTGTCATTTTCCTGGTTGTGTAGGTGGTAAATTGGTAAGTCCTTGACTTTGTCTCACACCCGTCCTCCTCATGTCGCTGTTTCAGGGCACAGAGTGAAGATGGAAGACCCCCAGAAGATGCAGTTCTCCGACAGGCTGTCAGAGATCGAGCGCTACCAGCGGTCTATGCGGATAGGTCCAGTGAACAATACTCCCCGCACTATCCACCAAACCCACCTAAGCACCACACAAGGTGAGGACCACTGATGTTTACAACTTCAGCCAACCTTCATCCCTATAAACAAAACCACCACTACACTGTAAAGTCAGCTCACATTAACTGCCATTACTTTGAAGTAAATAACTCCTTTAATAAAACAAACATATTTTGTTTTATTTGGCCGGAGGATAATTCTCCATAACTTGTCACACATCAGCATAGAGTTAGCCAAGAGCCCTTCATGTGCATTTCCTACTCGGAGGGGAAGTTTGTGTCAGTTCTGTCCCCGGATGCCCTGCGTTGGTGGGTCTTGGGGCCCCACAGCACGCAGGGTTGAGTCTGTGGCCAGGTGGCATGGTGGGTGCTGCCAACCAAGCTTGGCCCGGGTGCTGAAGCTGGCCTCCGCACACCGCGCAACTACAGCCTCAGGAATGTAACAGCCACCCGCTACCTTGGCAATCACGTCACTCTCAGACTGGTCGAATGTGTGGGGGTGGGAAGGGAGGGGGCCTGGGACTCAGACTGAGGTGGTGCGATTGGAGGGGAGGGGGCTATTTCATGCGTGTGTGTGTGTGTGTGTGTGTGTAGTCTGTACGCTTCCAGACATGGCATCCTGTTAAAGAGGCTCTGACATATGACGGAGAGCGAACACTCATCCTCACTCCAACCATCACCCACGCAGCTGTCCACACACACACACACACACACACACACACACACACACACACACACACACACACACACACACACACACA
>JAOWBC010000248.1:19659681-19680536 GCA_028566105.1 Hypoplectrus providencianus | reverse complement strand
CACACACACACACCCACACACACACACACACACACACACACACACACACACAGTATGCCCTCCCCTCCCACCCACTCTCCAGTTCTCATGCGAGCTAATGAATCTCATTACCTTTGTATCAGCATGTTGCTGTGTACAGGAGGGCCTGTTTTGGAGCTCTGTGCCGTGTGTGGGTGGAACTCTATCAGTGTGTATCACAGCCTTACACCAGTGTTTGGCCTTGTGCTTAGCTTTGCCAGCGCTGAGTCACCAGGAGGCGCCTATCTAACAGCTGACTGCAGAGAACACAGGGTCTTTTGCCCTGCTCCCCCTGTACCTTACTCACTGTTGATATTGATTTTGTTCTCTGGCAGGGCCACTATCGAGGAGAAAACATGCCGGCCATTTTAGAAAACACCACTGACTGGTTACTGAAAATAAACTTGTTCAGCACAATACAGCTACTGTGATGAAAATTTTCTGATGGTTTAGAGTTTTGGCGTGAGCTCTGTAGGTTGTCTGCCAATAAAAAGCCCCCTGCAGCTAAGCTTATAGTGGCAGCTTTAAGTTTCTGACTTGAATACGCGGGGGGAGGAAGCGCACCGGGAGAGGTGTACAGACTTGGTCCAGACAGCAGTCGCAGAGGAGCTCTTTGCTCTGCTCTTGGGATTAGGGCAGGAATTAGAGCGTCATAGCCTTGTCAGGGCTTCAAAGGGCTCGCGATGTTGCAACACACACATGTACAGTACATCCACCGTGAGCAGACACAACACATTAACATCAGTTGGAGCTGTCAGAGACGCTGAAGGCCTTGAGCTTCGCGTTACAGCTGCCAGTGACTGGAGGCCGTCTATAAGAGGTGTGTGTGAGGGAGACAGACGAAGGGGAAGGGCTGTAAAAACCACACACCTTAATCTGTGGTATTACCATCATGACGGCATACCGCAGGGCAAGAGTGGTAAAATAATTAAATAACAGAGCAGAGGGCCCTTCTCCCTCCCACCTCGCCTATCTGTTTGAGCGTCTGAGCGGCAGACTGGAAACGTATGTCGCGGCACACATCACACACACGGCGCTCCCGTATGTGTAGGAATCACACGCAGACAACACCACCAGCAGCATTACAAGCAAAGCTCAAACAAAAATAGACTTGTTGTAATAAATCCCATTCAGAGACACAGGGAGGTGTTTACATATCAACAGCACACACATCTCTGCTTTTGGCAGCCCTGCCAGACACTGTTGTATTTTGCAGATACTTTAAATCCCGAGGTCTGTTTGTTTGAGAATTGCCGGGTGATAGATCGCCCATCAACAAGTTATAATTAAATGGATTCCCGCCTCGCTGTTACAAAAGATGTTTTCCATTATCTGGGGCTGGAACCTTGCATTTCTCCCCTTGAAGACAGCTAAATAAGAAAATACAGTGTCATCTCCTCCTAAAGCCTCCTTGCTTCATATTGTTGTCTGAGCAATGAAATACTGTCTCAGTTTTCCTGTCAACAGGACGCGTCTCCAGACAGCTGCTCAATGCTACCCCGGATTCTTAAATCACACACACACACACAGACGATTGCACCATAGACACATTGAAAATACAAAACACACACATACACAATTGTGTGCTAGTGTTGCAAGTTCTCCACTAGTGCCCCAGACAGACAGGGTAATTAAGAGCTCATTACAGTGCATGCAGTGACAGGATTCCTGCACGCTGGCAGACGCTGCATTCGCTGCTTGTTTTTGTTCTTCTGTGGCCACAGGTAAGCCTGCTAGACATGTGGAATGATTCTCAGCGAGGGCGGAGGGACTGTGTATGTGTGTGTGTGGTTGAAAATGCGTGGTTCAACTAGTGCAGTCAAGCAAATCTGACACTCAGACAATCAAGTACTAAATTGTTATTCTGGTTTTCAAAACCTCAAGTGAGGTACATGTGTATACTATACGTGTCTGTGGGTGGCAGTTTCTTTTTCTCCTTCTGATACAGAAAGTAGTTTATCCTTTAACATCGAACTGTGACATTGCATTTACAATATACATGTAAGGCTCTTTCCACTCTGAAGAAAAGCAAATGGATGATCGAAAATTAGATTTTCCTCAAAGTGGAAAACAGATTCCAGTTTTACCTTGTTCCATTTCAAATGCAGACAAAACTCAACAAGCCCCTGGCACAGCCTCTAACAGACAGCCGAGAAGAAAGCGGCTCTTTTAACCTAAATGTGTTTTAACAGTGAGAGAGGGAGAGAGAGAAAAAAAAAAAGAAAAAGAAATCGGCAGCAATTTAATCATCCAAGAAAAAAAGTCCTGGCACTTTTGAGGTGGTATCATTTAACATGTTATTTGTTCCAACACCTGTGTGTTCCTCTGTGAAGATGAATATCAGATACTAGCATAACGTTCCGCCATCAAGTCAAGTGCTTGCTGCTTTGATGAGGGCCCAAAAGTGTGTGTGTGTGTGTGTGTGTGTGCCTGTCTGTCTGGATGCGTGACACATGTGGTGATGTTATTAAAAATGTCAGTAAAACCTTGCAGAAATAATACATTACACATTTCATTTCTGAAATGTTCTCAGGATTTGTTCTGCCATTTCTATTTTAAAAAAGCAAACCCTTTCTATTAATGACACTTCCACAAAAGCTGGTACCTCAAGCTTCCTCCTGCACAACTGGCACACATCTGCTGCAGCTGTGCCTCGGCTCTTCTTGTCCAGTGTGTTCAGGCTGCGGCCTCTGGACTGGACTTAACTTGAGAAAGTCCTGTTTGATGCAGGACTGGCCCGACGTAGCCGTGCCCCTCCCGCCTCGTCCACAGTGACCACACTGTTTACACCACATAAACAAGCTGGCCGGGCCCCCCCAGGTTCGAGGCGGCACACTGCTGCCGCCGCAGCCGAGAGGCTCACACTAATTCACACATCCAGAATGACATGATCAGCCAATTAGAAGCAAGAGCGAGACAGGAAATTAGCACCGTCAGGTAGCTGTGGTGTGGACTTTAGAGTGTAGCCGTCACGCTAGTTGGGTTTCATGCTGATTTCTGCCAAACCCAAGCAGGAAGCTGGCCCTCTGAGGCCAATACAACCGAAAGGAGTAGGAATCTGGACCAGTCCTTTAGACACTGTTTTACTTCTGCACTCCACTATTTACATAATATGTCAATGGCCGCCACGGAGTTTATTTGTTATGGTGCCTGAAAGCTTCATTTGTGGTTACTCTCTTTTTGTGACCCTAAGATGAATAATTCAAACTGAAAATGTTTTTGTTCTTCAACAAAAAAAAAAACCTTTTGAAGCTGCCTCCTTGCTTGGAAAAAAAGAAAGAAGAAAAAGAGAAGTGAGAGCAAGTTGTTTTTTACCAGACTCAACTGTTTGTGTAAGTTATAATTTCACATCAGAGTCGGGCTGAGATTTACATTTCAGCAATTACAGAAACTACATGTGCGCCATGAACAGTCTCTATTGAGTCTGGGGAGAGGGGAAGGGTGGGAGGACGACGAGCTCTCAAAGAGAACATAGGATTTTTCAGCCCATGTGTTTGTTTTTGCTCACGTTATAAGTGAGGGCTCAAAAGACATATCAAATGTCCCACATAGCTGAGCCAAGGCCGTGTTCCTCCCCTCTCTAACACGCTCTCTTTCTCTCTGCTTCCCTCGCTGGCGTCTTTCTTTCTCTCTTCCTCGCTCTCTCACATTCTCTCCCCGTTGCGACGCCTAAGGCCTAAGCGAAACAGGAAGCCAGCACAAGGACCGGCATTCACTGTGTCTCAATGACACGCTTCATTACGGCAGGCGCATTACATGTCTCAGAGGCGTTGCTGGATTTGGAGTCACGAGGATGGACGCCATTTTGGCTCAAACATCTCCTCAGCCGGTCCTTTCATCTACACATGCACTTCAAAAGCAGCGCATGTGTTTATTTGCGTCTTCCCCAAAACTACACTGGCACCACCCCAGAGCTACTTATTAGTGACGCAGTCACTGCTTCTTCCCGTTCCAGCCCGAACCCTCCCCGCTCTTCAGCTCCGCCCAGGGGGCTGGTCCGCTTATTAACAGGGGTAATCTGTGCCTCTGGTATTGACGTTGTCTGCTGGCCAATCAAAATATTTGAAGGAAATGTTTATTTTCTTGAGCGAATCGCACCAGCTGCTTGCAAGCCTTTCTGAATAAGGCCATTTATGTGTAAGAATTTGCCATTGTGAGGTATAGTGCGGGACCTCTCGGTGACTGAGTGCTGATTTGGGCCTTTGCAAAGGAAGTGGAGGAGCTCCAGGGGAAGCACAGATCTTACACATGCTGAGCCCACTGCGGCTATAGGTGAACAGCCCGCCACTACACCCCCCCACACACTCTCTGCTTCTGGCATCCTACTCCATCCTAATTGCCACTACAGGAGGTTAGGAGTTTACTATATTGCGGTATCTCAACAGTGGAGGGCAGAGTCATAGTGATACCACATGGCACGGCTGCGGTCATTGAAAGCAGAGCACCATGAGAAAAATGTGGTTATATAATATGCAGGTTTCTGTCCTAAATATTAACACACGAGTAAAAATTTGAGCTTTTTACAATATTTAACACTGTTCAGAAGCTTGTAGACTAGACTTCCGCACAACGTGAGACTGTTCATGTCCACAGAGCTGCGTGCAAGTTGTCTTGTAACAACTGCACCGTCTCAGACCGAGAGCAAACAGCCACCCGTTTGTGTCAGCCCTCCTGCGGTGTGGCCGTTGAGTGTGAAGCAGGGTCCCACGCGCTGGGCCAGTAGGTCCTGGACCCTCCTTCGCTTCCTGACAGCTTGGCTGGACAGGCGATCGAGTGTCCTTGCACTTCACAGGTCTCTGCTGCCCCTCCAGTGTCTCGTCTGAAAGACCCAAAAATATCTCCCATGCACCCATCAAGCATGTTTTTCCAAGCCTGGTCTCACTCCTGTGAGAAAAACCGCCCCTCCTCTTCCCAATCTTAGCTGCTCAGTCAGCAAAGGCCAACCTGTGACAGGAAGACACATCTCCAAACCGCCAGATGTCAAGACAGTTTTGACAAGTCTGTCATGAAGGGTTTTTCTGGATCGGGCTTTAAGTTTCTGAGAGGCAGGCAGAAACTTCCTCACACATATACAACCCACACATTTCTCTGTCGTCCACAAAAATATTAAAATGTTCATGCAAGTAAAAAACATTCCTTAACTGACTTGATTGTTTTAAGTAGATGTTAGTTCTAACCTGTTGTTTGTGTTGTGTTTTATTAGCCCTGTGGCAGGATCAAATGGACACCCCAGCTCTGAAGACATGCAAGGTGGAGGAGGACCTGAGACCATGGCCAGGTGAGACACTGCAATACCCTTCTTTCTACCGAGCTAACTATACGATAGCTGCTGTATAACTATGCTTTGGGCTACTATTTCCTCACACCACCCTCAGCTTTCTCACTTTGACCACAAATTTAATGTGACTTAAAGGAAATGGTGTAAACATGCATATCTTCGCTTATGAGAAAATTGTTTGGAACCGTGTTTGTTAGTTGCTAAGACATTATCATCACGTGCGGCCCAATCAACAAGCAGCATGAGTGGTGAGGTCACTCGTTAGCAATGGCCCTAATTACTAAGTGTGTGCAAACAGGCTCGAAAAATACAGAGGAGATAATGAGGGCACTATGGACTGCCAAAGAGCGTTCACACCTTTTTTTAAAATGGTCTAAGAACTAAGAACTCTCGCTAACTCATCTCTAAGAACTTCTCAGACCCAAACTCATTAATTTTAATTAGACATTATGACAGCCTCTCAAATTGAAGCAAATGATACTGAAGAGGAGCATCAGGAAACGGCGGGCATAACACAGGGTGTGCCATTCGTTGTGACAATTTTAGAGTCTGTTTCGTTTTGCCCGTAGGGCCCTACTACACCCCAGAACATTCCTCGAACGCCACCACCCTGCCTGCCTTCTTCTGCTTCTTCTTCTCCCTTCCCTCCCTTTTCTTTCATTTGCGTCTTGGCGATTTGGATGTTTGCTGTTGTCTTACAGCCCCCTCAGTCTGCTATCTGTCCCCTACCCAACAACCACCACACCACACCAGACATGCTGAGTCATCCACTCACACTCTGCTTAGGACACACACGCACACACACACAGAGGAAAGAATAAAAAAGACTCAGATTTGGCTCACTGATCTTGCTCTCTTTCCTACAGTTAAGCAGAAATAACACAATGCCTGAAGCAGGGTACTGAGACACAGGGAGTTACATATTTACATGTGTTACTGCTTGTGCAAAGCCAGAGATTCACTGCAGAGCATGACATTCATGATAGTGTGAAAAATGTGAGTGACAGCACTGGTTAGTAAAAGCACATGTTTGAGACGTTACAGCCTAAACTTGAAATGCCAGGACATCCAGACTGTCAAGAAAAAAAAAAGAATTATGATGCTACTTATATTCAAATACATTTATACCTACAATAACAGTATACAATGTCTCGGGTCAGCAATAAACACATCACGTCGGTGGCTTTGAAGGGAAGTATCATATCTCTCATAAAAGGATTTACTTAACAAACATATCAATCATGTCACCTTGTTTGTTGAGGCATTAGGGAAATCTCAGGTTTTTTGTAATCACAGACCTCCTCTACCCCTGCTTGTATTGAATGTCACAAGGTGGCGACATGCAAAAATCCTCTGTGCTCACATGATAGAGCGCCTAACGTGGATGAGGCTTTGGGGCTGATGACCATGGTGCCACACTACTGAGGTGATTATCATTTGCATCCGACATGATGCTCCGGCCTCAAAGCCTGGTGCTTAAAAAAACACCTGGAGATCATTTGTGTTGATTTGGGTCTCCTATTCTTTGGCGGCGGCTCTGCCCTGGCTTTGTGACGCCTCGTCGTCATCACCCTGTTATCAACAATAATTGCTCATCCTCATGGCATCCACTTTTCAAAACCACCCAAACCAGTCAATAAATCAAACAGCAGCTTTCTACTTCTGAGAGGAGCTGCAGTGTTTCTTTCTGGATCATGTGAGGAACAATCTCACTGCACATCGCAGTGTGTGTAGCTGGCCCAGCCTCGAGATTTCTCCCACTCTCTCTCCCTCGTTTCTTCCCTTCCACTTATTTGCCTGAGACACCATTCCCTGGGCGCTGGCCGTCACAGTTTGCATCAAGCCTGAGTAAACATTTCACAGGTGAGCGCCTGTATTTGCATCTCCCCATTGCCAGGTCCACCACATGTGGACACACACGCATACACACACATAACACTGCGCACAATTACACACACAGACACGACTGCCTCAAACTTGTCCTTATGTTAACAACCAAAATCAGTTTCTCCCGTACGCAAATGAGGCAAACCTCCGGTCATATCTGGGTTACACGCTTGACTGTGGACTAGTGGACTTCTTGAGCTGGGCAGAAAAAGCAGGAGGCCGACTCCACCCGATGGTGTTGCAGAATTGAATAAGAGCGTGGCGTTTTGCTTTGGAGCTACAGGAGGAAAAGTGAGCGCTGGAACACTGTGTTCTCTATAAAAGCTCTGATTCCCAGCTACCCGCTTCGTAGACTGGGAACATCACAGACAGCAGACTGTGCCAGCTAGCCCTCTGGGGTCCATCCCCTCTCCTGTCCCTGCAATTTAGTCAACACGTTTCAGATGAGCCTAATGGAGATCATGTGTGGTTTTGGGCCGCAGAGGTTACAGGCAGCTACTACCAGGCTCAGTTAGGAAGACCCTTTCTGCCAAAGATACACCACTGCAACCACAGCCAAAACAGCGAAGCCTGTACTTATACTGGGTGGGGGAGGGTGGGGACGCAGTAAGGTATGCAACATGGTTAAGAAGAGAAAAAGCAGACTGCAAAACTTTTCTTCTCAATTACAAAACAGTTTGTTCAGCCCTCTCCTCCAGAGGGAGCTACTGTACTTCAGAGAGTTTCAGGTGGTAGCAGGCTCCTCCTGGCTCAGAGCCAAGTGCTTGATACTGCACAAGCCCATTAAGGTGTTGTGATAAGTGTCCAGTCCAGTTTCCCCTGACAGAACACAGGAGTCGATCCCCACCGCAGTTTAGCCAACACGTTTCCACCGACTCCAATTAAATGGAGATCATGTGTGGGGTGGGCTGCAGCAGCCAGAGCCATCAAGTCCCCACAACATACATCTCCTCCCCAGCTTCACCCTGAAGCCTAAATTTAGCACAGACAGAGAGAGATGAAGGGACAGAGAGCGAGAGAGAGAGAGGCAGGGAGACAGAAAGAGAGGGGGAGCAAAGGCTTTTGGGAGTCCGGTAGGAATTAGTGGGCCGACTCCACTTCACCCGAATCAACAGCAGCTGAAGGCTCGGATTTTACTCGCGTGAAATCAGATATGGAGCCCGACTCCGGTGCCTGGTAGACTCTGGAAAAAGAAACAGCCCCCCCACCACCGCCAAACTCCCTCATCCCCCAAAAGAAGAAGAAATTCAACTGCAGAAGTGTGTTGTTGAAAAAAAAAAAAAAGTATAGAAGGAGCCATGGAAATTGCAAAGGAACAGATTTTTTTGCAGCTGAAAATGGACCCTGTTCTCCAGACATAGGGAAAAGACATTTCAACAAGACTGTGGCACGCAAGTTTGGCATTCTCCCCCCTCAGGGCTGTGGCGTGCAAGCGCTTGCTATTTCACAAATACAAGCTCTCTTTTCTCTGCCATCCAAATCCACATTTTACACTTGCAGTCATGTGGGCACATTGGACCCAGGAAAGCCACATGCGGACAAACAAATGACCATGGACAGAGGTGTGTGTGAGTGTTCGGGCAGCAGGTGTGGCAGGAGCGTACTCTATGTTGACATCAGGTATGAGGAACTCATCTCTGTGGCAGACAAGCAACTTAAGGGTGTTTGCAGCTCCAGAGTATTACTGCCTGGCAGGTAGTCACCTTACCTTTTCCCAAATTATCTGTGTCATAACCACAAGGACACGACATGCTGAATTTGGCAAGCAACGCTTATTATTTTACACCTCTAATTGATAATTACAATACAATGCCTTTATGTTGGTGTGTGATAGAGGCTTTTTTAGGAAGTGATGGAAGTGCCTGAAACCTATATTCTGCCAAACGGCCAGCAGGGGGCAGCTCCACTGGTTGCCAAAGGAAGTCTGAATGTATTAGAAGTCTAAAATAAACTTGGCTCAATCACTTATTTATGACCCTTTTACAGTGTGATTCACCTTACGAAAATGTGGTTGCTTAAAAATGAATCAGTGGAATTAAACAATAGTCTGCTCTTGATTTTTAGTGTTAGCTAAAGACTTTAAAACCACAGAGACCAAATATCAAATAGCCTACATCCATTATTCTTATAGTCTTTGCTTTTTAGTCAGACTACTCACTGGGCTGAAGTACACACAATAACATTCACTAAACATTGCATAAAATTGCAATATATAACTACCTTTCAGTTTACAACAACACTGTCCCTGCAGCAGGATCTAAACCCAAAAACTACAGTAGGTGGCAATAGGCATTTGAAGTCCTCCGCAGACTGCAGAACTGTGAATGAGTTCATATTTGTAACCTCAGGATGTAGGATCAGCCAATAATACTCCCTGGTTAAGCAACAGGGGCAATATGGTGTTTGAGTTAAGGAACCAAGCTGGTGACAGTAGCAGCCCCAAATCTCAGAGAAGCAGTCAAACCCTTTAGCTATATTTCTTTTCCCCTTTTGTCAGCTGAGTAAATTAGAAAGTGTGCAGTGAAATTGAAGTCTTAACAGCTGGGTTCACAGCGCTCTGTTACCTGTGAGATTACACTTAGCAGTTAACTCTGACAGGTCCTGGACTGTGATACACATTAGCTTAGAGGACATTCACATAGAAACACATGATCTTTTTTCTTTGTTCCCTCTTCCTTCCCTCTTTCCTTTTTCCTTCTCTGTCTCTCTGGCTGTCTGCGATTGCGACCGTCTGCCTCTAAGTATGATTTATGAGTTGCACAACAGCGCAACAAGCCGTCGGTGTTTATACAAAGCACCCCTCAGCACTGACAATGCCTCTTTTCATTGCTCTGAGAAAGACAGAATACTGTACGTTGCTCTGCTTTTGAAGGAGTGGTAGGAGGGCCGTGGTGAGGGGCTCTTTTCATAACTTCAGTCTTGTGCACGGGGCTGTGGGATGATGTGCTGTCAGTGCTTGATGACTGTTATTAAGCAAAAAAAAACCTCTCAGTTCATTACTTTGAGCAAACATTTCCATGGACAGACATATCGCAGGAAATCTGAGCGCTGAGGTTTGGGGAGGTTTTCTGGAGATGGGGGTCTTTGTTTTTGCATAGAATATGAGAAAATGAGAAATTGTTTTCATAATCTTAACAAAAGTTTTTTTTTGCATGGCTGACTATTTTTTGATCAACCTTTTGGTTCTGCCAACAGGGACAACCGACATCTTCAACCAGAGGACCACCTTCCCGTCCCTGTCTCCACTGACTGACCCTCGTTTCTCAGACCCCCGCATGCACTACCCCGGGGCTTTCCCTTACTCCACCAACACCTCCAGCACTGGCATCAGCGGCCTCAGCATGTCAGCCTCTTCTAGATACCACACCTATCTGCCACCACCCTACTCAAACAACCAAAGCCAGAACTTCCAGTCCAACTCCTACCTGTATTACGGCACAGGCTCTGGATCCTATCAGTTCTCCATGGTGGCGCCGGGCAACACCGGGGGTGAGCGCTCCCCGACCCGCCTGCTGTCCTGCTCAGGGGCCACGGGTGCCGGAGGGACCAACAGCCTGATGAACCCAGGCCTAAATAACCAGAGTGAGGGCGTGGAGGCCGATGGCAGCCACAGCAACTCCCCCACTGCCATGAGCGCCTCGGGCCGCTTGGATGAGTCCGTCTGGAGGCCTTACTGACTGACAGACAGCTAGACAATCAGAGGCTGCAGGAAGAGTTAAGGGAGGAGAGGTAAAGAGGATGATGATCAAAAAAAGATGAACACTGAAATCAAAAAAACAGACAAAAAAAAACAGAAATGCTGCATGTTTGTCTTTTATTTCTCCGGCACTAGCTTTAAAAAACTTTCTCTGTTTTACCAACTCTTTTAAGACTGCCATGTATTTTGTACATTTTGAGTAAACTCCTGCACTGTGCTAAAACATGTACTCTTAAAAAGGACTACAAAAGCCATAGAAGTCGAGAAGATGTTCAGCTGAAACTGTAAATAGATGCGAGGGTAAACCCAGAGAAGCCTTTGTAACATTTCAGGATGTAAGCAGGTAATCATGAAGAGACAAAAAAAGAACAAAAGACAGTGGCGGTGTCATCTATCATTGCAGCTGATGAAAACCACAGAAAACCACAGCCGACATTCAAACAGACTGTTTAACTGATCCGACTCACTTGGACATGGAGACGAGCAGCAGACAGCTGGACATTTGCTCCCCGAGTGACTTCGACATCCTTCCAAGGCATGGCTGCACTGCTGTAGCAATCGGCCCTTTTAAGCTTTAAATTTCTGCAAAAGTTGAACATTGCAAAAATATTGTGTCAGTTGTGAAAGCGACTTTTGTTGCATCCAGGGCTGTTTCATGTGCTCACAGTACTTTTGCAGTACCTTATTGCCTAATTTATTATCCAAATGGACACATTAGCCTTTGGTGCTTCACGGTATGCAGTGGATGTTTTGACACAGTCGCTGCATCTTTGAGAAAAAAAGAAGCCTTTTTATCGGTTTCAAAAATGATTTCTCCTCTGCTGTGTCAGTGTATCAAGTTTCAACAGGATATGATATTTTGAGGAATGTAGAAGACGAAGCAGAGGGTGTTTATTGGTTTCTTTATTCTGCAGGAATATTTAAAGTCCTGTGCGTCTCTCTCTAACTCAATCCTTACATTTCTTATCCAAGCCCTTTTCTGAAAAAAAAGTCCTAGTCTGGTATTTTTTAACTGGATTACACGGTTTACTTTTGATATTTATTTGAGCCAAATTGTGAGGAAATGTATGCATATACCCAAAAAATCCTTAAGCATTTCTCTCTACTTTTCCTTTTTTATATAAATATATATATACAGTATATATGCCTTATTTTGTTGTTAAGTATAAATTTGGAATTTGTGTAATATATTGCTACTAAATTATGAAAAAACAAAACTTTTAATGTAATTATTTTGTCTTCCAACGTAGCTTTGATGCACTAAAAACCTTTATTCCTTATGAACCACACCAAACAGAATATGTTAGTGAGATGGTGTATCTAGAGCCCTAATCTATCAAACAAACAACAATTTCCAAATTGCCTTCCTGCGCAAAACAAGCCATTTGCCTAATTTTTGCACTATGTTTGAATTTCATTTCTCTTTTTTTTTTTGGTTATGTACTTAGAACTAAGATTAAATATTCCTTCACATATATTTGGTGAACACACTTAAAGTGTCCTTTTAACAAATCCTTCGCCAAGTAATGACGTCATGATTAGACACACACACACATTCCTGCACCACAGGTGTGTGTGCACATTCCCCTTGTCCGGAGGGCCTTTACCCTGCAGTTACACATGCGATCTCTCCAACCCTGGAGGAGTATGAGGTGTTAGGATGAAGGGATATGAGGAGGAGGAGAGGAGGAGGTGGAGTCAGAGTGGTATCTTTTTACCATCACCGAGGGCAGTTATGCAAAGAAAGAAAAAGGAATCCCTTGTTGTGCACAAGTCCCTTTGTTCTGTATAATCAGCGAGTGCTTTGAAGCCTTTACGGCCCTGATTCTGTCCTTTCTGGGCTAATTTACTGATCAGCGGTGCCAGGGGCTCTGCCAGTAATTCATACGGCAGCACAGATCATCTGAGCTGTGTAAAAGGTATTCAGGGCAGGTATCAGGTGTCTAATATCTGCTAGAAAAGTCTTCCACAAGAAGCCATGACTCTGTAGATGATGTTGCTACAAGATTTAATGTCACAGTGAATCCAAAAAAGGCTTGCATCTGTAGCTCAGGTGAAAAAAATAATTATGCAAGGTGTTTTGTAGATCTCTCATGAAGACCCTCTGCCTTATTCCTGTTTATTAAAACAATCAGTAACAAGGTCTCATTCCGATCTCCCTTTGTTTTGGAGGAAAAGCACATTTCCCTGCTCTCTCCTCTTTATACGGTAGAGGACCTTACTTTATTATGGGCAAAAAAAAAAAATCATGCAGCTAGAGAAACCACATGTATGTTTATGTGGTTCCTTCAAAATAAACCAAAGATCTTCACAACTGCCTGTGATACTGTCAGGATGATGGGAACGAAGTGTGGCGAATGATTGATCTCTCTGTCATTCTTTATGCAAAACTCAGAAGCCAAACTGTACAAGTGAGTTGTATTGTATTGTATAATGGATTAAAAGAGCACAATGTAACTTTTCTTTTTACAAGATGCCCCTTTGTCCTTTTTCATATACAAAAATGTTAATTCATCTATGCTCCTTTCATTTCTCTTTATGCTCAAAGCATGTACATCTGAAACTGATATGTTAATTTAAGAATCTCATCATGTATGTAATGATATCGTTATTGCTTCCATATTGAGTGCTTGTAAAGTTTGCGGATAATGTAGTTTTTAATCATTTTAATTAAAAAACACGTGTCTCACTTTTGTCTTCGCAGCTGCGTTTTATTTAATAAAAATATATGAATGAAATTAACTCCTGGGGAGAGTTATGACAACACATTATTTTTATTTCAGCTTAAAAGGCACAACCTTCCCCTTGAGAAATAATCGGCACACATCGGCATTAGATTTAGATTCAGTATTTACAGCCACATTCTTCAACATTATTCGCTTTACTATAAAAACTTTTGAATGCCATAATAGTTCTCTAATTTTGAAACTTAATGCTGAAATGTCTGGATTGTGAGGTCTTTTATGGTTTAACAGAGGGAGGTGTTGAGAGTGAAAACATTAAACATGGAGTCGCAGGGTATAATTCACCTCCAGAAACCCAGACACCATCACACCCATCAGCTGACAAATGAGCAGAGGAAAAAAAAAAAAAAAAAAAAACTATAAACGTTCATGGGACCCAATTTTATGCCAGAACATTCTGATCCAACAAATTCTGTTCTTCTTTGGCCTCTTTCAGTAAATGCCACACATGCCAGTGCCTCCGTCTCATAACCCTGGCAGTTCATTGGCAGCTCGTTCCCAATAACCCCCTTTAATAATTATCCTCTACTCTTCCATTAGAGAAACTCTCGCTGGCAATTACCCACACTTCTCAGGGGTTTGAAAATGCCTCGGCTGTCAACACCGTGGTACCCAGAGCGTAAATAAAGCGCAGCTCAGGAATCCAACACGACCCTGGCAGCCTCCATGTTAGCGAGCGTCGGCAAGTTGTCACTTGTTAAAAACAATACAGGAGAAGTTTGGAATGTCGGCCGTCTTTTTTACCAGCTATGTGGTTGTTAATTTATGTGGCGCTGATGGCATCTGTTTGGCCCATTTGAAGCCGAGCCATAAGATTAAACACTTGAGATGCTACCTTGTGGGGTGGTCTGATTTCAGATGTCTCATGTGGTTAACCTGAAATACAATACCCACAATTCCTCCCTCTTAAACTAATGCCACCTGTTGATGTACCATGAAAGGGCTTTCACTTCTAAACACTTTGTTTTTCTTCTACAAATTAGTCTCTCTTTTATTTCCCCTGTTTATACTCTCCTGTAGTGTATCTATACTCGTCTCTTTCATCCTTTTCTTCTCTTTCAGCTCCATCCTTTCTTTCCTTCTGTATGGCTTCTGCTGTGTCTGCGTCAGGCCTTCTATGGGGGCAGTGCTGGCAGGACAACAAAGCTTCAGGACGCACACACGCAGCCTTGATACACACTGTATTCAATTAACTCGGCACACTCAAAAGCATTTCCACGCACGCACAAGAAGCTCGCACACACACAATACCCTGCTGACAGATCTCACACCAGCCCGAGCTCCATTTCACAGTGTGAGCGTATGACAGATCCGCACCGTCCTAAACATTCCCCACTATTTCCTCCAGGTCTCATCACAAAGTTGCTCTCTGCGCTGCCTCCCGCTGATCCCCCACCGCTCAGGAAGCACAAAGAAAAGATGATAAGCTTTCAATTAGAGCAGGCTCAGGGGAATTTTCCAGCTGTCTTCACACACTCTGTGAGACCCGACCCTCTCGTCCACATGTGGGGAGCAGAGGAGCTCTCATCTGGCTCCGTCTTTGTCATGGACGTACATGAGCCGAGCTGCTTTTTTCATCTCCTCTCTGTTCCTGCTACGCTGTTCTTCCGAAAATTGTAACTCTCCAGGAAGGAGGGGAAGCGTTTGCCCGGATGAGGCTGCTTGTCTGGATGTAATTGTAGTCAAAGGCATGATGAATTGGTTTATAAGACGACACAGAAAATTGCTTTTTAAGTGGATGAAATATAAAGAGAACTGGAGGCATGATTGTGAGCGTCACAGGAAAGAAAAAGTAGAACAATGAGAATCATTGAGGAAAAAATACTTTGGAAAGTAAATTATGTGTTCTCATAAACAGCAAGTCCTTTGATTTTTCTCTTGTAACAAAATTGAGCCTTGTCCCTCACACAGCGTTATCCTCAATTAATCAGAAAGATGAGAAAGATAAAAAGCTATTTATAAATTCAAATGAGAGACAGACAGAGGAAGAGATGCAGGAGACGGAGAGAAGCAGAGCGGAGAGAGGGAGTGTTTTGGAAAGAGCGCAGAATCGTTAAAGCCCTCTCATTTCTCATGAGCACAATATCCCGTGTCGCTTCTGTGGTACCTGCATAAGAAACCCATTAAGGCCGCTTCTGCAGCCGCTGACCTCTCCTCCCACAAACCCGTGAGAAGGAGCGGGTTAGAACCGGCTTGGTTTGGGCGCCTGGTACACGACCAGAAGTCTATTTTCTAACCGGACTGGTGGTGGGAACAGAGGCTGCCGTCCAAAATCAGGGTTCCCACAGATTGACCGAGAAACACAGGGGCCAGGGGCTAAGAAACCACGAGAGCTGTGATGCAACTGTTCTCACACTGATGACTAGTGCTGCCTCGCTGACAGAAAGCGGGACATGGAGGGAGAGAAGAAGAAAGAGAGAGAGAAGGAGGGCTTCCCTAGTTCAGAGGGATCCCAGTGAAGGTAGTTTCTCATCCATGTAGGGTCTACAGAGACCGCTGTGTGTTACGATACACCAGGCGGCTCACAGTTCCCACAGTGGAGCACCTCTCCATGGAGTCGGGACTGAGTTCCCGCTCAGACCCAGAGGATCACTGAGAGCCTAGAAGAGGCACTGGCAGGAACAGTCACACTATCGGGTCGATCTAGAGAGCTGCCACCATAAATTTAAGGTCACCATTGTTTGTGAGACAGAGTTGCTGTGTGACCCTGAAAGATCAAATGTCAGATGACCTGAAAAGGCCAAAAGCAGAAGTACTGCACATTTTCCTGAAAAACACCACTCTCTAAAGGATAAGGATTGAAACAACCAATTAGGAAATAAATTGGCAACTATTTTGATGAGTCACTGACAAAATATGCTTTCAAGCTGGTTTCTCTCTTTAGTTTTTCCTTTCTGTTTTGTTTAGTGTCGCTGCAAGGAGCATATTGAAAAGCAAGGAATTATTATGTTAATGTGGATGGATTATCTTTGAGGTGACAAAAGTGCTTCAACAGTTATGAAACTTTGCATATGTATCATGGTGCATAGCTTGGCAAAATGGCCTCATAACACCTCCTACACATTTTTTTTTACAGAGTAACCTATGTGGTAAGTTTCACTTATCCTAGGTCAAATTTGTCAGCAGATGTTACATCCCAAAACTTAATTCACAGCAAAGTTAGGACATATTGGACAAATGATCACATTCTGTGTGGGAAAATAAGATAACCTAAAATAATTTGAAATGTACACTTATTTCAAATATAACTTACGTATTTCAAGAAATGTCTTAAAAAGAAATACTTTTTGTATTTTTAAATTTGATAAATATTTTCGGACCCTGGATTGTTTGCTGTCAAATGATGCAGCAAAGATCTGAGTATTTTCACATGCTCCCTGACTGAGTGAAAAAAAGTGTTGTGGATCGTGCTGATAAGTTGAGGGTAACACTCTCAACAATCTTCTGCAGAACATCAGCCCACTCATCTCGTCATAGGAAACCAAGACGTGTGAATGCGTCAAAACCAGAAGAACGCTTTTGTACATTTATTTGCAGAAACACAACAGACCACTGCATGGTGGACTTGTGGCTCCGATCATGGTTAGAGGGTGTTCTGGCGAAGACCACAGCTTTGATTCAGATGCCCTAATGGCTTGTATTTAATTCTTGTTGTTGCATAATGACCACAGCTTTGTGTGTCTAACCAATGTGGCCTTAATTTGATAATCAAGTTAGGGGAAGAAAGTAAAACAATTGATATGAAAGGATAATAGCTTGTAGTTATTAAGGATTATCTTTGACAAAACTAATGAAATGACATGGTTCTCGAAGTTATATTTAGATGCTGCATTTGCACTCAAGCAGTGAAGCAAAATATGTTTCTACTAAGAGAGCAGGGCTGCTTCCCAGAAACAATACTAGTTGTTTCCCATACAGATTCATGAGAATTGACACAATTTTTTTTCTTTTCTTTTTTTTCTCACAGAGTAAATCTGAATAACGATCTGTACATGCGAACACTGCTTCCTCTATAAAACAGGAAATTAACACACACACACACACACACACACACACACACACACACACACACACACACTGGAGCTCTCTGCCAGGCTCTCCCCCATCACGGTGGGGTCCTGCGTGGGGGTGGGAGGGGGTAAGAAGGCGAGAAGGGGAAACGGAGATCCCTGTGGACCAGGTCTCTGTTCACTTCCTGCTCAAGCAGGGGAAAACGCTAAATAGGCGGTTCACATACACACTTTCTATCTTTCTATCTCCCTTACTTTTTTCATCCATCTACGCAAGTAGAGAGTAAAATGAGGATGATTGCTTAAGTCTGTTTTGGATCACGTGGGAACATGAACGGTCATTAAAAGCTTGCACTGTCCCTTCTCCTCTTGTTCCCCGTTTCTACTCTTAAAGCAGCAAAGTCAGATAAATATGGGCCTCCACTTGTTTGTTACAAAGTTTTATATCTGCGTAAAAGAAAGCCACTCTGGGACTGACCACCATCTCAATGACTAATATCCTTTCTCCAGTGCCTGCTCATGTGGCTGTAAAGAAATCTGTGAAAACCGCTGAGACACCACAGACCTACAGCCTCCTCTGACCCATAAAGTGTTAGAGCGACAACATTAAAAACATCTTTTCCCTAATCCTCTCAAGTGTCACTGGAGGCAAGAGCTTTGCAATAATCTGTCGTCATCTTTCTTGTATCGTCACTCCTTCTCCAACAGGCGGGTTTATTGCTGTTGCTATTTTGGCTCTTTGATCACAAACATTGCGATGCAGATAATCAAAGCCTAGAATAAATCAAGCTGCTGCTGGCACCCAACAAAGTGTCAGCCATTGTTATTGTTAGACAGGTGAGATGACTAAAAGTCATTGCCTCAGTGTGTCTGTCTCCAGTCTGTGCTGTGTGTGTGTGTGTGTGTGTGGCAGTGTTACACACCCCCGTGTCTGGCTGTGGCTGCCCCGCAGGCCTCTGCTAACCAGTTCCCATGGTTCCACTATAGTGACTGTGGACTTCCTCAGGGGACACCTCCCACTCACTGGTTTGTTTTCATCCTTAATGGGAGCTCATCTTACAGTCTTTATGGCGTGTGCGTGTGAAGTAAACAGTTTGTGTGTGTTATGTGCATGCACCTGTGAGGACAAAGGCATATATCACTGGGTATGCACATGCACGTGTTTGACTTCACACACATCTGTGCAGCGAAATGTTGCATGTGTGTTGATGTGCAGACACCAGACACCTTGATTTCTTCTTTTGTTTTTGCCCATGAGGCACAGAGGAAGATGAAGGAAGAAAAATATCTTTTGAATGTCTGGAGACGTCTGTTAGAAAGCATTCATATTTGGGAATAATTGCTTTTAAGTGCTGAAATATAACAGACAAATGGCCCATGGAACAAAGAGGTTTTGTGGGGGGATGGAAAAATGAAGCATTTACATCCAGGGCCTAGTAATGAGGGGGTTTTCCTGAGAGATGACAGCGAGGAGGAGGATCAGAGAGAGACAGAGGGGGAGAGAGGTAAAACAGAGAAAATAGATCAGATCAGGGGGTGGCAACTTCAACACTGATCCCAGACAAGCTTTTTGGCTGCAAAGATTGCCCCAGACTGTGACACACTCTGGCCAAAGGAACACGCACATCATGCACACAAATACTTTATCCTCTCTCAGTTTGAAGCCTACAGGTGTTTGTGCTTTATGAGAGGCCCGTTACTGCACCTCAGCAGGGTCTGCAGCAGTGGAGCGAGCCAAGGAGGATTTGGGCTCTGGGATGTCTTGGCGTATTCAGCCACATTATGAAGTGCGGCCTTCTGGCAGGCCGCTCGCAGCAGGGCAAGGCAGACCTGAACATAAACACAGTGAGTCCTTAAAAACCATCCATCAAAACAGGTCCACCAGGGAAGCAAAATCCATCAATCTCACTCAGAGAGACAGACACGGAAACAGATTATTGAGGACACTGGAAGGAGTTATATTGTTTTTTTGGACGTGGGTGTATTATTCAGATGAAGATATTCATTACTTATGAACTAAACTCCATAATAAATTTCTCCTTGCATTCTCAGAGCGGTGTCATTCTACTCTGCTTCATAGTCGCATGTATTCTGCCAAAGACCGGCCCTGCAGTTTTCTTTTTGTGGTTTTTGGAAATGCCCCCACTTTTCCGGCCCTGCTCCAATTTTCTTTAAATACAACCGTAATTGGTTTGATTTCCTACCTCCGGCCTGGCGCTGAGGGGTGGGCTAATGAGCAGTGGTGGGAGCTAGCGAGGGCCAGGCGAAGGGGACCCAGCCCACAGCAGGCGATCTGCACGCTTGGGTGGCAATACAGTTTGGACCTCAGTGCCAGTACTGCTATTCCCCCGTTTAAAGGCTGTTTATGGGCAGATCATGGAAGCCCATCAGTGGAAACTGACATAAATCAGCACAGAAAAGAACACCGACACACTCAACCACACAATATTCAGAAATGTAGTTTCTAATACCTGAATGTCTCTGAATCATGAGCATACACAAATCATAACTCTCCCCCCCAGAACTTTTCTCTCTTTGTCTCACACACATCTATCACACCCCTGCCAACAAATCTTGCGACATTATCACAAAGGCATTCCAGCCTCCAAATCAAAACCAGTCTCATACAAAAAGGGCTTTCTTTGTGATTTCTCTCACGGGCAAGCAGACAGAGAGGAGTGTGAGTGTGCCGCTCATCAGGCAGGCGTGAGTAATCAAAAAGGAAATAAGACGTAGCGTCTGGGAGAAGCCAAGTGGGCCCCTACTGATCTGCAGCCAGCTCATTGTTCTGGCCTTCTATTGTTTCCTGCTTGGTTGGCAGACCAGAGAGCAGCCAGCCAATAAGAAGCAGTTCTACATCTGTCCTCGTCTTAGAGCAGCTTGGAGATAACTCAGGTGGCACTTATGGTGAAGGGGTAATAATCACTGCCAACAAATGCACCGCTCTAAGGATGAAATGTAGATGAGAGGTCTATGAGGACACTAAGCCAGCGCCAAAGCAGAACTAGCTGGTTATTGAATAATGTCAAATTGCATCTAATTTACCATGCAAACAATTTAAGTCATTTTCTATTATGAACTACAGAAAATGCTGCCAGAATGAGGTCAGCATGAGATGCCCTTTCATGGGGTCATTAGGGGTGTTCTCACTTTCTGGGAATACAATGAGAGACATCTGTAGAGCATGCAGAAGCCAGGGCAGGGCGCAAAGAACATCACTG
>JAOWBC010000248.1:19631873-19642616 GCA_028566105.1 Hypoplectrus providencianus | reverse complement strand
AAGGGTTTGTATTTGGATTTTGTTTCGCCCTGGTCTGTTTAAATTCTGCCAGCTGTGGAGCATTTCTACAAGTTGTCTTAACACTTCCGCCTAAGCTGCACTAATGTATCCTCGCTTCCCTCTCTTTGAACGCACTTGGAGATGGTGGATCTCGATTAAAGTCAAGTTATGAAGGACAGAGGAGAGGAGGAGGGATATTATAATGGGGACCCACCTTTTAAGATCCACTGTGGTGACGTTGAAGACAACTCCTTTCAGCCAAAGAATCATGAAGAGCCGCTGGGAGAAGGGGCAGTTCCCGATGCTCTCTCCATCACTCCCCGCCTTTGATAAACATACAGACAGCATGTTAGAAACAAAATAGATTAGCTATCTGCAATGTTACAGGTACCATTCCTGAAGACTGAGTACACAAATGATAGCACTAGTTTATATCTTATGGGAGAAAACGTCACATATTTCATTGCAAGTATAGAAAAACATGAGAGCAGATAAAGATCTGAAAAACATATTTAATGGGTTCCTACTACTGATAGCACTGAACTCAATGCAAAGACTGAAACAATCCAACAATCTTGATAGAGATCACATCTCTGTTGCACAACATTTATGGCCCAGAGCATTTTACTGCACTGACCCAGGGAGGGCCCATTCCAGACAATGACTCTTTCATAGTAAAGTCGGAGAAGGGAGAGAGTGGAGAGTTGACCCCCATTGTCTTAAATACTTCAGTACACTTCCCCTCCATTAATCTGCACAACTACTGTCCAAGAGTAAGAGGAAACTTCTGGAGTGATTAAGACTGGGACCGCCTCTTGTTTCCTCTTTTGCTAGACTGCTCAAACACAAAAGTGAGCAATGGTGCTGGGAATGGTTTCAAAAGAAGTGTCGCGTGTCCTCCAAATTAATGACAAACGCTCATCAGTTAGCACCAGACCAGACCAGACAAGAAAGTGTTTTGAGAAGATTAATTAAACATGCAATATTTTTGAAGCTGAAGTACTGAAGCAATCTCTTCATGGATGATCAGAGAGAGAAACAGCAGCAATTAATTCTGTTTCGCTATCACACACACAGCAGTAAACAGAGATGGGAGGGCGCTGAAAACTGTCAGAGATATCTCCAGTGTTCCCAACAACCATCCAACTCTTTGTCACATGCTCTGTTTTCTTTTTCCAACACTCAAAAAGGTCCCTCACTTTGCTCAACTCACAGCCGTGTATGGACATTGGAAGGTGTAGCAGAGGACAAATATGGTTTGGTTCTATATCAGATGACAGAATAAGCATGTAATTTGATAAACTGAGCTTTATGTAGGATCATAATGAAATCTGCTATGCTGTCTGGTACACAGAAACATACAACCTTTATCACATACTTGGTGCAGAGCTATGTGGCTGTGTGGATACCAAGCCTGTTGAGGTATGCTATTATCCAGGCAAGGCAGGCCAAAAAAGAATGCACCTTATTCATCTATTCACAAGGACATGCGTGGAGGTCATTCAAGTATCGGCGCTTTGGAATGCACCTCCTTATTCAGCGTAAACTGCAGCAGAGTCTCTGAAGCGGCTGAATATCGTTTTGTTTTTGTCTGCTACTTGCATTGTCAGTCACTCCTCATTCACCATTACGTTCTCCATCTGTCCTGCACAAGTTGGCATGCAAAGTCTGATGATATGTGAGATGCAAATGCTAAACACAGCTGTGCTTTCACACACACTTGCAAAGAGCACTGAATAAAAATAAGACTCGGTTCCAAGAGCTTAACAGAATGCTTTAATATCAGAGATGCAAGTTCTGCCCTGTCTTCAATGGTGGACTTTGTTCTGGAGCATTCAGACTGTCAGGCAGCTCCTTGCTGGTGTGGACAGGCTGGCTGCTGTTGTCCTCTGTGTGACGCTCAGTGGGATGGCTCCGTTTGATCTGCCTGCTGGCTCCCATTGTACTGCGGCTGTCCTCTCCCTCCCCTCTGAATTCAATATCTGAAAAGCTTTGGATTAGATCACTGCCTTTGTTCAGCAAATGAAAGTCCCTTTTTCACCTGACATGATTCAATTTTGAAATAAAGCTTCAGCCATGAGGTGTTGGGGGTATCATGGTTCATGACCATCACTAGACTAGACTAGCATTTAGCAGCTCAGAACGACGTCAATGAGATGATTACTCCTTTTTCCCCCGGCGTTACACCTACAGTGAACCATTCAGTTCTGGATCATGGGTGGCAAGGCAGCACGGCAACCGTTCCCATGGCAATAGCCAGACACATATGACATAGAAAGCAGAGCACACAGTGTTGCAGGGATTACCAATTCTCAGGTAAACTGTCTGCTCCCTTTCTGTAGGGACAAAAATCCAATTTGCATGATGCAATGTCATTTATTAATCAAAATAATTTGACTGTACTTCAACAGAATGAGATGCTTTTAGGCTCAAGTATTGTGTCTCAAGTGGCCAGGAAGACACAGCAGCTGCAAAAGACATTTCACACTTTTCTATCCCTCTCAGTGCCATGGCATTGCTCCTACCCTCTGGAGTCTGCAGCAGAGCAGGCTGCAGCTCCCTGCAAAAGACATTGACAACAGGGATCAGCAGTAGAGAGAGGGGGACAGACAGCTAGAGAGAGCGATTACATTAAATAGGAAGGACACTGGGTATCAAAGTCATTAAGGAGAACAAGCAGTAATAGAGGCTTTAAGAAGGAGGTTGATAAAAGATAGCTAGTTTCTGGTCTATGTGCCATTTTGCATGGTGCTTATTTCTTCCTCCTTCCTCTTTACCCCTCTCCCCTTATCCTGGGCCCCTCTGTGGAGTCAGAGGGGGGCTGGGCATTTGGGGAGGAGGGAGAAACTATTCCAGAAATGTCCTGTTACTCCCGCCAAAAGGGTGCTTTGTTTGGTTTAAGTGATGATGCTGGTGGGGCTGCATTTCCGCTGCCTGCTGACATATAATCTGCCGTGCATTTAAGGAGACCAGTTTACTGTATGGACTCAAGTCAACTTAAGAAAAAAAACCTATGGAAATCAGTGAAAATTAAAACAAAATTTTGATAAGAAGCCCAGTGTTAGGCTTTTTGAATTTAAACCAATCACTGGACTTTATTTACCACGAGGTGTCACACTTTATCATCAATTAAGATGGCATCACCATTTTGTTTGTGGACTTTGGTGTGGTGGTGAGTTCTATGTTTTAGCTGTTACAATTATGGTTCATTGTAGCCCGATATTGTGTTTTTGCAAGCGCAGAATGGATTACAAGTCAGAATGACATTACACCATCAGCTAATTCTAGCTACCTAGCTTGGTACCTAGCTAGAATAAAGAGCTGATTCCTCTCCTTGGAGAGGTCCAACCAAACACTCGAGAGAACATTTTTAACCAACCAAACTGGACCGGCAAAACAAGAAATTAACCAAACATTTAGGAAGCCTGTGGCCCAAAACAAGTAAGAGTGTTTAGGACAAACCTCCAAGTATTGTCCCCTCCACCCAACTAACACTTTCCAGAGTGCCACTTTTACAGTGTGACATTCAAAAAGATTTCTGGAGAACTTCCACACAGGAACAACACAAAGCGCTTTTTGTTTGTAGTGTTAGGCCCTTCACCAGTCAGCAAGTGGAGGAGAAAAAAAACCCACCCCAATAAGAGACACAAGTAAGGCAAGAAATTCTTTCGAGCAGAACCGTATAAGGCCAGACCCATTGGTTGAAAAAGTTCCCTTTTTTCCAAGAAGTAGGGCCTACACCACTGATTTGAAATACAAGCAGCATTCACAGGAACATTTAGAAGTGCTCAGTGCGTAGCCTGCTACTTTGGCTCCTGTGTCAGAAATGACTCACATCTTGCAGACGGTTACACCATCTCTCACAGAGATTCAAACAGATATTTCCTCAGATGTGAAAACTGTTAAAACAGCGTCTGGGGCACAGAAGCAGCATAAGCTGACTACTGCCAGTACACTCTCAAGCTTTATTTAAGCTCAATGGATAGACCGTATGTCAACAGATGCTTGTTTACTTAATGCCAAACACACACAGCTGCCCAGCGGAGTGTGAGTCATGCTCAACTCGGATGTTATCTAGGAGCCTGCGTCCAGGACAGTGTGGCCCTGCAGCAAAACAATAAGACCTCATTCAGCAAGTACAGTTAATACTTTCTTTTCAAACACACAATGTGGTCATACATCTTTATCATTTCCCCTATGGCTGTGTTCATGTAGTTGCTGATGTAACAACCAATTTAACACACCTCAGTAAAGAGCATTAACCTAAGCTTTACTAGCGTGAACATAATGACTATTCACCCTCCAGGCACCAAAGATTTTCTCTCAAGTCCAGTTCTATAAAATTTTACAAGCAGGCACATAAAACACAAGAGCTTTTAAACTCAACCATCACCTATTTTGTTCTCCAACTTTCTCAGCAATATACACATATTTCAACAAGATATTTCTTATAGAGCTTCTTTTTCTAGACAGGTGATGTGAGACCACCGTTACAGTAGTCAGCACTCTGGGACAATAGATCCTGTTCATGCAAGGCACGGTCCTCCCAGTCTCTGCTCACAGCCTAATTTTAGTAACATGGCTGCCTTCCCTTCCCCTCCCCAGCACACTTCATATTCTAAATTGGGTGGGCTGCTCAGCAAGTTCAAGCCACACTTTGACCGAATAAGGAACTGGCGATGTAACAAGCCCTGTAGCTTTCCTCCTCTTGCTCTGACACACAGCAGGAATGTCCGTTTGAGAGTGGGCAGCCATGGAAACGTCACTGCAACGCCTCTCCCTGTTTGCTGAACAAGTATACTGTCTGGACCGGGGTGAGGACTGTAACTACACTGAGCTGTTTAACCCAGGGTGGTCTGAGGTCATTTTCACGAATAAAATCTTGTGGACTCAGTGCAATTCAGTGGTGACGTTGCAGCATTGTTGCATTTTTCATTTGGTTTGGTTGGCTTCCACACTGTGCTTTATAAAGCAAACCAAGCGTAAATAAATGTCACTCTGTTGATGCTGTCCTTTGTCTACTGGACAGAGGTGTGAGGTAAAGAGCTGCTTTGAAGACTTCACTGTTTGTGTGTAGCCAAAAGCTATGGTGTTATGTGCTCATCCAGCTATATTATAGTGGCCTTTTTGTCATCATTAGACCCTGTCTGCCAACAAGACCCTTTTCAAGCCTGCAGATATGGAGATTAGTTCCCCTTTACTTTTTGTCATATGCCCCTTTGAAAAGGATGGCCCTGGGTCAAGACCAGCTGCAGAACAGCTGCCCTTTATTTGGAATGACTGGATGCCTTCTCTAAGTGGATATAAGCAGGGTAGATACCTGCCAGGGCAAAACAACCCAGAATGTCAGCATGAGTTACAGACCCTCTAAGCAACACATGAGAAATTTTATGAAGGCAACAAACAATATTTTTAGAAGGTAGGCTGCTGGCGTAGATAAGCATCAAGTATTTTTAAGGCTTCAGAAAACACAATCATGCTAAAGATGAGCACACAATAGGGCCACAAAGCACAAATCTAATGCCACCTTTTGGTATTCAATACTCTTATAGTCTTATACTTTTTAAATCACCAAATAGGCTGTTCTGGGTGGGGCTGAATCCCAAGACCACGCTCAGAGAGATGAGTGCACAGAGGAGTCAGATCTTCCTGGAATATGGAAACGCCATCACATCCTTGGTGTGGCTCTGACTCAGGCTGACATCATTCAGTGGAAACCTCGAGACTTCGAGTCAGACACAGGCCTACTGTGCTGGAACACAGTGGTGCTGTCAAAGAACCACCAGCTTCTATGGAAAGTTGGAGACTGAAGTCTAAACGAGGCTTACTCCATAACCATGCTAACCCATTGATGTAAGCCAGGTCAATAATGTTATTAATAATAATGTAGCAAAGATAAGTTAAACAGACAGTTCAGGTTTCTAGAAGCAAATAATGGTGTTTGGTGATGAGTAATACAGATTCAAAATGACGAAAAAACAAACAGTCAGACGTGGGAGATCAGCGTAAACCAACAATCGCCTTCGTTCTCACTGTTGTTTCAAGTGTCCAACACAAACATCATGGAGCATACTGAGGCCGCCACCTACTTCAACCCCCCACCCACTCACACATTCATAGACCCCTGGCTGACAACCACAGCAGACAAGTATTCACACTTGCACACCCGCATACACAACACCCCACATTTTTATGTTAATTCTTCCTATTCTTCCCCTCACATTTGCATTGAAATAATATGTAAAATTATCCTTCAAGTCTCTCAAAAAGTCTCTAAAAACTTTGAAAGATCCAACTATCTGTACAGGAATGAAATCATTAATTTTGAACCTAAATCAATCCTGTAGCAATTCCTTCAGGACACAGCGCTCGTCTAGACAGCTGTGAGCCACCCTTTGGCACCCAAACAATGCCAGCATGCTGTTACCACATATGCCAGATATGCATGGCAGCAGAAGCCTGCATCATGGCCACACACACTGTCCTCATCCGTAATTGACAGCAGACAGTGCGTCTCTTTCTGGCTATTCACCGTTTGTGTCTACTCTGAACTGTAACCAAGTTCCTTCTTTGTACCAGTTTGGGACAGGCTGACTGGCTTTTCGCATCATAAAAGTCAAACATGCAAAACAACTGAGCAACAACACATGTGGAAGCCTATAAATTTGCATGAGTGTATATTTATTTGTCAAATTAACACACAGTAGCACAGCATATGTGGCATATACAATATCCCTACTCAAGATTTTTGCCAAAATCATAAAATAAACCATCAATTCTAGCCTCATTTGAGCAGCTTTGATGGGGTGCTAACTTAAACATGGTGCTCGATTTGTCTTCTTCTATTATACTTACTACATATATTTAATACTATACAAAGTCATGCACCTTGATGGAGTGATGAGTCAAGAAAGATGGATCTGTCATCCTATCCTCCATTTTCAGGCACTACACTTTGGGATATATATCCTTCAGGAGGCTTTGCTATGGGGCACACAGCACGTGAAACACAAGCAGACTGGATCATGTTGAGACTGATCTAGTTACATGTGTAGCGAGCAGTGCAGATTCACCTCATTTAATGGGTCACACACCCATTCGGACAGTGAGGATGATTTAACAGAGTGGCCGAGGTAGAGGCCAAGTCTTGCTTTTCCTCTGTAGCATGATCTGGGAGATTATAATTGCAGCAGTGACCTGTTCAGCCCTATTAGTTAACAAGTAAAACACACCAGCACATGAACTTAAGGGACTCTGTTGAGATCGAATCTTTAAAGTTTCAGATGCATGTGGTTCTAGGGTGGCCTTACTTCCTGTGCTTGAGCTCATAGGAGAAATGCCTCATTAGCCAACGGACTTCCTGGTCTGGCAGCAAAAATGAGACAAGCACTTCCTCCTACTTACAGTCTGAATTATGCTATTGGCACACATTCAATGCAGCCCAGATAAATTCAGACACATCAAGGAATGATTCAGCCTACTGACAGGAACAAGAGATGGACTTCTGAGTCTGCTGTCCCATAAAAATGCTAAGATTGATCTATAAAGCTCAGTTTCAAATTGATGTTATAACAAACTGCCAGATCGATTAAGGCTAGTGTTCAGAGTCAGTCAACCAGACAGTTACAGTGAAGAAGCAGTGACCGGTCATGTGCTGCAGAAACAACAGAAACAGCACAGCACTCTACAACAGTAACAACCCATTAATCTTTGTCCCCTAACCCATCATGCTGACTGCAGCATTGCTTGGGGAAAAATAAACTGCTCTATTGATTTTTCTATTAAAAACAAAAATCAGTGCTCAACTGCCTACAATACCACCATGAGCACAGTAACAGCTGAAAAGATCATTATGTTCCCATAAAACAGCACATCACAAGACATAAGTCTGATTGTCACATGTTGCACCTGATAGCAGCTTTCCCTATGGCCTTCAGAACAAAACCTAAAGGAACACAGTCTACCGTCAACACAGAGTTCAAGGTGTGACACATTAACCGAAGCACATTCTCTCATGTCCAGAGAAGGGACGTGTAGAGCATTATTACCTTCAACAGAGTGTCGACCCAAATCATCCCTACAAAAGTAATCTGACTCACAGGATGCAATATGTGCATTGAAGCCTGCCATTTCTTCTTCTAATCTGGTGGAATTCTCCTCCTCTTCCACTTTCTGTTTGACACCATTTTCGAAATCCCTGTTTCCACTTAAAACATCAATGTCCACAAGCTAGCCAACTACATGTGGAAAAAAACAGATTTAGAAATAAAGTAGGCCTGCTTAAATCCCTTGGTGAGTGGTTGTAAAAAAGTGTTAACATTTATTTTTTAATGTCTACGTTCTTGCATGTTTGCAAAAAAGTTATTGAAAAAGTTTTATATTAGAATATCCTATCATATGCAGTGAGGTAGTGAGGGTAATGATAATGGTGGTTATTATAATGGAGAATAGGGTAAAACTCTGCTGTCTTGGAAGGAAGCTGCAGCTTACACCAGGCAGGATCTTAACAAGACAGCTTCCAGCTTGTACCTTCCTTTATGCAGACCTCCTGTCCTGCAATAACCACATCAAGACTGACTGGCGGTGATAATTGTGGACACAGTAAATTTGGCGATCCGCTGGTCAGAACAAATTGGATTAGCTATATATCCAGCTAATTTTACACTAGCAAACCCAGTCATTGCCCCTATATCCCGACACCATTCTGCTAGGACACTGTTTCTGCATCCTGGGCTAAGTGCCATCCCAAGATAACAAATTGGTTTAAAGGCATACAAAAAACCCAGAGAGTTCTTTCCCCCTCAAAACAGAATTGTGATGGCTTTAGCCAGACCTTTGCTAGACCTTGAACAACAATAAAGGAAGGCGGAGGTAGGTCTATGGGAGAAGTACAGCTTTGTTGGGATCTTGCTCTGGCATGTTGCAAGCCTCCATATCCACTGTTCCCATGGAACTCTCTTGAAGGACATACACAAACACAGACGGGCTTTTATGCCATCCAGACTTAAAAGCACTTCTCCAACATGTTCACTGGCTCCGCTGTTACTGCTGGCAAGAGGATAGAAGTCTGGAGGCAGCAGAAGGTTTTGTAACCGGTAACGTGACCTTGGCTCACTTGCAGCAAGAGGCGCGCACACAAGGAGAGCCTGTCTGTTTCTCTTGACTCATCTATATTCTGTTCATTAACAGTCAGGGCATATGCTGGTGGAGAATGACTCAGTAGTTTTGGAAAAATGTGAAACACGGAATGAAAACATAACTGCACTTGCAATGATTTAACAACAAGCATCCTGGTGGAGTTACAAATGATGACCACCTACTGTCAGTGATGTCAGAGCAGCTTTCAAGAAAATCCGATTCAATCAGGTAATGCTGTAGTCAATGCAAACAAATGCATGAACCTTGCATTAGAAGGGAGTAGATTCCATATGTTCTTACAACAATTCTACATGTAGTTGCACCATTTCGGTTCCAGATCAAAGTAATGTACTTCCTCAAATATATCAGATTGTTGGTTTCATATTACCACTTTATCCATGAGATGTGTGAATGCGCCAAATGAAACGAAAATGGCTGAATGCACCCTCCGCAGAACACTAGCTATTACTTGTGTGCAAAATAATATCTAATCTGCTGCACAGTGATGAGGTCAAGGGTCAATCCTCCCTCTTACAAAGTCATTATGTCATATGCATTTATTATCAAGAGCAATATAAACTGACAATCACCAACTCAACTTCCACACCCTTAAAGATGAGCACAATCTAAAGTACTGCCACAACAACATGACAACTGTAACTATAAACACTGCAGGTAGAAAAGTTGCAAGATCATCAGAGTATCAATTAACTGGGACAGTCAGCTACTTTTATGGGTCACTGCCATTTTTTCCTCAGAAGCAGCTCATGTTCTGAAAGTATTATTAGTCAGCTTTGTTATGTGGCGGCACCCTAACAGATCTGACACTGTTGTGCGCTGACAGCACACACAGTTATCAGCTGATTCCAGAGGCCCAGCTCCCTTCAGTGTGCCTATGGCAACCTGCATGCCTGCCATTGTCTCCCATGACTGTGTTTAACGCAGCTCAGTGAGAACAACGGCCTTAATAATAGATGTGGACATGTCAGACGCTGGCACATTACACAGAGCCACGAAGGGTTGATAGGGACGAAAAGCTATCTCACACACAAACACACAATGGAAGAAAGTTGTGTGCACAATGTGCTACACAGTCCAAGGAGGGAGGGACTGAGAGGAAAGAGTTGGCCACATCTGTAAACCTTCCAGACCTGAGGATGATGTAACCTCTCCTGTAGGTTGTGAGAGGTAATTATAAGAAATAGTGCTGGCCAGTTTGTTTCCATTTGTTCTGCTGCTACACAGAGGGGACTATTGCTAAGCTCTATCAATGCCTCACTACAAAGGCTCATCTTCAAGGACTCAGCAGAAATAATACAAGTAGAACAAGGTTTTTTTGTATTTGTAAAACTGGATGACCATTCCAAGAGTACTAACATTATCCCAGCACAAAATTAAATAAAATTAAGTACACTAAATTAGTTTATATATATAATTTTTCTTTTTATCTGCAGGATTTAAAAATTCATGACAGCAAGCATCCACCATCACCATAACAAATCAGTGTTCACTCTGGTTAGTAAAACCCCACTCCACCATCACCCACACCCCCGTCTCCCACTCAGGACCCTGTAATACCCTCCCACTCCCCACTTCCCAGCCCTG
>JAOWBC010000248.1:19607269-19628202 GCA_028566105.1 Hypoplectrus providencianus | reverse complement strand
TGTGTGTGTGTGTGTGTGTGTGTGTGTGTGTGTGTGTGTGTGTGTGTGTGTGTGTGTGTGTGTGTGTGTGAGGGGGGTGCTGCTCTTAATGAAGGCCACTCAGGGCCGCCTCTCCCCCCGGCCTCTAATGCATCCCAGGCCCCCCGGACTCGCTGGCAGGCTGGATGACTGGCGGGGCTCGGTGGTGCACACCAGCAGAGGAGGTGCACTGCATGCAGCGGCTTCTCTCAGCTCCTCACACCGCTAAGACCCGGGCTGAACACATATAAATGCTACACAGTGTCAAAAAGCACCTGGAGACCGCCTCTAATGAATCTCCTGCTCAGACTGATGTTTGATACGAAAGCGGCTCCGCAGGCTTTGAATAGAGTGCTGGAGGTGAAACGGATAGAAGGCATCACTAAAAGGTCTGGGCCCAGTTCACTTGCTGTACAACCAAACATTAATATCAAACATATAGTGGTGGACAGAGTTTTCAGATCCTTTATATAAGTAAAAGTGCTAATGCCACATTGAGAAGTAACTGCACTTCAAGAAAAGGTCCTGCTTCAAAACTAACGAGTAAAAGTACAAAAGTATCAGCATCAGAATGTACTAATCAAAAGTAAAAGTTATGCAGAATGAAGCCTCTCAAATTGTTAGTTATATCCCAAATATAATATCCTATTATTATTATTGATGCATTCATGTAAGCAGTGTTATAATTTGAGGTTTAATATAAAAAAATGACCCATCACGTTATCATGATTTTCAGTCTCTTAGTTTGCTCCTGACCTTCAGCTTGGAGAAGTTCGACAAAAACCATCTTGGATGCAAGGTATTGGCTCCCCGTCTGTGGCTGCACTGACACGGAATTGATCCTCCTAACAAGTATTGTCTCTGTGGTTAAAGGTTGACACAGCTCACGTCTCTGTGCCAAAGAGCTCCATTGTTGTCCAAGAAAAACACTTCAGTGAGTCACACTGCTGCACTGAGGGACATGTTCCTTCATGCTGTAGTTTATTAAAAAAAAAAAAATAATCCCATTGTCTGAAAAAAAAAAAAAAAATTGAGCGAAACAAAAACGCTATTTAGCTTTTGTTGTATACCCACAGATTGAGTAAATACTACACTACAAGTAAAATCCTACATTCAGAACCTTACTAATTTCTGTCTGTGTATCAGCAAAAAACACTGAATGATTCATGTAGCATCATGCAAAATGTAAAAATTTTTCTTTTAAATTTATTAAAGTACAACTACCTTGAATTTGCACTGTATAGTGGAGTCCTTGAGTATGGTAAATTTATTTAGTTACATTCCACCACTGCAAAAAAGAAAAGCATTCATTATTCCAAATTATCGTAATTTGGCAGTGATACTATATTTTATAGTACTTCTGTGGTGTTTTTTAATAGTACTTTATATAGCATTTTATTGTATCACTATAAAAAGTTTACTGAAGTTTAATAAAACAACTAAACAGCACATTTACTTTTGAAGCTGTAGCTTTGGACTTCATGCAATGTTCATGATGTTGCAATCACAGTTTTCAAGGTATTTGTGCAGTATTTCCTTCTGCTTATTCCCTGCAAGAACCATAACACACACACAAAAAGAACAATAAACTATATTTAAACATATTCTCACTGGTATGCATCAATATTAAATGAGGTGCATATAAAAACAAGGCAGACACGTTTTTTAAATTTCGGCTTTCGGTGCTGAAATGGTGCAGACAAACATGGAAATGTGAAAGTCGGTAATATCCTCGCCGGTCGTGTGGTTTTAGCACCTTGGGTCTTGAATGTAAACTGTTCGCAGTGATGAGAAACTGCGCAGTAAATTCATGGAGTGAGCTGAGACTGAATCTTTAAGTGATGGGGCGAGTGATGTGTGCAGAGATGAGTAAGAGAGACATCCTCCATGACGCTCTGGTTTGAGCCAGCTTGTGTGTCATTATCGCAAACAGTGGCAAACATTTCCACTTTATCTACTAAATCTATCTTACCATCTAGCAAACCTATAGCTGGTGTGTCTGCATGAACTTTTTTCCATATATGCAGAGAGCTGGCTGATTGTATCTACAAGTGTGGCACTGAAAAAAAAACAAACATTTAAACTCCTCAAATGTCTAAAATATATCCCTCTAAGGATGCATCATAAATAATAAATATATGTTAAGCGTATTTGGAAAGAGATGCGCATGCAGGGTATTTATGTTATGCTACACATGGTAGTATTTTAGTGCGATCTCAGTTTTGAAGAAAACACTTGTGATGTTGTTTCCCACGCTCATTGCTGTAAATAGGTCTAGCGGTTGCTGGGTGATTCTGTAACACACACATGCACATAAACACACACTAATCCAGATGCTGCATGTATATGACTCCCACTGCGATCCATGCATTGCTGCACCTATATACATTATACGTCAAAGCTTTGAAAGAAGCAGGTGCTTTTTTGCATCTTCTTCCTTAGAAGGCTCACGAAAAGCCAAAGTGTGCATCTTTTTGGTGCTCATGTGCAGATTATTGCGTGTGTGCATATGTGTGTCTGTGTGTGTCTGCTGTCTGTCTGGGAGCGGGTGTATATGCAGGTGCTTGCTGACATACTGGGGCTTTGTGGTTGTGGTTGGTGGCTTGCTTGCTGTGCAGACAACCGAGAAGGAACTGCTTCTTTTTTTCGGTATTTCTATCTGCTTGTGTGTGTGTGAATATAACACGAATATAATTTCTATTCTATAAGGCTCACAGACTGATGAGAGTTTCGTGTCAAGACTAGGGGGACTTGGTTTCCGCTGCAGTGCTACTTGAGTGCATTTGAGTGTATGCACAGTATGGTCCCTTTGCTTGTTTGCAGTTTTGTAAATGCAAGCCTTTTCTATTTCCTAAATGCATTTTTTCGAACGGTGAAGTTTCCAAATGCTGCAGACACAACAGCACCACCTGTCCTGTTATCTGTCTGTCGCCCCTGCAGCAAACCCTCGTGTCTGCCATGTTCAAATGTAACTATACTGTAAAAACAAAGCAGCAGGCTGCAGGTGATAGATCAGAGGATATTGGCTTTATCAAAGGCTCCGTTCCAACCCACATGAGGAGCTTGTTGCGGGCTCACTACAAAAGAAAACAATGGTTGGAGTAGGAGTAGATAACGCTCTGCCATTCCCGCAGCCTTGGCTGAGGACCCAGTGGCAGCGTCGTGTCACATGACTCCCGAGGTAAACATGATTGCGGCCTAAAGCAGCAGCGCAGGTCTGTGGGCACATGACTTGGGTGTAGTGTGATAAAACTTGACGAGACTGAGACGCTGTGTAAATAAGTGCTTTAATCATGTGGTAAAACAAGAGATTACCTAACTGGAGAATATTAATTGTGACTATTTTCAGCTCATCATGATGCATCACCCACTAATCAGGAAGGTTGAGTCATATGTGTCAGATGAGTGGCTGCTTCTGGGATTTGAATTTTTTTTTTTTTAACCAATGACTGTTGCTAAACCAAACCCAGGACGTCTAACTCTTGCTTTGGATTTAACAGAAAGCAGATTTATTATCTTTGCACATTCCCAAATACCTTCTAAATCGGCGCGACACTTTTGTTTCACCGTATACAGCAGAAGACCAGAAACGAGGCTAACGCTGCCACAGAACAGGACATATGTTGCCACATTCTCACGGTGTTGGTTAGCCAAACCTCTTTACCCAGAACTCTTGGCTAGGTTCTGCTAAGTTGAGTCATCTCGACACGACTTCAGGCTCACACAAACCACCGTGCGCTATCTGAGTCACTCAGATGAAGCACTTAAAGCTGCACACGTACACATTAAAAACACAGATTTAGCCATTGTCACAGAAGTCCTGATTTGACCTCATGCCTTTGTGCACGGGTTGATTGGAAAATGCCATTTTTCCTTTCAGTTGGAGCCACCAGGAGACATGAGAGAAAAAGGCCTCTGAGAACATATATTGGTGTATAACAGCCGCCTACATGTGTTGTTCAGTTTCTATAAACCCACACACACACATACACACTTTTCCACTGCAACGTCAACCTAGCATACATCACCTGATTTGTCAGTGAGCTGTCACTGTTGTGATTCATGTCTGTATGCGAATGACTTGCTTTGTTGCATCATTAGCAGTGTTTGTAACATAATTCCACAGAAGAAACTGTCTGATTTAATCATTATGTGTGCCTTAAATGGTTGTCTTTTTACCCAGTTTGTGGCTCTTTTGTCAAACAGCTTGAAAACGAAACAAAAAATAGCTGAGTGGAAAGAAAGAAATATCCATTTTAATTTGCTGTTTGACTGAAATATTCATCATTTGAAACCCGAATCCTCTGTCAAAATAAGCAATTATGTAAAGTATTCCTGATGGAATGTCGACCTTTCACAACTCGAAACTTTTGCTTATAAAATAAGAAATATATTGGAGGATACGGTTTCTTTTCCGAGGTGATTTTAAATTCTGCTGAAAGGTTTCAGTGTGTGTGAATGTGTTTCAGGTTTGTTTGTTATGCGCAGAGTGCAGACCTGCCTGCTGTAGTTGAGTGAAATCAGAGACAGGTTGGCATGGGGAAGACTTGCCTTGGCACAGCTCAGGCCGCAGACGGGTTCCGGTATGAGTTTACAGTATAGTTTGCCTCTCTGTGGCTTGACGACTCTGCTGCTCTGAGAAAGACTTAACCATGCGACAGACGTGCTATGCACTTTCCCACAGCCACTGAGCAGCCAAGGCTACTCTTATGGTTGCTTAACATTTACACTTGGCTACCTCCATGGCACCCTGATATTTCAGCAGCTTCCTTTTTTCTCCTTCCTCTAAAAGAGAAGCACTAACTTTACTGTGAACAGAGCTGTGGTTGTCTGTCATCTTTTCAGCAGACAGTTTTGATACTTCAGCTAACTAAAGGTCAGTGTTGATCAGCGTGGCCATTTTTGTGATTGCAAACCCTGCACAAACCCAATTTAATATTAAAAGTTCAACAACAATTTCACTCCCGCCGCTTAGAGCATGCCTCATCTGATTCGTTAAATATACTTAACTCTTTGTATCCCATGCAGTTTAGGGGTTGTATTTTTTTTTTCATTTTTCCATACTTTGGTCACATTTTTAATTGTATATACAAATCCTGTACTAATGTGGAAAAAATAGGAAGAACTAAAAAATATCTTTAATGCAACGTGACACTGTTTTAATGCCATAAATCATAAACAAAAGAAAACCAAAAAAGGGAATTTCTATATTTTTGCAAAAATATGAATAAAATATAATCTACATATGCATCATTTTTCACACACCCACACATGTTTCCAGTATTGGGAAAATATAGGGGCTTCACATGCTATATATTTTCCATTTTTACTTATTTGGCCTCTCCCCTCTGCTCTGTGTAAACAGTCTGCAGTTCAATCTAATATTTTTTTATTACTTTTTTGGCTCATAGCTGTTTGACTGAGCAAAGTTATTTGTGGTTTCCAGAATCTATATAAATGTTTTTATTATTATTACTATTATTATTATTATTATTATTATTTTATTTTATTTTATGACACTATATGGGGATTTCTCATAATCAGATGAAGAATAAGGTGATTTTGTACACGTCACTATTTTTCAGCTTAGATTTGGTTACTTGTAAAACATGATTCCTTCTTGCACTGTTAAAACAAACTTTTTATTTTATTCATCTTTTTTAGCAGAGCATGCTTTTTAAACCTGCCAGCATGTTGCGGCGTTACAGAAAGAGTCTCGTTTATTTTCAATTGTTTGGTTTCAGGCTGCACAAGTATAGAGGAGTGACTCAAAGTTTACGTAAGCAGAGTTTTCAAAGCCAACGGTCAACAGCCTGGAGATGAAAGGCAGATATGAATCACCTCATCCAATACTTCAACGTCTCACTCGTTAGCTGGATGTTTCCATTATGCTAATGAGGAAACTAGAACTGCTTCCAAACCCATGTCTGAGGTGAGCCCGACGAGCTCCCGCGTCCCCACACAGGACATGCATGTGATGCTGCCTCATATAATAGTTCTTGCACTTTATAAATTATGTTTGATGTTTTTCAAAAGTTGCTGAACTCGACATTTTTCCTACATTATAATAGAGAGTTGTTACTTTCAGTTTGCTCAGACATGCTCATGAAAATGAATCATCACAATCGTATCTTTTTTTTTTTTTTTTTTTTTTTTCATGTGGGGGGGTTAACTTCCACGGCTGTTCACAGCGCTGTGTGTTGTGTCTGAGCGGCTCCCCAGCCTTCCCTAAATCAAGAAGGCAGAAGTGAGAAACGGTTGTGAAGTACAACCAGCGTCTTCCTGTTATGTGTGCGTGAAACCCCAGACGCCTGTCTAACTTGCTCGCACGCAAACGCCGGCTCGGGAACCATGACAACGGCAGGTCCTCACATGCAGAAGGCGGAAGTGAGCCGGCGCGCTGAGGAAGTTATTGGTTTTTTGATGGCCATCGCAGTGGTTTCATGAGAAAGACCGTGACTCGGCCCTTGTGCTGCTCAGACGGTCAGCCAGCGTGGGAACGAAGTCTTTGTAATGATGATGACAGTGGTGACACCTGTGACCAGACGCCACGTCTGTCAAAGCCTCAGACATGTGGATCAGAGCAGGAGTCTGCTGCAGAGAGGAGGGAACACATTTGATAAAAATCCAGATTCATCAGTCTGCAGCAAAGAGATGCTACTTGATACGTCTCCATCATTAAATGCAGTGGTGGAGCAAGAACTCAAATCCCTAAAGTTGTAATATCATATTGTGAAAATACTCCAGTATAAGAACAAGTCCTGCATTCAAAACTTTCTTCAGTATAAGTATTAAGTATAAAATACACTTAACGAATCAGAAGTAAAGGTATTCGTCAATCAGATTGTTTTATATATTTTTAATGTATTATTGGATTTTTTTATTGATGCATTAATGCAAGCATTTAATTTAGTAAAGATAGAGCTAATTTAACTACTAAGTCGCTTTCAATATATCATTTTATTTATTTATATCTGACCTGAAAAGTAACTAAAGCTAAATGCAGTGTAGCAAAATTAACAATGTATAAACTTAAGTTATACACCTTAATGGTTCTTAAAAACACTACTTGAGTAAATGTACTTAGTTACTCTCCACCGCTGGCTACCTGCAGCATCTTCTCACCATCCCGCACACTCTCACAGACACGCTGCTCTAACTATCACATCACTTTCTGCGTCCTGTGACGTTTCCAGAGAAGTTTCACCTGCAGCTGTCCCTGACGTGACGATAGGCGGCCGCACCGTGTCACGTCTGTTGTCATGGAAACAGTGGCGTACGTCTCACCTGGTCTTAGCAAACCACAGCATCCTCACCCTGTCTTTAACTCTCTCCCTGTACTTTGACGTGTGTGTGTGTGTGTGTGTTGAGGTTGAAACTATGTGGGCATTTCACAAGTTATCAACCACATGTACTCAGTATTTTTTTGATAAATTCACCAGAAATCTCTTCAGGCATGAAGAGCCTCACACAACCACGAAGGTCTGATATCTCACCCCAGAGTGGTTTAAGTGGAGTCATGCTGCAATGATTTTATGTGAAGTTTTGTGACCTATCTGACCCTCAGTGAGGTTTTATGGTCAGCTTTCGTTTTCTCACCGGTAGGTTGCCTAATGACAGATGAGCATTTTCAAATATTGGGTAATTAAGCTCAAAGTAAGTGCAAACTGACTCCTGCGAGTTCTCGTGGTTGTCTGGCTTTTGCCTCATGTCTCCATTTAAGAATACCTCACACAATGCAGATGGAATTTCATCTTTATTTCAGCTCTTATCATCAGGACTTTGATTCTGTTTCACTTATATCCATTTCCACAGGCATGATTGAAGTGGGTAAAAAATCCTTCACTGACTTACATATGGTTCAGCTACATTTAAAGTCAGACCAGCTTTATGTTACATCTGCACAATTTGGAGAAAGTATCTTTATTAATCCAGCTTATCGCAGGACAGACACATAAAGACAAACAAACCATTCAAGCTCCCATTTACTCCTTTGGGCAAGTTACCAAATTGATCCACACTGACACGGGGGGAACATTCCAAATTCAAACCACTGGATTCAAACCTGCAGTCCTCTTGCTCTGTGGCATGTAGCCTGAAAAAAAAATTGTGCTTATATTGACTGGTAATGCAATTGCATATGGTTGACGCTGTTGGAAGGAATAACCATTTTTGCATCATTGTCCTCTTTTTCATTAAAAATCTGTTTTTTATTTTGTCAAGATCTCTACTAAACAAAGATGTTTTGGGGGTTTGTAGAATACACGTTGTACTCATTACCTCAGTAAGAATGGGATTTTGACACAATTTTGCCTTTCACAAAAACTGCACGTTCTTGTGACTGTGATATTGCTCTAGTCCATGTTGCAGCTGCATGGATTCTGTAACACTTTTTGTGACATTTCAGTCATATTTTGTTTTTTCCTGTCGTTTCCCTTCCTCTTTTTTTGACATGTGCTGCAGTTTATTTCAGTTAGTCATTAGATATGGCTTTGAGAGAGTTTTTTGAGAGTGTCAAACGCACATCTGGTTTCATCTTAGAGATTCATGTGTGCACCTGCTTGAATAATAGTCAACAACATGATTTACTTCGTAACCATGTTGAGTCTGCAGAGCACAGGAGGCATTGCATCTTGCAGCAGCAGTATGTGGCTGTGCAAGTGGCTGTTTCCTCCCAGATCCCATAGCCACACCTGCCACAGCCTGGCTTCTGCTTGGCCTCAAGCCTCCTTTGAGCTGCGCCTAGGTTGACCAAGCATGCCACCAAGCACCCTCGGGGGCAGGCCTCCCCTCAGCCAGAACCCCACAACCCCCAGGCCTCAGTTTGCACCAGAGCCAGAGGGGGAGTCAGTCTGAGGCGAATGGGGGAGAAACCACCCTTGGGTCTGTGGTGCTCAGACACCGTCGGCTGCAGAGGAAACTGGGACAAAGACGAATCTGGAAACAGATCACATGGAAACAAGCACCTGATACTCACTGCAGTGTGTTTGTGTGTGCACGCCTGAGAGAGAGGGAAAAGAGCGGGGAGAAGTTTATAGGCTGCTAAATGCCAGACTCACCACAGGTGGGAGCTCCACTGTCAACCCCATTAAAAACAAGCAAAATGGACAGTCTGTTCTGCTATTCTGTGACTTGACATCCAACAATGCTGCAGACAGTGGCCACAACAACAAGTCAGCAACGAGAAAGTATTTGCTCGGTCTTTTTCACCGTGTTGACACAGTTGTAAATGCCACGCGGTTTGGTTGGGGGGGGGGGAGGCTGCTGCTAGGGTCTTCTGGGAAGTCCCCCCGCAGAGATGTGACAGCACTCACGGTTAACAGCGACAGCTTCTTCCTAATGCAAGTGAATACCACAGGTGACTCACTCATTCAGTGAAAGAGGGAAAAGCAAAGGTTGCTGACCTACATAGTAACTATACTTTTGGACTTTTGTAGTCCAGAAATCCCCCTCAAAAAGTACATCTGTTAAACAGGAAAGCCAACCGTGCAGCTGCTGAATTTTTGCAAGCATGCAAATTGTCAAATTTAGTGAGAATTCAGTTTATCATGTCACTCCTTCTGAACGAAAGCAGATGTTGCTTAATTACTGTTCTTTCCATATTTGTCCTGTATTTTACAGATCTTTCATCCACATTGTGGCCGAATCTTTTCACTGCCTGTGATTTTGTGGTGAGGTACACAGATCCTTACTGAGGTCCATTACATTGTCCAGTAAAAGGCCACTCCTGTGCGGCCTGGTTTTAGGGCCCTGGTTAAAAACACAAAACCAAGCCAGGCTTTTAGCCTTGGTGCAGAGGAAAACCACCACTCCGTGACGATGAATATTTTACCTCGCTACCGGCAGTCCAGCAGCATTTAGTGACCACAGGCAGTGTTAAGTGTTCCTGACCAGAGGCGAAGGGGGCACTTAACAAATGATAATGCCCACTATCAGTCAGTGCTCTGGGCTGCCACTGCTGCCTGAGAGCTCTGTGGTAGCCTGAGCCAGACCACTCTGGGCCCACCACTGACCTGCCAGCTAACCACACACTCCACAGCCTCCAGCACACACCTCGACTTCCTGGTGGGAAGAGGGACAGCAGCCATCCGTCAAACGACAGCTGCCACTCTGGTGGCTGGCTGACCCTCTGACCCCGACCATCAGGAAAAAAATGACACCCGCCTGACCTCCTTAAGAGGCTTTTTACAGTAACAACAGATAACCACGATGGCATTCAGGGAAGTGGAGGTGGAGTAGAGGTTTACACTGGGTTATTGTAAAGTGGGGTCGTATGAGGTATTGTGTTTGTATTACCTGCAGTAGATGGCAGTCAGTGTGCCCCCAGTTTCAAGCGAAGCAGTTTAGTGTTGCCATGTGATTGTCATCAGACAGACCCGTTTACATTCACGCTGAAGGTCGACGAAAGCCTTAATCAGTGCTGTCTTGTGAGCAACCAGACTCAGTCATTTTACTTTACAGAACACAATACATTCTACTATCACTGCCTCAATCTGTTGGTTTGTTTTTGTTATTGTTCGACTTTGATGACTCTGAAAGCTCACCCTTTAAAACAGCAAAAAATACACACAAAACCACAAACTGACTAATCAATCCATACATCCAGCAACTTCCATATTCTCCATATTAAAATTTTAACAGGAAAATTCTAACTTCTAAACTGATAATAGTTTTATTTTAGGGTGTCTAAATGCATTTAGCAGTTGCCTGATCCAGCTTCCATGTCCATTTACCTCTCTCCAAGTTGGTGGCGTTCCACCAACATCCACAGTATTTAATAAACTGATTATGGATACGTTCCTCTTATAAACTCTCTTTAAAAAGCTTGTCATGCATGTGCAGTGTTTCCTCAAATCTATAGAGAAGTCAGCTTTTTTTTTGGACCAACAGGATTAGATTGAAAGCAAATCAAATCTGCTGCGAATGTGCTTCAGAGGTCGCCGGGACTGTGCACTGCTGGGCAGAGACAGTCGGTGATAACTCTTACCTGATTGGATTTGCCACCAAGGGGGAACTCAAATGTGAGCTAATTGTTGACTGGCAGGGTGCTTGATGTCCTCCACTCACTCTGAAGGTTTCACATGACATGATAACAGGAGCAGGTCTCCAGGGGCAAGATGCAGTAGGCAGAGTGGACATTTGAAATGATGTTTTTCATACACACAAGCTTAAAAAGTCTCAGGCCAGGTCTTTATTTGGGATTTTTATGGTTTATTGAGTAGAAATATTATCCTATTACCCAATGCTGGTGCCAGTAGCCAACATTATATGTGATCAGCTGAGTCAAAAACATGGAATTTAATAATTAAAAGTGTATCGGTTTGCAGTGCAAGAAAAGAGAAACTACACGTCTCCCCTTCCTCTCATCTTGGCCTGTGAGAGCAGCCAAAGAAACAGCGAGAGCCGACCAAGTTGTCAGCGTGGGGAAAAGGGGAAAAAAAGGGTGAAAAGTAGCCAGCGGCCCCCTCTGTGTGGTCCTCCTTGAGAGTGTGTTCTGTTTAACTCTCGCCAAAGTGTTTTAAAGTGTTACAAGTGCATTAGTGCCGTGGGTCATGCCTTTGCTTGGCTAACCTCTGACCTGCAGCCCTTGCAGCAGCTCCGGGGCGGGAGAGTGAGCTCATGCTGAGGGGGTTAGGCCCCACTGTTTGGGGAGGGAGTCGCCCCGGGGAAGTGGAGGGGCGGCTGCGGAGGGGAAGGCCGGGGCCGCCGCCTATAATGATCTCCTCATGGATCTTTAATGGCTCCCCTCAGTTAGTGTCAGTGTTCACACTGGGGGGACACTGAATTATTCAGCAGGCTAAAACTGTGATCACACACACAGGCATGGTCATAGATATGCTTCTCTCTACACACACACACACACACACACGCACACAGGCAAACAAATAAGCACTTGAATGCATGCATATCTACTAAACAGAATTTCTCACACTATGAACTGCCTTTCTTTTTTCTCATTCTCCCTCTTACTGATTTCATTAAGCACAAAAATAACATCTGCACATTTGTTCCTGTGGAATTGTTGACACAGTGACTTTGCTGAATGTGCAGGTTACCATCACACAGTATCTGAAGACATAACATCCTTTTCAGCACTACATTATGTTACTCATACAAAGGCCAATGATAGTCAAAGTGCATATGTCTGTTGTTTGTAAAATATCTCATTTATCAGCGTTTACTCTTCACATAAAGCTCTGGAGCTTCAGTTTCTGCCCCGTTCACGTGTCAGCTGTTATCTCTACCCATCAGATATGCAGCAAAACATCTTACTCATCAAGCGGAGAAATGTCACAATGCTGCGCCTCACATATAAACGTCTGCGGTTTTAATTCTCACTGGTTTGCTTTGTGTGTGTCCTTTTGTGTGTGTTCAAAGTGACCATGCCACCTAGTGGTAATCCAGCAGCTCCTTCTCAGCATGGGGTGTGCTTTCTCTAAGTTTACCATCAAACCTCGCAGCAGAGATGAAGGTAAAGACCTCTGACAGGCTGCAGAGTCGATCGCAAGGCTTCAAGGCTCAACTGAAGTTTACAGCCTGAGCGATCATGGCTGTGACGACCCCTCTGTTTCCTCTTGATCCTCAAACTGAAACCTCTCGTCATATGAGAATACTGTTGGTGCCCACAGACCGTAACCACCCTTGTAAAACACACACATTCTCTGACCTCTGTGTCATTAGGAGCGGTGTTATGGGGAGGCCGCCGTGTGAGTCTGTAGCCCCTCAACCCTCTGAACCCTACAGCCAGCCACTGGGGTTGAACAGCATGTTTTATTTCAGTAGAAAGCACCAACATCACCATCTTTCATAGCCAGAAACTGTGAAAACTGAAATCAGTCTTTGAATGATAATGTTTGACATACACAAGGCTTAAACTAGAGGTATTTAATAGAAATAACTCTATGCATGAACCAGAGTCAGAAAAAAAACATTACATTTTGTGATCCTCTGTGCAACTTGAAAGTGATGACAAACACAAGCAGTTACAGAATTGAGCTGAATTGGAGGTCATCTGCAACCAGGACCCCTGAGTGATTTGCACTCTATTAATAAGCGAGTTGGACGCTCTTTTATTCAAATTTTTCAAAAACCAATGATCAAAGACATCCACTCATTTTAACAATTAATACTGTATAGAATACATTTTCCTGCTTCGAGCCATCATTGTGCTGTCTCCATAGAGATGCAGGACTTACACATTTCAGAGTGTAAACTGAGATTGGATCGACAAAAAAAAAAAATCCCAAACCTGCTTGAAGTTCAGAGGGTAAAGCAGCTCTGGGCTGCGTTACCTAATTGCCAACAGAAGTGAGGCAGGTTAACTCCGCTGTCTGGGCCTTGAGACCTGCACCACGGGCCTGACCTTCATTAGTGAGGCTGTATTGGGCCCTTCAGGTCCTAATTTTCCCCGCTATGGGTTTTTAATACCAGAATGTCGTAGTATCTGGAGCCACCAATGTCTCTCTCCACACTCAGCGTGTGTCCCGCCGCCGGAGCAAAAGAGCTCAACATATCCAGGGTTTGACTGCATCATGAGTGTCAGAGTCGTGTTAAAAACTCATTACATGGGTTGTAGTTTAATATCAGTGGAAAAGCCTTGAGTGGGCACATCATGGTTTCACAAAAAGCTGCTTTCATCATGTGTTCACTGTAGCATAAATGCTGCATTGTCTCCCCACAGTGCTGTCTGTGTTAAAGCAGCACTCACTGTTTAGTATCTGTGTTTTTTCTGTGTATAACACTATAAGCCCTGATTGAACATGTCACTGATGGCTGATGGGGGGTCCCTGGGCACTAAATGACCCATCGCCTCCCATGGCGAGCTTCATCTGTCTCTCTCTCGCTCTCCTGCTTTTCCTTCAGCCCCTTAAGAGGCCTGCTGCAGTTTTCACTGTAGACCCAGGGGTCAGATGGAAAACATACACTCATAAACAGCATCTATTATTCATGCCTTACAGCCCGGTGATCCACTCACAGCACGCACTGGCTGCAGCAGCTGTCCAGCCACTCCAGCCGCTGACAGACGGATAGGATCTGTCTAACTGCAACATGTTTTCAAGCACATCGGAGTTAATATACAGCTGCTTTAACCAACTGCAGTTATTGCTGCAACTTACTGGGATAAACACATCTGTGTCGCATATGTGCTCTAAATAAGGTGGCCGTACACACTTTTGACAGCCAGTCCGTTTTCACAAAGCTGATGATGATCACTTATCGTAAATATACTGTTTGTATTGTTGCCGTTTTCTAATCAACAGACTCAAAACATTGGGCACAAAAATGAGTCATTTGAGTATTATGAAGTCCTCTGTCTAACAGGGGCAATTAGGACTTTTCCAGTGCAGTGATTGTGTCATTTGACAATGTTAGTATTTTGTGTGTAAGTGTGGGCCCAGCTTGGCCCACAGTTGACAGTGTGTTAGTGTACTAATCCATTAGGGTCCCCAAAGGCCCTGTGATTACACACACAGCTAATACACACATTGGCGCTTTTCTTCAGAGACTTTTTGCTGATGGTATCAGCGGCAGCTTGGGTGGTTTCGGTGTGTGTGTTTGTGTGTGTGTGACTGTTAGAGGTGGGGCAGATGGATATTGGTGCATGAATGTGCATTTAGGCCGGGCAGCTTGTAGTAATGCTTTCGTTGAGGTCAGAGCAGAGACTCGTCTCCCCTTTTGACACACAACCACCCCCACAAGCTCCCTCTACACCCCCTCCCTCCGCCCCCCTTTCCCTCCAGACCCGACCCAACCTACAGACGAGCTCAACGGTAAGTGACTCCCGCTAACGACCTCTAATGATTTTAATCGTCTGCAATCAGGTGCAGGAGTCACGAATCTCTGGACGAGAGACAGAGAGACAAGACAGACGGAGAGACGGAGCAGCGGAGGGGTGGTCGTAAGGAGTGTGGCACAATTACCTCCAGAGCTCGGCGGGAACATGACTCCCAACTCCAGAGCACGGAGATGAGGAATGGGAGCGCCGTTCAGGCTCAAGCAGGCTTGATTTGTTGGCTGACTGTTGTGATATCTGTAACAGGAGTATCTGGAGTCTTCGCCTTGTAATTTGACAGTCAGTTTCCAACTCATCACTGTAACCCCGGGCAGCGACCTGCCCCGTGGATGCTGATGATTTTAGCTTTTGGTCGTGGTTCATTGACTCAGGGAGAGACAGAAGGAATGAGAGTAACCGAAAGAGACATTTAGATCTGAAGGAAAGTTGTCCTTCACCAAAGAGAGACTTAAGACGGAGATACTCTTGCTTTTAAGTGTGTGTTTGCGTGTGCATGATGGCTGCCTTGCGTTTCCTGCATCTGTCCACAGAAACTAATGCTACACATTCACAACATGGACATGCACATGAACAGTCAGGGTATGTTCAGCAGCAACAGGGAAGATTTCAAGACAAGTCCACATTTACCCCCACAATGTGACATCGCTGCTGCACACTTTAAATGCTCCAGTTCCAGCAGCCACACACCAGTGCTGATACTGATTTTAGAGAGGGAAAATTCAAGTACATTTTTGAGCTGCAATGAAATAGACATTTTTTTATGTGGATTGTGCACCACTCTGCAAATGTGTCCAGAGAGCTACTTTCTCACACATTAAGTCTATTAAATAATATATAATGTTATTATACATACAGTGTATTAAATTCTGGACCAATTCTATAAATGACAACTGAGAAAATAAAGAATAAATGGGAATAAAATAAATAGCTAAATATACATACTTAATGTTCAGTATCAGTCAATTGCTGACTATTTTAAAAAGAAACAAATCACACCAAGCAACATTTTTGCTGCATTATAAACTGTATAACAGTCAACAAATATATATTTTTTTGGACTCTTGAGCAGAAGAAATTAATGAAAACAAGACAGACAATGTACAAAGACATAACAAGACTGTTATGTCTATGTACAGTGGAAAATATGAGTGAGGAAGCTCTTTTCCACAAATGTGCCCTTTGTGTTTCTTTTGTTTAAAAAAAGCATGAGAAAAACATTGTGAAACCCATTATTTTTTGTATAAATATCAAGTACAGTGTGTTGTTACACCCCTCGGATCTCAAAAGTTGACGTGACTGAAAGGAGACGTCTTTGCTTCCCTTCAGGTGTCATGAACCATCAGTCACACCTTTACTCCCAGAAAGCATGCAAACATATAAACACAGATTCATATTCAGACTAAATATAAACAGCCCTGCCTACAGACATTCTTTTTCACTTCACTCCAAAACCCTCAAAAATACAGTACATCCACATCCTCCCCTTATGATAAAAATATAACTTGCAACATTGACTGATTCTCAGTGGAGCTCCACATTGGGAACACAGCGAGGTTGTTTGCGGCTGCTGAGGGAGCCAGAGAGGAGGGGGAGTGGGGTGAGGAGAGGAGAGGAGAGGAGAGGAGGAGGAGGGGGGGGCGATGTGAGCAGGGCCCTGCCAGAGGCCGCATGAAGCGGGACCACCCAGGGTGGCGTCAGGAGCCTGGCAGGGGTTCAGGGAGGTTGGTCGGCGGGCCGGCTGGCAGCCCGTGCCCAGGGCTGAGGCAGCAGGCGGCAGCAGGCACTCTGAGGCGCTGCCAGAGTGGACACAGATATTCAGCCCAGCCCACAAAGGCCACTTCAGCCTCCCACAGCAGAGCCACAGTGATAGGGAGAGTGTGTGTGTGTGTTTGTGAGGATTGTGTGCTCATGTGTCCGTCCATGTAGGTCGGGTAGAGTCTGGGGCAAGCTGAGGAAGATATTTTTAGGATCCAGTTTCACCAGATTTAAAGGAGCTCTCCCATATGAAAATGAAGAGGTTAAACCAGAAAATGTGTATTCATAAGAAGCCCATACATCAGCAGCCCCGTATCTATCTTAAGATGTTCCCACTGTGCTGAACAGTACAGCAAATATATAGAAAAGTCCTGTCCCTCCTCACAAGTCTAAACACTAACAGTAAATGTTAACTGTTTCCTCTCCACCAGCCTCCCAGAGGTCGATTAGGCTGCAAAACAAAGACTTTCCCCCTCGTGTTTATCTCTTCCAATGAGGGCAGTCATTTCATCGCAGCACTTACAGCTTATAAACTCCTTGACAAATCACATTAGTATTTAGCTTCTCTCAGCAGTTTACAGCCTTGCTGCCAAAGTATCGTTTATCACCCTGTAATTCACTTTACTAGGTAAATTCACTTTGGCAGGTCTGTTGGGTCCGTCTGCTGCAGAGGATGTTGGAGAAGAGGGGATGCTGTTTGAATTTTAAACACCTATAGCAGCTCCATGGATTCGCTTTACCAGCTTATGCTGTGGAGGCACACAGAGAGCTGAAGGTCAGCACCTGGACTCACAGCCACAGGAAAGATCTGCAGCCGAAACAACAGAATAGACAGTTTTCTATAACTCTATCATGACACATACAAGTGTTTGTCTGGTAAGGCATGATAAAAGACAGTTTAAAAAGTAAATAAATGTATGTAAATGGAGGAAGGGAAGTAGTTATGAGGGTGATGTGAGCCCTGTAAGTCACGTAAACAACGTTACATAAATTAGGTCAAAATAAAGTAAGTTACAAAAAATAATATGTGGTTTTACAAAACCACCAAAGTTACAGAAAAAACATAAATTATACAAAAGAACACAAATAATCAACTTTGAGACACAGAAGTTATGTAACAATAAAAAAGTGTTACTTTAAAATTTGTTTCTTTTTTTTTCTTCCAATCCTATGTAAAATGTAGTTAAACTGGTAATCACATTGTGTTTTCCTGGAATAACTGAAAATGACAGTAGTTCCTGTATATTTTCATCCTCTCTCTTGCTCTTCCTGTCTCTTTCCCCGGAGGAAAGACCAGCGTTCATCGCTCTCAGGCCTGATTCCATTTAAGACTTATAAAACTTTCTCTAACACAGAATAATATTTGCTGTCAAGCTTTATTGAATTATGGAAAGGATGAAGCCAGTGATGTGTAGACTCCAGAAGGAATAATCTTTGTTTACAAGATTCACTTCTAGCAGCGTGGCTCTCAGTGTTTCACAGATTTTTCTTCTGCTCTTAGAAAAATTATTTAGAGTGACGATTTTCTTATGATTTAAGTCCCTTTTCTTTCTTTTTCAGGAAATAATCTTCTTTTTCCATTTTCTGTAAAATGTTTCTGTAACACATGAGTGTAAAGTAACTTCTTTGCACATTTTTATAAACTTAAACCTTTTTTTTTTTTTACTGTGGAGATTTGAAGAAATGGATGTATTTAGGATTGTTTTCCAACTGCATTAAAGTTACCTTCTGGCTCATTCACATGTGCAGTGAATTTGCAGGAAATGAGAACAAGACAAAAGCAATATGAAACAGGACGCTTTGCTGAATGCAGCATGTCACTTCTCATTGAGGCTCGATAACACATTGTTTTAAAGATGCAGGATCATAAATTCATTTAGACACTAGACATGAGTATTTCTGCCTAGTTTTATTATTGCTATGCTTGTTTATATAAGATAAACAGTCGTTCATTGTGCTTGTTACACTAAATAACTCATTAAGAAGCAATTTGATCGTGTTTCCTTATGATGGAAATCACTTTATCATCAGCATATTATAGTTTTAAGGTTAGTTCTGGATTATCTGCATTTATGGGCTTTATTAGTTTTCTATCATGTGTGAAATAAATCTATTCATTGCACATTTTATTCCACAAATTTATATATAAAAAAGAATATAAAAAGAAATATATAGTGCTTTATATTTAAAAAGAATTGGAGTAATATTGTACTTTTTACGCATTCTTTTACATAATTTTACATGATCTCAGTTATTAAAAAGAACATATTCAGGAGTTAAATGTGATTGTTACTGAAAAGCACTAATCTAACAGCAGTTTTATCATTTTTAGTTATAAGTATAAATCTGTCTGTCATCAGCATAATATAATTATGTGTATGTATAGTTTATGTTAGTTTTCCTACTGTTATTAATGAAATGTTATCTTCATTGCACATTTGTAATAAAAAAGAAAAAAATATATATTAATTCATACCAAAAAAATACAAGCATTTTTGCTCAATTCACATTATCTTTTAAACAGTTTTGTGTTATTATATTGAAATAAGTGAGACTGACTTAAATGCATTTATTTGCCAAATGACTACAATGATTTACTCCCTGCAAGCATTTACTTTTACTACTTTTTTGTGTGCCTGTGTCTTTGCTGCACATTTAACCACAATCTCAGTGAGTATATCCTTGGACACACTGCCTGCATACTGTAAATAAAAAGCCCTGGCTCCTGCTCCTCCTCTGGCTCTGATAAACCTGCGCCTGTATTTGTTGTTCTGGAGGAACAAAGGGAGAAGTAGCAGGGAGCAGCCTGAGCTGGCACACTGCACTTCCTGCTCCCGCATCTTGTTTGAGTTGAGTGCAGCTCATGCCGGGCCGGGCAGGTGTTTGACTGATCTCTGCAGCCCTATTTCCCCGGGCCGTTCATCATTGTCACAGCCACAGTCCAAATCAAACTCTCCCCCCTTCAGCCTTTCAGCCTCCTGCAGCCAGTTTTCTTAAAGATCAACGGATCTGCTCGGCTCTCAGATGCACTCAGACATGACCGTCCGTGTAACACCCCGCTGCTCCCTCTTCTCGCGCTCTGCCCATCTTTCACTTGGTTGAATCCATGCCCCTCATCCCCCCGTGTTGCTTCCCCGTCCTCTCAACTCGCCGGTCTTGTCCCCGTCCGTCAGCGCAGATAAATCGCCCCAATCTCTACCCTTTGCCCTCCCTCAGCGATACATTTGCAATTAATTTATTTTGCCTTGGTTTCCTTTCCCTGTGCCTCTCCTTCCCCCTTGATCCATAGCGCAGCAGTCTGGAAATGATTTTGACGCTTTAGTTGTAGCGTGCAGCTGCCTATTGGGGACATTTTGCACTCCCTGACTTTTTATTACAAGGGAAATACCGTAATAGGTTGCGAGGGCAAAATCGTTTTAATAGAGATTTTTTATTATATAACTGCAAAGCTCTTAAGTATTTCAGTTGTAAACACAGCAGCTGTTGTGAGAGGAAGTGTTGCTGTGTTTGTTTGTCTTATTGGATGATATAATCAGGGAGTGAGTAAATGTAGAAACAGCCTACAAACAGTTTGAAGAAACAAAGATCTTTGTTTCCTTTTACCATGCAGAAGTGGTTTAGCTAAGGTAGCTGTGAAGCTGTGAGGGCGTGTGCTCTGAGGTTTGCTGTGTTACAGGCCCTCCACCCTGACACCTCTCCCCACCCTGCACATCTCCACGCCGACCCCCACGTCCGCTGCCAACATTTAGCTGAGCAGGCAAATCACTTCTGGCGCCTCTGAGGGAGAAAAGCATTGGTGGCAACCACAGGTCACACATGATATAACACATCTCCACTGGACTCAGGTTTATTCATTTATATAGCACTTTAAGTGGCAAATGGAAAAGTAAGATTACTTTAATAACATGGTCAATTGGTATTTCAAATAGGTTTATTGAATAAAACAAAAATAACTATATAAACACACCATTGATGAAAAATAATGGGGGAAAAAACTAGAAAACAAATCTTTCTTGTGTCTACTCACTATAATCATGATAAATTCATATAACACATCCTCTAAAGTTGATCAGCTTTCTTAGTTGAACAAAATGGAAGTTATTCATATGCTGATTAAATAAAAATGCAATTCAAAGATCCACAAATATTTGTTTTTATTTCATTGTTAAAAGTCTTAATTGAATCTTGGATTTATTTTCTGTCTCTTATAAAGACCTCAAAACTTAAAAGTTGCAGTTCCTAACCAAGCAGCATGTAATATCAGTCCTGTGCACTGACAGCAAGTGATTTACAATGATCGGAGAATCACAAACATATTCTGTAATTTCATGTAGAGAATCCGTTGTACGCTCAAGGATTCCTGCAG